>BMAW01037388.1:0-93440 GCA_019974015.1 Nephila pilipes
AAACGAATGGGGTGTTTTTGTGTCATAAGAAATTCTACATATAAATTCAAGAAAAGTTTTAATATCAAACCCTTTAAGTATGAAAAAATAAGTATAATAATGAGAAATGTTTTTAAAATTTTGCTTATTTTGCTCTTAATTAATAGAGTTGAAAGGTAATAAAAATATTATTTTTAACAGAGCGAAGATTTTATCAAAACACTCTACTTTCAACTATTCTTCCAGTTCCTGAGCAACGAGACAACCCAGACGACAGGAGCTTGGAGGATTCCAAATAACTCCTGTGTCTTTTAGAAGATAAAAAAGTCAAAAGAAATGTTTAATACTCCCTTGACAGAAGGGATCTTAGTTTGTGAAAAAAAAAACAACGAAGTAGAGCATTGATCAAAGTACTCAGGGAAAATCAAGTTAGAGAAAAGTTGTGCACAATGATCAAAGGGCTGGGAAAATTAATATTTTTGTCTCAATTATTAGAATTATATTTTTATAGAAAAACTCTTATTTCTTGCATAGTTATTATTATTCATTTAAATATATAATTTCTACTTTTCTAGATAGTCTCAATCTTTAAAGAGAGACTAAAGCTAAAGTTTTTGCTTGAATCCTTTTCTTAAAATTTTAAACGTTCAGTTTGAATGTATGCTAGAAGTTTTGTAATTGATTATAATTGTTCGCAGTAGTTGGAGATGTTTTTAATTGGAGATCAAGAGTTTTAGTTAGATGAATTTATCAAATATTATACTTACAAGTGTCAAAATTAGCTCTGTTTTAATGCAAATCAAATTTTTTATCTTTTTCCTGCAAAAAATAATGTTGAATTAAAAATTAGTTCTGATTAAAAATTATAAAAGTATTTAAAAAATGATGATGTAATGGCATGTCGTGAAATATAATGATGTGTTAGGGCTTATGCAACCAATACAAATTATGATATAAGTCCCTGATTATTATACGAAGGGCACGTATTCAGATCAATTTGTGAAATTAATTTGGATTGTAATTTGACAGTTAAAATTTATGTTACATAAAGTTTTTCAAAAAGGTTTATACGTTAAATTAATAGTGTTTTCAGTTTTTTATAGCTGTGTTTTAAGTCCACAGTTCAAAACAACGCCGCGCCACTCAAGCTCATCAACTCTCTCCCTCCTCGGGGTCGGAAAACCACAGGAAGCCGAACATGTATTGTTTTTAAATTTTACTGTAACACGCATCGTGTTCAAAACAGGAGGAACTTTCAGAAGTTTTCAATTAATTTTTTAAATGAATTTCAAAAGCCACGCATTTGTTGTATACGTTTCCTCTTCTATGATGTTCCTTAAGAAATATCTGTAAGAAAATATAAAGGGAGTAAGATAATTCTAACCTATCTACAAATTCAAAATAATGGTTGATGAATGAAAACCTCAATTACCTTTGTAAAAATAAGAATTAATGAATACAAGTATGTAAATGATCCTTAATTAAAAATTACTATTCAATCTTAAAAGCATCCTAACAACTTTATACAACTCATGATAAACGATCTGCAACTTCTAAAAGATTATATATATTTTTTCATTTTTCTACTTTCAATGTTCATTATATTTGATGTTACTGATGAAATAATGACAACGAATTTGGTACATTTTATTTGATTTTTTAGATCTTAACTAATTTTATAAATTGGGTGTTGTTTACTGTCCTAACAGGCATTAGCTTGTTAAAGAACATTTAGTTATGGATAACATGTTAGTTAATATTAATTTAAATGATAATATAATTGTGGGTAAAGCTTATAACAGATAGCCCTATCTTACTAAGTAGTAGTTTAACTTTCCTTACATAATTTATCATTCACTTAAATATGTTTGTTATATTATATGTAGAGCATTTATTATGTGAAACATTTACTAATTGGTTACAAGTATAAAGTACAGGGCATCATTTAGGATATATTTGGAGACCAGACACAAAGAAAGAAGACTTTTCACATTTCCGATATTATAAAAGAAGTTATTTATTATTTTCAATAGAACATTCCAACAGCATAAGCTTTAACTTTCATAAAGTTGTAACTATATAATGTGTCGATTATAATTTTAGAAGTTTGTATTAGCCTTAGCTATATAATTATTTTTATTTGAATCAAAATCAAAGATTTTATTCAAAGGAATGTAATAAAAAAAATACTATAACTAATGATTTAATTAGTATTCAAGGTCATTTGGGCTTACATATTCTTTGCTGATGATATTTACGAAGACAGTAAATATGTAAAATATCACATTTATTTGAATATACTTTAAGAGAATATATAAGTATAATAAATTGAAAACGAAATTCTTTATTATTTTCAATAGAACATTCCAGCATCATAAACGTAGTGTAAAATAATACCATTATGTAATTTATATAAATAATAGTTATTATGAAATTTTTAAAACAGATGTATCGATGTAAATATCGAATAGAAAACATTTTCAAAGTTATACGCATTCTTATTTCTAGATGTTTGATAGTACTAGGATAGTATTTGTGAAATTTTTAAAACAAACAACATCAATTTAAATATTTAACACGAAACATTATTTTCCTAATTGAACGTGTTTCGAGAAGTTGGTGAGTATTAAAGCAAATATTTACTAAATTAAATATGATGAGTTAAAACCTGAAAACAACTATTAAAAGCAATGCTACTTTATAATGGAAACTCAAATGTAAATTCTGTGACACATTAAGTGGCTTTGTATTATTTCGATGGAATATTTAGTTTAAAGTTTAATATATATTTCCTAATTAGGAATTATTTTTAATCGTAAATTGTAATGAGAATTATTGGGCAACTTTTGCTATTTATAATTATATTACATTTTACAAGAAAAATTATTGATTGCCATATAATACTAGTTTTAAAAGGTAACATAGTTAATATTAATGTTGTGGTAAAATTTTTCTAATGATGTCTTCTCAGTGAAGACAATATAATCTTAACCATTATAATGTTTAACTAATAAGCATAAACATTAAACATAAAGCAAAGATAATATTTCAGAAATATTCCATTAAATCCATTATTTCTGAAATAAATTTTCCAAATCATAAAATTTTAAAAACTATTTCTGGTTAACTTTTTACAATGAAAGCAGTAAACAAAATAAGTAATTATATTACAATTATGGGTATCAAATTTTATTTCACATACCTGTTGAAGATTATAGATAAAACAAACCAACATTCTCCTTAAATTTACTGTACAATCAGAATAATACCATTTCTTTTTCTTTAAACAAAAAACGCTGTTTAACTTGGATAGAGAAATGTAAACGATATTGAAGTTAAATTTTGTTGAAATATTTATAGTTCCGGTAAAATAACAAAGACACACGTACTTGAATAAGAGAATAAGAAACATATAATAGAAGTTATTGTACGTAAAATACTGAATTCTAAATATAAAAAAATTCAAGTATTTATATTTTCAGAATACATGATTTAATTTAGAATTTAAAGGGATTTTTGATAAGAAAATAAGGAAACAGTACTTTAAATGCTTTTTCTTTGAAAACAAATTTTAATGTAAATTGCCAAATTTATATTACAATTAAAAATTAGAAAAAATATTTCTTATTGTTAATTTCTATTTTTTAATAGATGCAGTAATGTAAAAGGTGTTTCTGTAAATATGATTTCAAAATTTCAAAATAATAGAAAATATGGGCCTTTGTCTCTATCTTTCAATTCAATAAACAAAATTACATTAATGTAAGTATGATATTATTTTTAGTTCATATTGCGTAACTTATTGAAAGGGTAATATAGATATATGTTAAATAAGAGTAAAGGATAAAATAAAGCAGAACTATAGAATAATTTTAGTATAAACATGTTTAATTAAATTTTTCAAGTTTTAATATGGGACAAAAAATTTATATGGAAATTATTCGAATCCCGTATTTTATTAATTAATAAAAAGTAATTTAATTACTTTATAATTAATTTCTTTTCGCAGTTCATTCAAACAACTATAAGAGAAATTTACCGAGTACTGTTACATAACTATGTTTTAATAAAGCCATATCTATTACTTTTTCTTCATTTAAGTTTTATTGCTATGTTTGTGAAAATATATGACAAAACTCAATAATAAGCTAAAAACATAAGAAAGGCATTTCTCGTTCATAAATTACTTATGTGTTTGTACAAATAATAGAAAGGTAATTATGTTTTTATGAGATCATTATTAATGAAAATTAAGTTGGAAATATTTGTCAAAAAATTCGCATCATTAATAAATGATCTAGTAAATATAACATCCTGAAGGTTATTTATGAAATAAATAAATTTGTTCATTATATAAATTTAAATACTTTTAAAAATTAATTTAAAAATAAATATGCATAATAAATAATTAAGTTATTTTTTTTTGTTTTCTAAGCATTCTTGTTTATTCGGCCTTTTACTATGGCCAGTTATTATGGATAAAATTCTCAAGTTATATACGAAGACGTATTATTTATTTATAAATATATATATATATATATTGTGATGGCTCTATCCACGATCTTGTCACCAAATTCCCTTACAATATATGTATGTTTGTATTAATATATGTTCAGTAGTGAAAAGTTTTTGAAATCGTTCCAATGTTTTTTTATTTTTGCAGATAGACACAGTTCTGTTAATAATGTTCTACTACCTTTTGGTTCTCTACTTTAAGATGAATACAATTTGAAATGAAATTAATGTTGCAAAACCGAAATTAAATTGTCTTATAGTATAGAATATTTTTAAAATGGAATTAAAATTACTTTCGCAGAGTTATTTTCTTTTCTGCTTAAAATATAATAACATTTTTTTAGACATTTTAGAGATACGAATTAGTTTAGTGTTAAAATGATCTTCAAAATTAGAACATTCTATTCAATGATTGCTAATGTTTGGTAATTATTTTTCGAATCTAGTAATTTTTAAAGCTCATTAAACAATTATATATTTCAATAATTTAATTACATAATGCAGAAATATTTTGAAATAATGCTTAATATTTTATTACTAGGAGGAAATATTGATGAAACAGTTATCAAATTGAGTATTAGAAAAAATAATACTGGTGAATTGAGACATAATAGTTAAAAAAATGTTATTACTAGACCAAACAAAATTGGAAACATAGTTCAGTTATTCCTGTAGCAATACTAGTTTTTTTTACCCTTAGGTTAGCAAAAACACTGTGTTAATGTTTAGGTTAAGAAAAACATTGTAAATGTGCAAGTTAACAAAAAAAATGTTGGTGTTTAGGTTAACAAAGAAATATTAATGTTTTAATTTCAAACGGAACAAAGCTTTTAGATTATTAATACAAACAAAAGTTGTTCAAATTTAGCTAAATAATTCTTTATCATTCGAATTAAATAAATAATTTGTCTATCAGAGGTACAAATGTAGGTTGGGATGACATAAAGATTAATAAGCGATAAGTTAAAATTTATTTTAAGATTAAATTTGAAGATCCTATATTACAAAATAAAATAGTTTTATCAGTAATTAAAATCATATGAATTTTGACGAAATTTACTTAAGATAAATCTATTCATATTTAAATTACATGTGGTTATTAATATACATATATATTTCATATTTATTTTAAATGGTTCCTCTTCTTTATTCTATTGCACATATTTCCGAAGTTTTCAGATACAAATTAAAGCAGATTAAGTACAAAAAATATTGTACTTTAATATGTAAAGTAATATGTGTTTCTAAAAATATAAAGTAATATGAACTTGAAACTGAATAATGTGTTTCTAAAAATATAAACACTAATTTCAACCCCAAAATAACTTTTAGTTTATTACTTTTCTAGTAGAGAACTGTAAGAACCTTGCTTCGCAATCAACAAAGCAGACTCCGTGAAGCATTCTATAATTCAAAGCTCTAAAATTCCTCTGCTCCAGAATTTACCGTTTCCGACTGCAGTTAAAAGGGCACACTCACTTCAAACGCATTCAAAATACAAGAGGATACAAGTATTTTAAATCGAAAGGAGGAATGCAAAAGCATTACAAAAGAATAGTTTTCTATCTAGTGTCTCCTTTCAAGTATAAAACCGTATGAAGAGAATAAGGATTTATCTGGAAGGTGGAGTTCATAAAAGGTGATGTAGAGGTTTTGTAAGCAGCAATGGTTTGCATTTAGAAGAGAATTTGCCGTTTTTTCTGTCAAATAGTAAATATTATCCAAAAGTCTTTAAAATTTTGAGGGTTGTGGGAAATCTTTTTTTTAGAAAATTCAGGTAACCATTATAATGTGTACTTGAATTAAAAAATTAGGGGAGGTCACATCCCTTGCAAAAGACTTTGCTTTTTGTTCTTCCTCATGGCCAGAAAATGTGTTTTACTAACGCCATTCTATCGATAAAGATTTTTTCTGCTTTGTTCCATAAAATATTTTTCATCTACTATGCTTTCATCAACCTTTAAGTGCTATATCATGTTCCTATAGTGTAGAATAATGTGAATTTCATGTCTCCCAGTAGAATTTTTTTTCGGAATTAAGACATAAAGAAAGGTTGTTTACATTTTACTCGCTAATGCATATTTTAATAACCATTTAAATACCACTTACTAAAGTATTTATGTGTAAGTTTGGAATTATATAACTAATATATATTGCACTACTTAAACAAAATAAGTTCCATAGTAAAAATTTTGAATGTGATGGGCTGGAAACTAAGAATAAGAAAAAACCTACAACAATTTATAAGTTATTACGAACAACATATTTTATTATACAGTACCTTTCCCTTATAATTTTCCGTGCTAATTTATTTAAATTGAATGAACATTCAAATACAATTCAAAATTTGTTTTAAAAAATGACTTTGAATAGTGAAAAAAAAAATGCATTTCTAATAAATGGAATCTATTTAAAATAAGTGAAAGTTCATATTTATTTTATTGCACGTTTACTTCTAAATTAAAATAGTTATACTCAGAGTCATTATAAAATTAGCAATCTTTATGTGGCTTTTGTAAAATGTATTGTGAACAATGAACTGGATATTTTTATTTTCACTTTTCCATCCAAAACATTAATCGTCTATTGTTAGAACATTATTATTAAGAAAATATATGGATGTTCCCATACATCATATTGTAATGCAACTTATTGAAAAACACAATAAAATACAAACAATTTTTATTGTTTACATTAAATCATTGAAAGGTTGTAAAATTATGAGCTAATACTGTATATTCTATCAAATATTGATTTATATCTGTAAATTGTAGTTAACTTGCTAATTTAAAATAGTTCAATTTTCAATTGAACATTTTAATCATCAATTTAAGTACTTTTATATCTATTGATGTAATGATATTGAAGAACAATTTTATATCTATTGATGTATAATAAAAATCCAGTCATTTCTTTTTTTTTTATTTCATATGAACTTATTATGAATTACCTTAAAACTAAATTAGCATTACGTCAATGAAAATTCGATTACACACACTTAAAAGTTTAGGAGAGGTTAAAAGCGTCTTACTTATAATCTTGCTATTCAATCAAGTGTAACAATTTTATCATTTAAGAGTATAAGTGTACTTTATTTATAAACACAATATTAAAGAGCTTTTTAATGATAATTAAATTATTAAAAAATGAAAAAAAAATATTGAGACATTGTTATTTATTATATTGACAAATTTCGAAGTAGTTATGCAAGGTTTTAAAAATATACCATGAATTAATTATTAATAAAATTATAGCAGCAAATAACGTTTATTTTGGAAATAATTTTAGTTTCCTAGAAACTAATAATAAAGTTACGGCTTTTGGAATAAATAGGATTGCGAAAACTAAAATCAAACATCCTGACAAGTATACAAAACACAGTTTACGATGGTAGTGGAAGCTAATGGATGGAATCCTCGAGCCAAAGCTTTTCACTTGGCAGCTTCTTTATGAGGAGACTAGGCCTACATCCTCGAGACACTTCCGAAAGCGAAATGGCATGATTTCCAAGCCCTATCGAGTGTGCTTGAGCTGTGGTTTGGAGGGAAGTGCACTAAAGAATACAGCCGATTGCAGTTAAAGTCCCACTATCAAAGAGCAGGAGAAAGTCTGCTAGAATTGGCTACCCATATTCAGCGACTTTTCCATCTAGCATTTTCAGACTGCTCAGTTGAGACACTTTAAGATTTGGCTCTTCAGCACTTCACCGATAGTGTGCGGGATCCGGAGACACAAAAAGCGCTTAAATTCGCAGATGTCAAAGATATCGGTCTACTTTAGTCTACGCACATAAGATAGAGGCTGCACAGCAGGCCGTACGTATGCACAGGCACTCAATCTGAGCAGTCTCTGCTATGATTTGAACTCTGATTTCATAAAGCATATTGAAGATTTGAGACAAAAAATCTGCAGCTTAGATGAGCGCAAAGAATACAGATTTCAAGTTGGATTTTAAGAATAAGGAACTGCACTCATGTTCAGAAGACATAGCGGTGTTTAAGACAAAAAATTCAAATATTAAATCAGTCCATCGTATAACTGCAAAGAGTGAAACTACATTACCACCAAGAACTGAGACAATTGTTTCCGAAGCTCTTACTGAAGATAATAACTTCCATTATTGATGATTAATTTAATATCCAGATACTGACAATAGCATTAGAAGAGTACTGGTGGATTCTTCACTCGTCGACCTTTCATGAAATGTTATTCCGGTAAGAGTGGCTAATATAAGTGACAAGGCAAAGGTTATAAGGGAAGAAGAAGTGCTGGCAACCTGTTCTCCAGTGATCTGTATTAACCGAAACTTTCAAGCCACACTATCTGAATCTTCTGATACCCTAAATAGTGAACTCCTTCAGAGTACAGAGTTAGATGATAAACAGAGGAGTGCTGACCTGACGGAAAGCTACTACTATAATTTGAAGAACTCTTCTCCAGGAAACTGGATGATGTTGGGCGAACTAAAATGATACGGGACCGAATTGATATAGAAAATCCTCCTCCCGTCAAACAACATCCGAGAAGACTACCATTTGCTAAGCAAGAAGAAGTGACTAGTAGCCTGGTGGAAATGCAACAGAATGACGTTATTCAGCCATCAGAGAGTCCTTGGGCTTCGCTTATTGTACCAGTTCGGAAGAAAGATGGTTCTATCCTATTCTGTGTTGACTATTACCAGTTAAAAGACATCATTAAGATACATAGTTACCCTCTTCCTAGGATTGACGATAAACTTGACACTTTATCGGATATCAGCGGTTCTAGACTTTGGATCTCAAGAGTGGTTATTGTCAAGTAGAGATACATCCTGACCATCGAGAATAGACTGCTTTCCCCACAGGACAAGGACTTTGGCTGTTCAAGGTTATGCCATTTGGGCTTTGCAATGCACCTGCAACGTTCGAGCGCCTGATGGAGACTGTATTACGAGGACTTTCCTATGAGGCCTGTTTGGTATACTTGGATGATATCATCATCGTAGGCCACATATTCGAAGACCATTTAAGAAACATACAGAGAATGCTGGAGAAATTGAAAATGGCCAAACTCAAGCTAAATCTTTCCAAATGTAATTTATTTGGCAAGATTTGACAAAAAATAGATATTTCTGGAAAATTGCATCATAGAAGCTCTAGGACCAATATTAAGCGAGATAGCCTAGAACCTTGTCGAAACTCTTACATTTTCACGCCAAGGCAGGTATAAATACCACCGGCCGAGAAGGAACCGTTAGTAGTGAAGATGATCAGATTTGATTGCTAGTCTAGTACATAGCAACTATTATCTGTCTGAGAAATTAGAGATTTCTGTATTAGGAAGCTGTTTCCTGTGGAATTAGCTGAATTGGAGCTGTGTAATTGTGATTTTTACATCTGGAATTTTCTTTGTCCTGTAGAATTTGCTACGCATAAAAGTCTTAAGATTTTTAAAAGATTGTTTCATCTACTTTTAATCAACACGAACCCCGACACGCAGTACAATATATATATATATATATATATATTTCTAGTAAATGGTAAGAAAATTAATATAATCGTAGGAATTGAAATGAAAAGAATAATATTACATTTTATTCAAACTAGTTTACGAATTTTGTTTAGAACTTGCTCATTTATATTTGCTCTTCTCTTTGAATGTGACATTGTGCACTTATTTTTTATTCAGAAATTTTACAGGTAGGGAAAAGCTGTCCTCTTTAACGAAAATTGAAACAACTATTATGTTCTTAATATTACTAGCCTTCCTTTTTTCGGATAACTTATATATCTAAAATTAAAGGAATATTTAAAGAGATATGCTGCTACCAATATTCAATTAAAATAATGAAAATTGAGTGAAAAATAGATAATTTGTATGGAAGGCTTTTGACGAAATTAAGACGCATCCCTTTCGAATTCTGATACTTAATTTTATTTTGAAATTAATCAAATTTTCCTCAATAGAAATAAATTTTAAATAAAAAAAGAATAATGGGTCACAAATGTCATTTAAACATTACTGCTGGAAAGATTTAAATAAACATGCAATATTAGAGACATACCAATTAAATGCTAATATTTTAAAGTGCAATCCAAGTATTATCGAAGGAAATAATTCTTTATCAAATAACATCGAAAGTCAAATATGTCAAATTTCTATAGCATTGTAAATGAGACTATTTAAAATATAATGAACTGGAGCTAAATATTTTTAATCTCTTAAAGTTGATGGTTTATTTTTTTGAATGATTATTTCTTTGATAATCCCCTTTTTAAAATTTAAAATTTTCCACCACAATGCACACATCATACGCAATCATAATAGTCGTCTAAATTGAAAAATAGCTTAAGGCATTTAACTGCAAACATTTTTCTGTTAATTGTTCATGCTTATAGTTTTTTAATTACTAATTTTATTTATTTAAAAAGAAATGTTTTGTGTAATTAGGTGTAAAGAGGAAGTAAAAATGTAATTAATAATACAGATAACAAAATATACATTCTGTTAAATGCTTAAAAAGGAAAGCATCAAACTTAGAATACTTAAATTTAAATAAATAAATAAATTTATGTTTATTGCATACAATTTATTCGTTAAAAATGGTAAAAAAGACATATTGCTGAATATACTACATTTCTTTTAAGAAACGAAAGCAAAAATAAAACTTTTATCCTAAGATTATTTAGGTTTTGTTTGTTGAGCTTCTTTAACTCTTTTGACAATATTGAGAAAGTTCTATCGTGATTGATTATATTAATATGTTTTTGTTTTTTAATAGGCTTTTATATTTCAAGATTATTAATTGCTATAAGTTATATTAAAAACACCGTTAATATCTATTATATCATCCCCCCTTTTTAATTAAAGCATCTTTTTTTTCTAAACAGTTAAAACCGCAGAGGAATGCAGAAGAAAAACACTCTACATTACAACCTCACCAATGAGATCTTAACAAAAGTAACCCTACGCTTCTGAGAAAGAGATTACAACTTAATTGAAAAAACCAAATAAAATTTATCGTTTAAAAAAGAATTTAGATTTATCTAATGTCTAAATCTAATTCCTCGAGTATCATAGACACCATCAGTTTACAATCAAGTACATACAAACAAATATTTCTGTTATTCTTAATTTTCTTCATATAAAGTAGATAAGACTATTAAAAAAGAAGGAAATTTGCAAAAAAAAATTAAAATCAGAAAAAGTTTAAACATGAAAATTGGAAAATTATATATTGAGTGTTGTAACAGGTTTTAGAATACTAAGCTAGTTTATTCTGTAATTATAGGTCTAACTATCCGCATCAACAAAATGTATTTCTAAAGGATGGTTATAAAACTAAAAATAAAACTAACAAATTCTGAAAACTAAAATTCAAAAAATGAAATTAAAAAGATAACCCCTAAAAAGCTCAAAATAATTTTTTAAGATCCAAAATAAAAAAAAAGGAAAATTATAAAAAATTCAAAATGAAATAAAAAAATTTCAAGAGTAACACACTAGGTGTATTAAAATTGCACACATGGAAAGAAGGAAAATTAGAAATTTTCGTACAAAAAAACAAATTAAATTTAGAAAAAGATTTACTTACATAAATAACCCATAATTGTATCGTTTTAAGCCATATAAATACCGGAAAAAGTATAAAAAATGGGTTGAAAATTACATCGTAGCAAAAAAACAAACTACCTTTCTACATGCAAAATTTTTTAAACGTTGCAAAAATGCGAACATTAAACTCTAAAAAAACTAGTCAATAATCAAAGATCCGCAGAGCTTAGTTGCAATATTGAAATTAAAATTGCAATTAAAAAACTTATGAAATCAGAAATTTATAAAAAATAATCTTAAAAAATAAAAATAATTAAAATGTAAGAAAATCAAAATAAAGCAACGTCATCTATCAAATTATTTCATAACTTTAACTGAAAAAAAGGTTTTTCAGAAAATGGATTAAAAATGTAAAAGGGAAACTAAAAATAAAGAAACGGAAAGTAAAATTATATATATGTATTATGTTTGAGAGAGAGATAGAGAGTGTTTGTACATATATACAGGAAAACTAACAAAATATGATAAAAATACAGAAATAAAGCTCATTTACAAAATGCTAAGTAATTATATCATAAGTTTAAAAAATTGTAAAACTAAAATATTAAATGCAGAAAAAGTATTTGCAATATTAGCAAGCAAACACTGCCTAATACTTAATTAAAACATTATTGAATTGAATAAAAGTTAAGTATATACATATAGAAAGTGAAAAAATGGAAAATCAATAGAAAAGTGAGAAAATTGAAATTAATAGATATGAAGAAAATTAATGTTGTCACCGACTTCAGAATGTGTAATGTATGATTATTCTTTTACAAAATTAAGCGATAAAAATTTCAAATGAACAAAGATTATTGAAGAATATCAGAAAAAAATGAAGAGTTATACCTTAAATATATAAGAGGAATTAAATAGCAAATGAAAAGATAAAATATAATTATTACTTTAAATAAAATTGAAACGAGAACAAAAGAGTAGATATAAAAATTAAACAATCTTACTCTGGAATGTCTACACACAAGAGCTAAAAGAATTGTAAATGACAGTTTTTGGATTCATGAAATTCGCTCTCTTTAGCTAAAGAAGATTTGGAGAAATAATAATGCCCCCTACATTCTAAAATTATATTGAAAAATACGAATACTGTAATTTGTTTCGGAGAAACCACGTATGGTACAGTTTGAAATGTGTGACAGCATTAAATTCCTCTACATCCATTCGTTTCAATTTTATGAGTTTTCTTATTATTCTCATTTTTTTAATGTTCTATTTGTTTATTTTATCATATTTTTATTTCAGGCAATAATTTTCAGAGTTCTTTCTAGAAGATACTTTTCCTTCTGTTTTAAATATTCAATTATTAAGATTTTAAATGCTTTTTTGTGTAGTTTGTATAATTTTTATACTAATAATTTTAATTACCTTTTATTCATGATATATTTATATAAATATTTTTATTTTTTTACTGTTTTATTGCATTTTTTATTTTAATTTTTACAATATATTTTCAAACAAATGTATTTGAATTTGCATTTTTATAGTCTGATTTTTGTAAATAGGTCAATGAAATTTTTTGACTCACTCCAGCATTGTATATATATATATATATATATATATATATATATATATATGTGTGTGTGTGTGTGTATGTAATAGTATGTAATAATATTGTTGTGAACGAACTAATTTCGGGAATATTAAATTCATGTTAGAAAAACCACTGCAGGAAACATAAATTCTTAAGAATAAAGAGATATAAAAATATCATGATGCAAATTTTCGACTAAAATATTAGGTATATAAAAAAAAACTACATGATAATAGCTTATAATTTATAGTAAGGGCACTAATATCCAAAATGATCGTGATCAAACAAACAGAAACTATTAAAATATATAATTTCTTGCAAATAAATACAATTGAAGAAAAATGCTTCAAAAATCGACTCACATAAAACATTGAAAAAATTTAATCAAAGACAAAAAATATTTTTTGAACATTATAATCAACAAAGAAAATAATGAATCGAAGCAATGATATAACATAATAAAAATACTATACAGGATTGAGGGTTAGACGTTTGGTTAAACTCGTTCTGTAGGATCAAAACCATTCCTCTTAACTATTACTATATGATTTAAAAACATTAAAGATCAGAAATAGAAAGAAAAAAATTGATAATACAAAGTATTGCACAAAGAGAAATTAAAAAAAAAAAAAAAAAACTTAATAAAGAAATAAGAAAATAATCTTCAACATTACAATGTTAAAAAATATAGAGGACAACATATTAAATGTAAAATATTAAAATATAAAAAAAATAATTCAAATATAACATTCAAAATAGGAAAAAAAAATTTGTCAAGATTTACACAGCTTATCTTAGAATTAAATAATATAGAAAAAAAGGTAGAAAATAGAGATAAAGTCATTCTAAATGTTTTTTCGTGCTTGGAGCTGAATATTAAAATGTTTATACTTGTATTTTGGATCCGACCTTCACACCTCCAACTGATTACTTTCTAACAAAATGGTAAAATACCAAAAATACTATTAAAACACTTCACAAAACAAATAATAAAAACAAAACAAAACTATAGAAAGAAAAAACGGAAAGAAATTAACTTTCATCAATTTAAAATAATATATTTAAATATTCATAATTAATACTTTCTTAAAAATCTAAGCGGAAAAAAACTCCGATTCTCCCAACAATGAACATGCCAGTGATCTACATAAACTAAACATCCGATATGACGATGCTGATATGTTGATAAGTCAAATTTACTTCATGATTGGCTGTTATCAAGAAAAATAAGCAATCTCTAGACTTTACAAATTTTCAGCAAATCAAACTTATGGTTTACTAAGAAAATATACTTATAAAATAAAAATATTCTAAATTTCTTTATATGTATATTGTGCCGGCTTTTGATTTTTTGGCCAGTTTTCTAGAGTTTAGTTATGCTATTCTGGTAACCTTTAAAAATTTTACTTCGCAGAGTTTAATGTTTGCACTTAAGGAACGTTTAAAAAATGTTTTTTTCCTCGTGGGAAGATGAAGCAGTGTTTTACTTCAAGCCAATTTTTGATTCATTTGTTATGCTTTTTTTATTATTTTCATGAATTTTTAATGAAAGCATTAATAAGTGCTAAACATGAATAAATTTTATTGCTAAATTTCATTGGATTCTGTTTCATAAATTCTTAAATTTGTTTTCATTTCTTTTGTATTTCTTATGTAATATTAATAAACGTTGAGGGTTATTCTTGTTCAATTTTGATTTTTTAAAGTTTTTTTTGTTATTAAATGTTTTTCGACTTTTGGTGTATTTTCCTTTTTAATTTGATTTTTTTTTGGTTTTTAATTTATCAGACTGTTTTTTCAATTTACATTTTTAATGTTATTATAACCACTTTTAGTAAAGCATTTGTAATGAGGGTAATCATGCATAGTATATTGCCTTAGTGACAGATTGTAGACTGTTATGTCCAAGATAACATTCTACAGCCTATCACAACTTTCATTATACTAGTTTAAATTTTTATTTTTGTCTTTTAAAAAATGTTTCCTTTATTTTAAAATTTATTAAAAAATTTTTTTCAAATAATCTTACTTATTTTTAAATGATTATTTTCAAAATTAATAGGATAAGTTGCATTAATGAAACTGGAGAAAACTTCTTATAATTAAAATTTTTAATTTATTATAACTTTCTAAATACTTATTCCAGATGTTATAATTAATAACGATATTTTTAAAGAAAGAAATAAGTAAACAGCTACTATAGAAAGGTATCTTATTAATATGAATCTAAAACTATCTCTATTGTCATAAATATATATATATATATATATATGACAATATATATATATATATATATGCATAGTAAAATTATCAATATCAATGTAATTATGCTCATGATAAAGCAAGTAAATATTTTCCAAACAATTACTGTGAGATCTTCTATGGGAAAAACCCTTAATTTGCTTAAATTTGTATCGATATATTTAATATAGTTTTTTCTTAGTACAATATTAATTAAAGAATTAAGTTTATCATAAGGAAAAAAAGATATTAATATTATAATTACAATAAATATTTAATACGCGAGTAGTACCTTTACCAGATCACCTACATCTATCGAATTACAGAGGTCTTCAAAATCATAACTATGAATAGGAAATAAAATTTGCCTTAAAGTAATTTAAAAGTTACTCTAATTAATATACACAAATATGTAGAGTAAATAAGAAAATATAAAGTATCATTATAAATGTATGAAATAAATCTAAAGTTTGTATATATATAACAAAAATTAAAAATTGAAAAACGTTATTCAAAATTTGGAATATAATAAAATAAAGGAGAATTTAATTAAAAATATCAGTAAAAGAGGATATATATATTCATATACATTGTGTCGCACTAGGAAGCAATGCAAGGGCAGTTGGCGACGGACCTCGTAATTTTGAACCCCCGTTAAATGACGAGTACGATACCTCAGCTCACATACCTCTCCGAATTTCCACACAACATCTGATGAGAACTTTTAGCCACCACAGATTTAACGTTCTTCAGCCCCGTTATACGGTAATTGTTTATTGGCCTTGGGCCTTGAAACCATGACTCGATGAAACGCCGGTCGTAAGTCCAAGACCACTAGGCTACAGCGGTCATATAATAGAATAGAAACTCATTTACTAGTCTTAGTTTCACACTTTTGGTTATATTTGTATTATTTCTTTTTAAAATAATGGTAAACATATTTTAATGCGTTTTTCTTTTATATATCAATTTATTTTTATAATTTTTACAACTGTAATTAAATCTGTAAAGGGTTGTAATACAATAATAGTGAAAATATCGATGCTTGTGCAACTGGGAATATTATTATACAAACAGGACTTATTTATGTGAAACGGGGTTTTTGGCAGTAGTTATAATGAAAACCAAATATCGAGCCTGATTAATAGTCGAAAGAGATACAAATGTTACTTTCTATACTGACTCTAAGGTAACACAAACTTTGTGCCAAAAAACAACTCTCATACTAAATTTTAATATTACAGATATAATTGGTTTAAAGAACGCAATACAAAATTAAATTTTCATGCCTGTATATGGTATAGCTAAACCACAAGTAATGATTTTTTTATATGTAGCTTTTCCGGATTATTTTTGTAATAAAATTGTTATTTTTTAAACATGCATATTATTATACATATAAAAATAAGAGGTGGAGAGGCCCCCAAAAGAAATTTTTTTTCGGGGATGCTTATTAGTATAAAATTTGGAAACGACTATTCTATACTGTATCTGAGAATGATATTTTGCATAAAATAACAAAGCATTTTATTCCTCAATCTATATTCATAAAAGCTCGTGAATGAATGTAGGTTCACTGAAGAGAGTAAAATCTTGTAACAGAATTTAATAATTTCACATTACATAATGAAATATAAGCAAAACTCCAGTTTTTGATATACGAAAATGGTGCTGTGCTGAATTAAATATTCATTCCCCAAGGTAAAACTTGAATTCCATGATAAAAATAAAAGCAATAATTTTCAATAATGTTAAAGAAAAAAGTGAAAATGTTCATTTATTAGAACTATTTTTGAGCCGTTTATCATATCATGTACAAAATAATAAATGTTGTTGTCTTACGAATTCTAAGCTAAATTTAGTGAATGAGATAAATGCTTCATATCGTTTTATACTGTATAGGTTTATTCATTTAGTAAGTAATAGTCTATGTGGTTTCTTACAAAAGACAGCGCAGAAATATTTCCATCATTATTTTCTATTTAAAGTTAACATACAACATATATTTTTAGTTGTCATTTATGAAAATCGTATATCAGCTTATCGTAATTTTTCGATAAAATAAACTTGAGAGGAAATTTATGTATATAATAGCCAAAATTGAATTAAAACAATTTTAGAACTTTAATTAGTTGAATAAAACATTATTTTATGAGCACTTACATCAATAATCGCTTCTATTAACTGGATACAGAAGTAGATCAAAACAGCTATTGGAGTGTAAATTTGGTATAATGGGAATTAATGAGTATTAAAAAATAAATAAATAACATTTACATTGGAGTAAGTAACATATATATAACTAACCATTTTCTTACTTTTTAAAATAAATATGAGTGGAAAAAAAGTGGAAATTGAATAGTATTAGAAAAACTCACGTGAATAAAATAATTGCTATACTTATAACAATAGTGAATCATTACTATTAATCAACTATGAACTTTATCATTGTACAAAAAGCAGAACAACTTAAAATTAATTTTATAAAACAAAATATAATTTAGTTTATTAAGTATCTAAAAAAACAAATGCGAGAAGGCTAATTTATAATCCAATAAAATGTTAAATTATTTTGTTTGTATCTTAAAGTTTCAAAATTAGAAGTAAACTTGTCGATTTTCTTAGGCAACTTAGCTCCTCGAAAAGTACTTCAGTTACTAATTTTAAAGTACATTAAGTAATAAATATATATTTCTTTCACAAATAATTTCTTACAATTAAAAAATAATATTTAATAATATTATAAATCCTATCAAAATAAAATTTTATACTATATGTCAATATAAAATGTGTGAAAGAGAAAGCAAAAGGGAATTTACATCTATTTGAATGTAATGTATTTTATTTTTAAAAACACGTTATTCTACACGGTTTCACACGCTTCAAAATCCACAAAAATAGGATCCTTATCCTTCGACGTTTTTTTTGAAATATGTCACAAGAGAAAGAACAGAGGAAAACATGTTTTCATTTCACCATCACTATTTTTCTGCGAATTTGTGAAAAGTGTTCGAAAAGGAAAAAAAATATAGATTTTGTCAATGATCAAGTGTGAATTCGTTTTGCAGAGATGTGTTTTACAAAAAAATTCGCTTTTCATCTTCTATGTTTTCAATTTTTATTTTGAGTAAAGTGAAAAAGAACATTGAGAGAAGCTTTTTGTATTTTGGAAATATACTTGTGGGTGATTCAATGTTGAATTTTCAAAAACAATTTGAAATTAGGGTGAAAGATTTCTTTGTAAATGACCCTACAATATTTAAAAATCCAGGTAAAATATCCTGTTGCATTTTTTTGAAAAGTAAGAAAGGACTGAGATGTATAAATAGTTGTTTCTATAAACTATGACATTAATTTTTTTTATTGTTTTTACATTTATTCTAATATTTATCGAAATTATTTTCCATAATTTGAGCTCTTGAGTGACATCAGGGTGATAGTGCAATCTTATCATGAAATGTTCTTTGATAAATGATAAATAGCATTTTTTATATAAAGATAATAATCATTAAACTGGTTATCAAATAATAAACAGTCATAATTTACGGAATTTTATCATCATCTGAAGGATCGATGATCAGTTTTTTTTTATGAAATGTAGTTTATTAAAGTAGTAAAAGAATATCATCAATAGAATAGTATTATTTTTCAAGGAGAACAAAAATCTCGAAAGTTTAATTTTTTTTATTATAAGAAAAAAATAATTAACTTTAAAATACTATCATAATAAAATTATGCAAAGTATTTCTTATCACTTAAGCAAAAGGACAAGAGCTGATAAATATATATATCAGGCTAAATCACCTAAAGGAGTGTAGAAAAGTCACATGATTTCGTATTCAGGTCTTTTTAAGTCATACACTAAAATAGAAACATTGTAATGTGTCCTAATGTTCAAGTTGAGATTCCAGCTTAAAATATGATATAATATAAAAACACGTGTAATACTAACCAATACTACCAAATCATACTAAATCTCCAACCTATTAGGCTTTTTCAATAGTTTCAATAGTTTACCTGATGGTTCAGGCTTATAATGTTTCATAAACCGCATAATGTAATGACCAAATATTTAAGAATTCAATGTTTATTCCCGTTTTTGGCTTGATATTGAACTTCCTCCATAATTATATATATATATATATATATATATATATATATATATATATATATATATATATATATATATATATATAATATTAGTAATTTTTTATCGGTTATGATCTATGATAAAAGATTTAAATTTTAGTTCGATTGACATCTCAAAAATTAGTTTAATTAATTGGATTAATTTTCATACTTAAAAGTCATTTAGTAAAAGATAGTAGCTTTATTTTGTCATGATAATAAATATATAGCACTAAAATATGTGAAATCATATGGTAAAGCTTAGAAATTAAATAAACACTTAATTTCGAATTTTAATGCTAATTAATCAATATATACCTGTCTATTTCCCAATAAATGAAAAACGTTTAACCTCCTCATCTTGAAAAAATTGAATGTCAACTTCTGATTGACATTCTTTCAGAAATATATAAAACAAATCAAGGAAAGAATTTCGTTAACAATGTGTATAAAAGTACATTTTTAATTAAAAATTTCATAAATTTCATCACATTTTAGTAGGTTAAAATAAAAATTATTTAATAATAAATTAATTTTAGGAAACATTAACAATATTAAAAATCAATGAAAGCCAAATGTATAGTTTAATTTTAAATACCTAAAAAAAAAGTTTTGTCTTGATCATACCAAGCATCCGGAGACTTTGAGGGAGGAAATGTCTGATATCTACGCTCGAATGAATATTGTGCTAAATAAGAAAACATACATTATGCATTAATAATGCAAGAAGCTGTACACAAGAAATTCATACTTTAAAATTGAAGTATTAGGATATTGTTACAGTTCAAATATTCTTGAATTATGAAAAGACTTTTTAAAAGAAAATGTATGCAATTTAAGTATGTATCAGTATACGTAGAAAATTAATATTAACGAAATAAATCATTCAATGGTTATAGATAAAAATAATAACAATGTTTGGCTGACTATATTCATTTATAATGGTGGATATGATTATGAATAGATTTCTATTGTAATAAACTGTCATCATTACGAGTGAATATGAATTTTAATAAATGCAAAAGATTTGCATGTGAAAAGAGATCACTATGGCATCTATAAATTTAAGTGATTAAATTTTTAGAACGATGAAAAAATAGCAGATATTTAAGGGTTGAAACACATATTTATGCAAAGAAATATAAAGCATACATTTTGTATAATTCAAAAAGAGATGAGATTTAATATATTAACACTAGACAAACGATATTAAAGTAATTACTACAAAGAATGTTTTCTCTAAAATTCCATTTTATGATAATTATTCAATCAAGTAAATAAAAATAGCCTTTTTGTTTCAAGATTTTCAAAGATATGATATCTAGACATACTTAGATTTGTCCTACTCTTGTTTAAACTTAGTAACTTGCTTCCATAATAATATCGAGTGTTGATGTCTTTTATTTATAAGTTTATGAGAGCACAATCAGAATGTAAGCACTAGCTTAAACGTCATCAAAATGTGGGACTTATTATTAGTACATAACTACAGAAACGAGTTTTAAAACCGGATGCTTAACTGAGGAATAATAAAAAGTTTTTGTATTTCACTGTATATACGAACTAGGATTTGATTTGATTAACTTTATTGTCACATTAGAAGCAGCACGAGAGCTAATGGCGACGGACCTCGAGATTTTGAAACTCTGTCAATTGATAAGGAGGACGCCTGAGCTGGTACCCCATCTTCTAACTTCCACACCGCGCCATTGGGTGTACTTGGAACCTTGACAAATTGGATGTGCATCAGCCCCACAACATGGCGAGTCTTGAGTGGTATCCAGACTCGAACCCGCAACTCGACGGAAAGAGCCCCGCTAACGAGTTCGCAACCATGCCCTGTAGGTTACCGTGGCCGAACATTAAAATGTATTCATAATTAAAATTGGAAAAACTGATGTTTTAATTAATTGTTACGATTGATATTCTTGATCCTTTTGAATTTATAAAAACTCGAGTAAATGAATATCGTTCCTTTTTTCTTTTTGGTGTTATCTCCCACTACTAATTTCTTCATTTCACAAATTTAATGGCCAGATATTATGAGGAATCATAGGATTCTTTTTTTTTTGTTCCACCAAAAGAAGAGATGAAGGAGTAATTGAACGGAAAAGTAAATAATCAGATTAATGAGTAATACTTTAATGTAAAATGCAGCTGATTATTAAAATCCTTTTCTGTCAAAGTATGGAAGATAGTGATAAAAAGGTATAGCTCAAACACCCAGTTGCTGTCTTCTTTTCTTGACCGTGTTTCTATATTACGGGGCTAATCTCTAAATACTTTTAGTCCTTTTATGGCATTTTCTGCATAAGAAAATATAGTTAATATAATAATGATGGGAAAATTTCTGCATCTGTGTTTTAAAATAACTATATTTCCCACAAATTGAAAGATGATTATCTTTTATATGTAATCAAAAATATTTTTTTGAATCAATACTAAATAAATATAACTTTAAGATGTACCATCCTTCAAATGTTCATCAAATATGATAAGCTGGGAATGATACTGATATTTTGTATAAAGGTCAGATGATTAGCATTGATGGTAAAATAAGTATTGAACTACCTAGAAATTCCAGACAGGCATTAATCGTATTGCTCGAATCCAATGTCTGAGATGAAATTATCGACCGTTCAAAAGGCCATTATGCATCATGCATAATATGAATTATCGAATAAACGTAATTAAGGTATTATTCGGAATACCGAATAGGTAAATAATTATGTTATATTGAATGAAATTAAGATGATCTTTTTCTTTTGTATACTTTCAAGCAGTGATGAAAGTATACATAGAAATAAATATTTTTTCAATTTCTTGCATCTGTATCCCAATAATTATTATCGATATTAGTATTATTTAAGTTGTCTGAAGTTTTCGTTCTATTTGAATTCTGAAAACTTATAAAACTGATCATGAATTATTTTTGTTATGATACTAAATTTCGTAGAATGAAGTATTACCTAAAGTGTCATTTTCATCATTTGACTGAGGACTATAATTTCCTTTTCGACACTTTAAGCGAAGCTCTTGAGTGACGTTAGTTCCGTAACATATTATTCAATCATTCAATTAGAATAAACTCTACTTAATAGAACTGTACTTCCATTATAGCTAGTTCTTAAAAATGCACTTTTCGATAACAACTATTTCTTGTGTATAATATTTCCCTTCATTATCATTGAAATTCCTACAAACACTCGCATATCTTTTGCAATTAAAATGAGTCTTACTGCGGAGAAATTAGAAAATGATCAAAAATGAAGCAGATGTTAACATAAAAAAGAATGTGATATTTAATGCCTATAAATATTAATTTTAGCAACATTAAAATTCAAAAGTATGTTTCTCTTTTAGCAACACTAGTGCAATTTTGACAATATTCCTGATTCAAAATTACTTCATTAATATTATTTGAGAAGTATTGAATTTCCTTTGGAAATCATAACAAAAGAGCATCATTTTAACGAAACAGAATTTTATGATTATTTTATGGATTCCCGCCAAATTACCTTCTGTCGTTGTATTACTGAAATCAAATAACAGTTATAAATGAGACTCGGGATTGATGGGCTTGCATTGAATAATTAAAGGAATCTGTAAAATAATTAAATTTTTAACGCACAGGATACTTGAAATACCAATCTTACGACTATATATAAGTACTATGTATAGATAAAACTTTAAAGAACTTAGTATTTTATATTATATGTAGAATTGTCAGTCCACAATTATAAAAACTTAATTTTTTAAATAGTTAGCAATATATAAAACAACTTAGAAATTTTCGAAACCATTCAGGTCATCTTGTTTCGTACCTTTAATATAAGAAGAAAAAATTAAATCTAAAAAGCTCATTTCTTTCTTTTTTTTATTTTTGGTTAAATATTTTTGAATTCCTCCGAAAATTGTGTTTCGTGGAATTTATTCTCAGGTATAGAATACATTTCCATTTTAAAAGTAAATACTTCCCGAGAAACTCTAAATAGATTGTCGAATTTCCTTATCTCACCTTCGCAGAGCTATTTTGACAAAAATTCTTACATATTAACTTACCCGCTCCTGGAAAAATACTAAAGAACAGTTCTTTTGAATTCTCAGATCTCCCTGGACTTGTTGTTAGTGTAACATGCCTTGAGCAGTATTCTCAAGTTCTTTTTAAAAAATTCATATCATAATATAACACCTAAAATGTCAATTTGATATTCCTTTCCGTTTAGCTATGTGTAAAGATTGCAAACGCATAAGGTTTTTTCATTCCAAAACGAATTCATTGTTGACCAATGAGAAAATGCATTTTCCTTTTGGATAAGTTTCATATATCCGAAAGAAATTCCAGATATAAAATATAAATAAATGCATTTTCATTTATTTTTCTGCTATCTGGATTTTTAGCAAATAGATGTTTATTTTCTCATGTTTGTGGATAGCGAACTATGTTGGCAACATTTAAAAAAACAAAATTCGAATGATTTGAAAATAGCTTTTTACATCCATTCAAATACATTAAGTTCAAATAAAAGATAAAAAATGAACTTGTCATGAGTTTCTAGCTCTTAAAATCTTTAAATTTTTGATTCCATGTACGTGTTACGAATAAAGTTTTAACTGTTGAAGTGACACGTATATGAGAAATTGATTTAAATATCCTACAGAACTTGAAAGCTAAATATAACTTTATTGTTAGACTTTATATATATTGTTCATGAAATAGAAATCCCAGACATTAGATTTTTTTATCAAATCTCTATCTATTTTTTTTTTTTTTGCTAAGGCATTAAAATTAGATAAAAAAATTTAAAATTATTTTTGATAATACACAAAGAATCAGAGTAACTTAATATTACCAATTTATTATTGTTGGTTATATTTTTGAAAAAATTAGTTAAGAAAGTTTCTAAATATCAACATATTTTGAGTTAATTGAAATTTTTTTTTATGAATTGCATAGAATTTTTAAAATGTGTAAGAAATACTATTATTAAGAGGACAATTTACTTTAATATTAAGAGCCATTATTTTCTAAGCAAACTAAGAAGGAAGCCAAATTAAAGTAAATATAATAATAATGTTGTTTTAATATATTTTTCTAAGAATTATTAAGAATTCTATTAATATTAATAATTAATCATATTAAAATATTTTGATCGTAATGGGACAAAAAATGGCCACCACACAAATATCTCAAAAGTGAATAATATCTCATTTATTGGATTCTTTTGTGTATGATTACATATATAATAAAATAATAACTGGGTCAATAGGTAGAAAAAGTTAAACTTTCTGGTAAGTTTTGTTTCAGTCTAGGCTGCAATTTTCAAGACTAATATTTCATTATCATATTTTTAAAATTTAAATACTGGGAAGCAGGCTTGCAAATAACTCACTGGCGTATTTCACATAGGTAATTTTCACGGGCATAAACATTCTGTTTGAGTGAATTAGATTTCTTTCTTTGAAAAAAAAAATACTGTTTAGACTTAATTTATTCATTTGCTTCTAAATAGGCCCTTTTCCAACTCTTTTCCATTTTGAACACCTTTAAATACTGGAATTCTTAAATCGTGACTACCTTATGTCGTAATTTGTGGTGCATATTATTAGGGGGACCAGAAGGTATTGTCGTTTTACTACATTAAGTTCAAACAGATAAACTTTTACGATGTTTTTATTTTTAGTCAATGCTGTAATCACTCTCATTATTAACAACATTTTGCCATCTAGTGTGGAAATTTTTAATGCTGGATCAATTCAAATCAATTAGTTTTAAAAGAAAATATCTGGAAATGGAATTTTGGGATATCATCCAACTTTTCAAATTTTTTACCACTTGTAAAGTGTTGTAGTGATCGGATTAAAGGCGAATACTGTGAGTGAGGTAATAGCCTCCCATCCTAAATCATTCATTTTTTCCACGGTTCATCTTACACAGTGTGATTTTGCATTATCATGTTATAGAATAATACTTTTTTCTGTTGATAATCGCTGGACATTTTTAATCAAAGACTGATTTACTCGATCCAGTTGTTTACGGTAAAGTCTGCATTCCCAGTTTGACCATGTTTCAGCACTTCAAATTGAACGACCTAATGAATACTCCACCAAGCATTAAAAACAGAAAAGTGCCATAGCTGTCCTTTTTGGCGATTCATTTGGAAAGAGCTACAGTCTTTTTGCATTTTGAATTCTCATAGAGGACCCATTTTTCATCTCCAGTGATCTCTCAAGAAGACAGTGAACTGTATTTCTGAGATCATAAGAAAGCTGTTTTTATACACTGGACATCACTTTTACTTTAGACAGACATTGTACAACGTTAGTATATAAACAAATGCATTATTGCATAAGAATAAAAATTACATGTCTTTTACTACAAAAACAATATTCAATCTCTCTCTGTCTTCACATCTTCAAGCCATTCACGTTTTCTTAGAATCTAAAACATAAACAATGTGATGTAGCCGACTGTCTGTCACCGAAGTCAATACGCTTTGCAATTTTGAGCTACGATCAGATGACGAAGTCGACATCCGACTCCCCATATCTGCCATACGTTTAGAGCAGTATGATGGGATCAATAGTGAAATAATATGAACATTTGATACTAAGCACAAAGCATCACAACAGTTACAGTGACACACCCAGACTTACTCAGTTTTTGAGATACGAAATCACGCAATGGCTCATTTTTCCAAAAATCAGACTCCGATTCCTTTTATGAGGCTCTTTATTTTATTCCTTTTGCTCTTTTTATTGTTGAATATCTTTTTACTCTCATTCTACAAAATAGAGATAATCGGTCCATTGTAAGAAAGCAAACGTCCGCATATTTTGGAAATGAATTCGATTATATATCGATATTTTTTATTTCTTCAGAATATGAAGGAATAGCTTTTATAGTAATTTTCTTTTTGTTCTAAGAATGTAGTTGTATTACTAGAAAATCGTTGTCCCATATCATGGTAATGTGATTCGATTACATTTTGATGTTAATTTCTTTCGTTTTAATATTTATGATGATATAAATTTCATGCTGGCATATGGTTTCATTAATTGTGAATGGAATTTTTAAGATATGTGTTTCTTCTTTTCCTTCTTATTTTGGCATTTGAATTTATAATTAATGGATATTGAACATGTAATGCCTGAATCTAGAAATGCATGTTTAGTTTTCTGTCATATTTCATTACATCCATGCCATGGTTTGGATTAAAAATAAGTCAAAAATACAATTTTTGTTCATACCAGTTCACATTTTTGCTTATTTATAGCCCTTTTGGAAATGCAAAAGTGTCAACCGATTATGAATAAAATTTTCTTGAATCACTTTTTATTTTCGCAGAATTTTGTGTGAGAATAAAATGGTTAAATGATACTATTGGTAATTACGATCTTTTTGGTTTACTTTGTTTTATAGTTACATTTATGTTTCAATGTTTAAATTAATTTTTCTATATAAAATATTGCGTTTCAATTATTTACTGTTAGAAATTAAAAATTATGCTTAGCATATATGATTATAACTTTCTTACTCAAATAAAACGTCAGCTTCAACAAAGTGCTATAAAGGCTCGATAAGACAAATATATTTTGCAATAATTTAACTTTATTTTAAACATATTAATATTTTAGTTAGTATGAAGATATTTTCTTTATTCTTTCCCCCCAAAATGAGTGGATTATACGCTTCAGGGAATAGAATTCGATTACAGATCAAAAATAAGATCTAAAAGTAATTTCTTTCATTGTTATAAAACTGTAATTTCTTAAATAAAAATGCATTAAAATATGTGAATACTTTTAATAGATCGCTTCACTAACTACAATTAATCTCTTTTGTTCCAATTCGACTAATACGAGCGTAACAAAAATAATGCTCCAGTTTATCTTTATGGATAATCAATTTTTTGTTGTTGTTTTCTCATTTTACCTTAGGTAGTACAATGTTTATAATGTAATGGTTAGAGCAAGTCATGAGGCCAACATCGAATACCGATAAAGTCTGATGTATTTGTGATAGAGTCTTGGTGGTCCTTGGGGCACTGCAATTCTGTCGCTATTGAATGTTTATTTAGTGACCCAATGCAGGATAACATGTACATTAGGTCTATTTTTCGTTTTAGATTTATCCTAGACCGTTTATTATTAGATTCATGACATATGTACATTATCACCTACCTTTATTAAATCTCCCATGTGTCTTTCAAACTGGCAATGCAATACTCGCAAAAGATTTATATATTTAAAAGTATGGGGTGTTGTCGAATTCTAACCAACTTAATAACCTTACGTAATAAATTATTATGTGACCATGCATTCGGTGAGCTTTCCTGTATATACGCATATTTCATACTGACATTTGAAATGCCATATTGACTGATTGATTGTTTTATAATGTCACGCTGAGAAGTAACACAAGGGTTAATAGCGACGGAACTCGACATTTTGAACCTCGGTCAGATGACGAGAATTGAACTGGCACCCTCCTCTCCAAACTTTCACTGCACTCCAACGGGAGAATTTGGGATCTTGATCGGATGTGTAGTGCATCATCCCGACTACGCACTGGGTCTTTAGTGACACCACAGCTTGAACCCACGACTCGATAAACCATGGCCACTAGATAACAGCTTACATTGAAATCTGACAATATGGTTCCCATAGATTTTTTCAAAGAGGATCTTATTTAGCTTAATGTAAAATAAAGCTGCAGTAATTGTATTTAAGTGTTTCTTATAATCATTTCAAAAGTGGTTTAAACAAAATTGGAATTTTTAAAGGTTGTCGTAAAATTATCATATAATAAAATAGCTTGATATTGTTCAATTTTGATAAAAAGTTAAACATGGACAATTGAATAACTCCATTTTTGAAATTAATAATTCTAGACAGAAAGATATAATTAATGAAAATATGCATAGCATTTGTTATTGCCTAATTTTTATCTACCCTCTTTCTTTTGCAGACTTACGTTCGTTGGTCATCATTAGTCATTGAATCTGGATCGAATTATACATTTTTTAAACCATATACGCAAGTTCCAATGCCCAATAGACTATTCTTCCTATTCTGTTTCTCTAAATTACTTTTTTTTTCAAAGCTAATATGAATTAAAATCCATGGATAACTTTACATTAATTACTCTCTTAATCGTTCTGTATCCAATGGGTCTTTTGGTTAATTGCAAATAGAATTTTAGAGGTGACCCTTTGGAGGGCTGTCCTAACTATTTTGCTTTCAATTCTTACCAACTTCCGGTAACTACAGGTATCCCTCACCCAAGGCACACAAGTGATCTTTTTTCTTTCTCATGAGATGTCACCCTTATTTATCAGAGACAAAAACGGATGACATATCCTCAGGATAGTCTAGCGATCCTTCTCAATTTTGGACTATATACCTTGTCAACCAAATTTAATGTTTTCCCTTTATTTTATCAAATACCTGGAGTCCAGTTACACCTAATTCAGCGCAGTACATCTTGCGCCATTAAACTTCACCATCCTTCACTAGTATTTTTTTAAAATGCTCCATACATATATATGCAGTAGATATATTGTTATTTGGATGTTACGTTTATTTTGGAAAGAACAGTACATAATGTAGACATTTTAATTGAATTAGTTCAATGTACAGAACCCGAAAAGCCTTTTATTTGCAAAATGAGTACGTAAAGAAAATTAGAAAAGATGGAACTAGAATTAAATGCTCTAGAATGTTTCGAAAAAGGCGAACCTGTCTCATTCATGTGAAAAAGCCCATTTAAAAATAATGATGTCAATTGTTGTAGGAAGTTGGTAAAAATCCTTCCATAGTTTAAAATCATCTGTTATGTTAAGATGGTCAATCAGTTCAAGAGTTTTGAAAGTAAGTTGATTTGGAAAAAAAGACTGTATGTAAGGAAACTATAAATGTTTTTCTTATTTGAATATGTATTTTAAATACTTGTAATTCTTAATTTTGAATATGTAGTCGTTTTAAAACGGAATGCTATTGTAAATGTATTTGTTATTTTGTTGATCTTTTGAAGCAATGATTAAAGAAATGTTTTAAGTCAGTTTTAACTCTCTCCTTCATTATTAAAATGTGGTTTTGGTTTCATTGAGAAAATATAATTTTGAATGAACAAAAAAATTCTATTTCTAGATAATTTAACTTAATTTATTACAACAATAACAAGGAATTTTGCAAAATATTTTAAAACTTTACACTTCAGTTAAGAAATAGCTTTTTATTATCATACAGTGCGATTTTTTTGAGAAATACATGAGTTAGATACATACGGATAATTAGGGTCTGATATGATTCTGTTCTGCGCAATTACGATCATTATTCTCAAAGAACAATTAAGATCAAATAGTTTCAAGCTATAATGTATATGGTACTCTTTACGAGAGTTCTTGTTCCTTAATTACTTGGAAGGAGTTTATTTTGATACATTTGTGAAGTTTAAATTTAAATAATCTATGAAAAGTTTTTGACGTTACTCGAAAACAAGTATTCGTAAACAGGCTTGGTAATCATTTGCTGCTGCGTCAATTTATTATATAAAATATTTAATTATAATGATTAGTAAAGATTTATAGATATTCTAAAGTATTTTCTAACCCTTGAAATCTTCATGAAAAAATGCTTGTGGTGTAATAAAAAGACTTTATTAATATTTAAGAGTTTATAATGTTAAATAATAATAAAAAAATATTGTAAATCGTAATGAATCGTAAAATTCTCATATACTTATCCTTAATAATAGTATCATTGATAATTTTTTCTTAAAAGCTTACTTACACTTGGTCTCCAGTTAGAGATAATGAAAAGCAATTGAAGTATAAAATAAAATAAAGTTAAACTGAAGAAAAACTTAAGTAATATTGTGAGAAGTATGTTCAAAATAGTAAAAATATTTATGCTTCATAGAAATATACAGTCTATCGCTATATATTCTATGGTGGCTAACTCCACAAAACAGTATACAAAAGAAATTGAACATTAGATGAATTGAAAATGTATCTCTCATTGATGAACTACTATTTATTGATATCACAAATTTTTTTCAGTACAATACAGTATCACTTCAAACAATTCATTCGATTTTACGACACTGAGAAATAAATTTCAATGAGAAAATCCCAAGTTTGTGGTTTTACCACATGATGCATCTTGAAGAGATTTGGGCTCTAATATCTAAAGCATGTTAAAGTGAAAGTGCTTAAGTTAAAGCATTTCATTGCATGAGTAAACTTCAACCTATTTTTCAAGAATTAATTCATATTCTATTAATCCTTAAACACAAATTCTTGTTTAATTAAAAATGTAACCATAATCATTGTAAGCTGTTAATTATATTTTTAGTGCGAGATTTTTATGAGGATTTTATGTTTGAAATTTTTGCTGTGTCAAATTTCAAAGTTTTGATAAAATTTTAATAACTTTGAGGGAGAGAAAAAAATACGAACAATATAGATTTCCAAATTTAGAACAAATAATACAATTTATTTTATTTAACTATTTTTTATGTAATGAAGAGAGGTAAAATGATGAAAACAAATTATAGTACACTTTTTTACTCTTAAAAAGAAAACAAAACTCAATTTAAGAACTTTTTTCGATTGATTTTATTTATGTAAGATACTTAATAGTTTTATTTAAATACTATTTTATAACAAAATGTTTTTTTTAAAAAAATTTAAGTAATTGTTTTGATATCTTATCCTTAAAAATAGAAGAGTAAAGGGGAAATGTAATTGAAGGTATACACATCACTTGAAGGCTTATTGAAAAATATGGCTGATAATTCTCATTTTCGGTGAATTCAGTAAAACTTCGATCATAACTATTTTCTATGAAAATTAATGTATTAAAAGGAGAATTTCCTTGAAGATAGTTATTAAAATTTTATGTACCTTAATTATTATTTCTTAATATTTAGATTAATAATTGATAAAAAAAATGGTGTAGATATTAATATTATTTATTTGATAGTATCTCTAAGATAATTATATATATTCCTCAAACAAGTTACACTATGAAACGAATAATTGAAAATGGTAGCAGGAAAGTTAAGGAAAAAACGAGGAGAAAGCCGGAGAGATTGAAAGAGTCCTAATAGTGGATAGGAGAATGGAAGAGACAGGGATGACGTAATAAAGAAAATAGTGGGATTGGTAAAATAAAAAAAAATATTTATCTCTAGTCAGATTTTTTTCATTCTACACTATACATTATATCATAGTCATTATTAGACATTCTAAATATTATTAGACAAATAAATGCATTCATTTTGATCATTGCTTTAAAAATAAAAGGAAATATGTCAAAAATATTTTATTTTCGAAAAAGATGCAAATTATTACCTATAACTGCCTTTATTTCTGTACTTAAAGAAATGAAAGCTGTATCTTAGTCATTCTGTCTATTTTATATTCTTTTCAGTTCTTCTATCAATAGAGTGAATGATGGGAAAATTCTAAACCAACCGCTTTTGTCGGTCATTTTTATTTCAAGCCTCGTATCGTTCGACATTTTGGTAAATGATGATGATCATGAGTGTTGTTCCTGCAAAGAGATAAGGTTTGATTTTAAGGTTATGGATAGGATGTGTGTGTGTTTTATGTCTTCTGTACACTTATTTTTCTAAAATTTCTTTCTTTAAAAACGTGTTTTGATTTTTTTCTGGTCCTTCGAATGTTGTTTATAAGAAATGATTGACCGCTTTGGTTCGGATTCTGTTAGTATCAAAGGAATTCACTTCAAACTGTTCTCGAAAGAAATTGTGATATCTTTTTATAATCTCACACTGCGTCCATTTCCAACCTTTTATCAAACCAAAATCAAAATTGGAATTGATTACATTAACTAAAACAAAGAATACCGAAGATAAACTTACACAAATCAATAAATTTTATCACATAGATTTTCCATAAGATTAATAAAGGAATATAAAAAGTCTAAAAATTTATTTCAATTATTGAAAACTGGCCTACTATAAATTACACTGAAGTTTATCTATTGAATTATATATTTTTTCAAAAACATCTTGTATTTAAATAAAGAAATTTTGATGATGCCTTTTGTACCCTTGTACACTTTTTAAAGGATTTTGAATAAAAAAGTTTCGATTTTTTTCAATGTATTTGCAAATAGCATTTTAATTCAAAATAAAAATACTGTGTGAGTTTCATTAAAAATTTATTCTCATTTTAACATTAAAACGCATGTATTGTTAGCAGCGAAATCATCTCTATAATACTATTTCAGTCCCATTTAGTACTTAATTAAAAAAATAGTCAATAATTCATAAATTTCAAGTATTTTACAACATTTATAATTCAATATATTGTGTTATAATTCTTCGAAAATTGATTTTTATAAGAACTTGTATTCTCTAAAATATATTTCTTATAATTAGGTTTCTACTTAGCAAATATTATTTAAAAAACCAAATTTACGAAAATTCAGCCTAACATCGTTCTTTTCATGGTTTTCTCTTCATTAATCACGGGGAATTTACTGCAATTTGAGTTGCATAAAATTACAATTTCTTCCCAACCAGAATGAGACAAAATTAGGCATATTAAAGTAAGATAAGAAGGGCAGTGAGTTGAATTTGAGGTAGTTATGCATAAGTAAAATATAATTGAATAGAAAATGAGGGGAGTTAAAAATACCAGAAGGTTGATGGTTATTAGTAAATTGAATTGAAGCATCCTATTTAATCTTTTGAATTAAAGTGATCCTTATAGTATAAGTTCAAAGATACAAAACAATTATTATTGAGAAGTATTTGCAACAGAACGAGACAATTGATAAGCTGAATCTTTATTTATTGAACATAATATAGGATTGATTAGTTAAGTGAGATACCATATAACGACCTTATATCCATTCTTCAGTGATTGATAAAGCCTTTTTTAATGTTCTTATGACTAATAATTATTAACTATTCAATTAGAAGGAAAGTTGGCAGCAGAATTAAGTAATAAAGAACAGTCGTCACAATTGCGTTCAACCATTCCCATCTCTGAAACAGGAGCCGCTGGCAGCATGTCTAATTTTTCTTTAAATTTTTTTAATAGATTAGGAAACATTATGGACTTTTGAGCCAGCTTGGAGGGGGTTATTCTATATTACAACATAACAACCTCCCTTCAACTGGCGAATTTACGAAATCTTCTCACAGATCGCTCTTTTGAGTGATATTCCGTGATAGGGGAAAACCTAGTTGGAATACAGACTTGGGTATAAAACCCTTAAAGCAAGCTCTTCAGTCGGGCTGCTCGGTTGGAAAAGATTGTACTAAATCCAGGACAGAATATTATACATAAAGACAACAACCCAACCAATCACCTAAATCATTTATTCATCGCATATTTAAAGTTACCCAATTACTCAATCTTGTCTTTACAGAAGCTATAGCAATCCAGCACATAATAAATCGGTTAGCACAAAATGTGCTGGATTTGTGAGCTACATTATCCGTTTATGAAGCCACAACTCTATAAAATAGCACTGACGTACGAAGTGCGTCATACATTTCGTAATCCACCTCCCACACAGAAGCAGTATCCCCGATCAAGATATTCACTACATGTTGAAAACATACAAAACTTTGAACGAAGATGATCGCCAGATAGAAGAGCATCGGATAGGAGACCACAATACAAGCAAAGACGTAATCAGCAAAGACGTAGTTATCCATCTTCATCGTCAAAGCAACAAAAACATGCTCAAAATAATAAGCTGTTAAACTAATAATCGATCGAATTATAAGAAGGGGGAAGATGTCGATTACATAGTAATAAAAAAAAACTCATATAATTATTAATGCCACGAAAGTTCGAACCATAAATATTCCCCATTTTCCTATGGTTATTCATGATACGTTTGTCACAGCGGCATGGAATATGAGGGCCAAAAAATTGTTTGTGTTACTTATATTCAAAATATTACGATATTTTAATTTTGTCAAAAAACTAGCTTCTTTTTTTTTTCAATGTTTACAAAGCAAGATGCTACTTGTAAAGCCTTAGGGTGCGTGACTTTAACTTTTTTGTGTAATAAACTTTGAGAAAGACTGGCAATTTCATATTATCAATGGTTTGCAGTACCTTTACGTTTTGGGTGTGGATTTTACGTGTGCTTCCATGACTACCCTGGATTCTGAAACATACACTTTGGCGATTACTAACGCTGAGATACAACAGAAAAAAAAAACGTGGCAAAATTGGACAAAATTGACTTCACGCAAACAAAATTGCTCAAATCCCAGCAGCAGAAACTGCAACTTTTCCAAAAATTCTCTGAATTATTCTCAGACTAACCAGGTCTCATACATATATTTTGTCATGAAATTGATACAGGAAATCATTCCCTAGTAGCACCTTTGCCTTACCGCTACAATTGAGTTAAACAACGCTAGATTGATTATCATGCATATAAGATGCTTAAGGCAGAAATCATTATACTCATTCGATTATCGTATGCATCTCTGGTTGTATTTTTCAGAAAAAATAAGGGCTTCAAATTTTCCTCTTCGGATAAAGTTTGACTTATTATTGAGTGAGTGAGTGAAAGTGAAGTTTAATTTCGCAAGAGCCAGATGTAACTATGCTGCGCTAAACAAGATGTAACTATGGTAAAGGCATTAGAGAGAAAAAAATGAAAAAATGATAAACAATTTGACTAGGTGGAGGGTCAAAAATAGAGAAGGACCTCTTTGGTATCCCAGAGGTGCGTTACCCTTGTTTACCAAAGACAGTAAACCCTAAGGGACAGAAAGAGAACACTTGGTTTCCTCGGGTTCATAATGCTTTACTTAGGAGGGCAAAATTCTGAGATTCCCTGATATAATCCCCAGGGACAGAATGCTCGGCTACGCCTCCACACGCTGGGTACCCATTTTAGTCACCTCTTACGACATCATGGGCTACAGTGGAAATATCCGCTCGCATCCGGTTCCACATGGGTGGACCCATGACTAAATGTATATATTATGGAAACAGGACACAATTCTAATTAACCAGCCTCTACATTAAACAATAATCATTTCTTGTAATATTAATATTATTTAAATAAACACCCATTAATCATTACACACACACACACACACACACACACAACATATTTTTAGAAAATTTAAGTTCGCTTCTATTATTTATACTACAATTGTTCTCAAGTAATATGCATTAATCACAATGAATATCATTATGCATTAATCACAATGAATATCATTATGCATTAATCACAGTTACGAAATGGACATATTATGAAATGTGAATCCAATTTTTTTTCCATATTGGCTATTCCTCTTTGAATTATATGAATGTTCGTAATATCGTTTTAACATAACACAAAAATTGAGTCTTTTTTAAAAAAATTTTATTTTTTGATGCAATAATCATTAATTTATAGAGTAAATAAAATCATACAATATTATGTAATTTATAGGGTAAATAAAATTTAGATACAATTATTTATAAAGCAATTAATTATACTCTAACTTTGAATGCAAATAAAAATATTTTAAAATATTATTTTAAAATTGAAAATTTGTGCACAATTTTTCCTTGATTTCTTAAATAATTATTTTTAAACACAAAAATTCATTTCATTAGAAAGAGAGACAATATGACTCTCTTTCTAATGAAATGAATAATCAGTTGTCAATCGATAGTTTCTTTCCCATCAAATATTATAATCAGTTGTTAATCGATAGTTTCTAGACTTGGTTATTAACAGTACATATACATTAGGGAATTAGATCAATTTAATTAACCCTTTCTTAGAAATATGTATTTCATTCGAAATTATCATTTTGACAATTTGTCTCAAGAATATCAGAATTATGATTGCTGATTCTTTTGAAAATGATTTAGTAGAAATATTTTGAACGGATGAAAGATTTTCAAAAAAAAATGTATTACATACTTTATTGATTGCCACATTTAAGGTTTCCTATAGCTTCATGGCAACGGTCCAGATGCATTTCTAAATATAGATAAGATTTGTAGACTTCTGTATATTTTAAGAAAATGAGGTGGAGTTATTTTTGTTCCAGACTTTTAAAAAAGACATAACTCATTGACATTTATTTGTCACGAGTGAAAGTTACAAAGACTGTTGTGTATCGAACCGATTATTAAAAAATAATTATCATAGTTAAGGACCATTTGATTTTAACCAGTTCTTTCTTTGTTGACTTTACCGGCTTGTCGAAGCTCTTTATATTATTTCTGTCTTTGAATATATATATATGATTTGCATTAATTTGCGATATAGAATGCATAATGTTTTTAAGATATTAATCATTTATCTTAAACTATAATTTATTTTCTAATTAACCAAAGCACTTATCGAAAAACTTAATAATTTTTAATATATCTTTATCACTTAAATTTACAAGATGTATTATTTAAAATGTAGTACATAATATATAACTGTGGTAGATATTGCGATAAGTTTTTAGAACAGTGGCAATATTGTACGGTAGTTTACGATACTTCATATTTTTAACTATTTTTATATGTAGAAATATCCTTAACCACAGAAACACATTTGATCGAGGTAAACAATCATTATACTAAATCCTTTTCATCATTTAAAAAGTTTCTCATAGAAACTTATTACTATTAAAATAAAATTTTTTGACAAGCATTTCTTCAGAAAATAACTCTATTACAATTGTTAAAAAAAGGTGACGCACGAAACGTTTTATCTCGCTGGTAGCTTTTTAAAATTTGATGTAAATAATCAATATTATTCAGAAGACTTAAGACTTTCTGCTTCCACTTACCGAATACATAAAGAGCTCCATTCGTCAATTCTGAAGAATATGCGAATTCATATAGTCCTATACCGAATTCCCTAGAATAGGTTCTAATGCAACCTTATTATTATATTAAAGATCAGAGTAAAAATGAAAATATAACAGTGCATACTTGTATTGTATATAAATAAATATCTAAAAAATATACTATAATCTTACATGGTACCGATATGTGTTGTTAAAGATGTTTTATTGGATCCAAACCATCTCACTCAAAAATTACTTAATAGTGAAAAGGGTAAATGTCAAGAAGGAAAAGCACATGAGAACCAAACAAAGGTGATTTAAAATTAAATTCTTTCAGATATTACTTTCAAGAATGCATAAAGAATGCAGAATAGCATAAAATTGAAGATGATTTCTTCTGAATAACCTATTTGAATTACAAATATTCATAAATATCTCTTTTATTAATGAGCATAGAAAGGAGCTATCTACCTTATGAATTTTTTTATTTACGCGTTTAAAAACTAAGTTTTAGTATGCAGTATTGTATTTTTAAACAAGATAAGGATTTCGCATATAAATTTGAGTGCGTTCTTAACACAATATAAAATAATTAAAATTTTTAAAGAAATACTTTTGAAAATTTTCGAAACATTATCCCCTACTATATTTATTACTTTTTGAAAATATTTTGAAACATTTTTAAAGATGTATTAAACAAGTTTAAGCTTCGAATTTGAATAAAAAAAAATAGTTTTTGAAAAAAAAATTAAAATGCTGATATACATGTTAAAATTCAGCAAAAACAATGATATCCTCAACAGCTTAATTTATTTGAAAAAAAGCTTTATTTTTTTTTTTCAAAATGTATCTCTAATCGTACAATATGCATATACGTAACACAGGGAAAAACATGAAGTGACAGTTAAATTTTTAGGAAGGAATAGCTTTTTAAATATATAGATATATTGAAAAAACTCCTTTTCAATTTTTATAATTCTAAAAAAAAACTAATTATTGCTTAAATTAATTTAAAATGTAATTTTTTATTATTCGTTGTATGTTTTTATTAGAAATAATAGCATTTTTATGTAATTTGAGTAAAAATTTTAATAACTGATCACATTTTTGTAGCATTAATTGCTACTGACTAACGAGAAAAAGGAAGTAAAATGTATAAAATAGTAATAAATAAAATCACTTTCAAATTTTTTGCTGCTTATAAAATCAAAATATTACAATTGTATAAAAATATATCATGAATATGAACAAAAATAAGAAGTAATTATTGTTTTAACTATCTTAATGCATACTCCTGTACTAAATATTTGTTTTAATATATACATTTTACAAAGAAAGAAATTATGATGCAAATTTACTTTACTATATATACCAAAAATATCCTGATCTATAAATGTCACACCTTCCTTTACTTTAATTAATATTTTTTTTAATAACTGCTTTCTTTACCACTTTATATGCATGCTGGCTGGTATTTAGTATTCTTTGTCTCATTTTAAACATTTTGTTCGTGATTCCAGCATTACACTAAAAGGTAAACACGTAGCGGTTTGGGTATTTTTGACACACCATAAAGTCTATTTGTTGAATTCATAAATAGCTTCTGTTACTACATGTTTATCACGATCTTTGTGCACAAATGTCTGTCCTCATGACATTTCAACCAAATCATGTTATGCTCCACAGTTATCATATGTATTCTGTGCTCCACAGTTGACACTTCTTTCCAAACGCTCATTTGTAGCAAGATGTTGGTAAACAGAAAGGATTTGTGGCAAAAACTTTTTTATATAGATATTCTAACATGCAGTTTGTGAAAATCTGATTCATCCCCCTTTACTATTATAGACTGGTAAAAACGCGAGCACCCACCACTTATTGGACATTTTGAATGTTGAGGCCTATTATCAGGCGAAATGCTGTGATGCAATGTGGTTTATATTGCTCCTTTCATAGCAAGAGCATAACCTAGGTTTTTAATACGGCTTCTGATAATATGAAGTTAATTTTCTTATTGTTTTCTCTTTCAAGGTACAATAACCTTTCCTACGTTAAGAGATGCCTCGAGGATTTGATTCCTTAACATCATTCCGTAGAGTAGTGTTTAACTTTTACAAACGTGGTGTATATATTGTTTTTCTTTTTGATAATATCTCCATTCGCATTTTTTCAGATAGATAATAAAAAGTTTTGTAATCCCCATCACCTAATGTTGAATAACGAAATTCTAATGATTACTATCTTTTCCACAGGGTCATTTCTACCTTCGTTTGCAACGAACCCGATGAAATGAAATGATTAATCTCACACTCAATCTTATGTCCTTCGAATGACATATAAAATTCTGCTCTTTACTCTCTAACGTCTCTTTTTTCAATGGAACAATACCTTTCACGAAACTGAAAGTTAAAGTCAGAGCTTGTTATTATATCTACTTGTATAACTTAAACAATACCAATCATAGATGTATGGCCATTAACTACCATCGGAAAGAAACACTTATGTGGAGTACTGAGACATTAACAGGTGCTTCGAATGAATTTCGGTTTTCAATGAGTACTTCTCTTAGCATAGCTTTTGCAGTCGCCACACGCCTCGGCATAGAATCAAAGAGGCTTTGGATGTATCCTTGGGCTACAGTGGTCCATGTGGCTTCCATATATTGCCAAAGTTGATCTGGTTTAGCAGTGGATGGTGTATCCCGGGCCAGTCGCTGTGCAAGCATGGACTGCACATTTTCGATTGGCGATAGATCGGGAGAACAAGCAGGCCAAGGAAGCAATTCAAACTGATTAGTAAAGAAGAACTCTTGAGCATTGCATGCCACGTGTGGTCATGCATTATCCTGTTAGAATATGGCTGATGGCACGCACTGAAGGTATGGGAGGACCACGGGTTCCATTACCTCAGAGATGTAGCGCTGGCTGTTCAGTGTACCGGTAATGCGTACTAGAAGGGTGCGGGAGTGAAATCCAATACCACCCCAAACCATGATACCGGGTTCAGGACTAGTGTGGTGATGCATAACGCAACAGTTCAGCAGCCTCTCACCACGGTGTGTCCAAACTCGAATCCGACCATCGTGATATTGCAGGCAGAAGCAGTATTCGTCAGTAAACACAATGTCGTTCCATTCCGTTCTCCATGTCCACCGTTCATCGCACCTTTGGTGGCGCAAACATCTGTGGTTTCGAGTCAAGGGTAAACGAAACAACAGACTCCTCGAGGACGTTCCACTCTGCTGCAAACGGCGTCGAATGGTACGAGCGGACACCGAATGATGCATAGCAGACTGAATCTGTTGTGCTGTGGTTCGTAATGTGGCTGCGCGATCCATCACTGCCTTGCCCATAATCTGCCTGTTATCACGGGCAGTGATACAACGAAGTAGGTGCAATCGGCCCCGTCGGTCTGTCGTTCCCTCCTGCATCCAGCGATCACAGATCTGTATCACAGTTGCTTCGTTTCGTCCAACACGTTGACCGATTTCTCTGAATAATAATCCGCAATCCCTATAGGCTACTATTCTTCCTCGGTCGAATCCAGAAACTTGGTCAAAAGACGCTCGATGTCTTACACGAGGCATAGGTAAATAGCTTAATTAAAAAAAAAAAAAAAAGGGCACGAAAAAACAATTACCGTACTTAAATTCGCCAATCCGTTCTCCCCTTATATAGCGCTTGCGAGTGGCGCTACGGTCGCCCGTGATGTGTGTCTGCGCTGCAATGCTAATGATTTGCACAGCTCATCGTCGCAAACGCATGATATAAATTTCACATGGTTTGCATGCTTCCTTCAGGGTGTTGCATTTTGTGTGGCCAACAGTGTATATATACATATATATATATATTAAAGATTTAATAACTTAAAAAGTTTAGTACTTCAAGAAAATTGTAACAAATTTAATGACAAAAATTAACTCAGATTAAAGTTATAACTCCTGGTGTTTCTGTTTGTAATAATTTAGTTAATATTTTTTTATATTCTTAGGAACAAATCTATACCGACAATATAATTCTGTGTTACTTAAACAGATAGGAGATATAATTTTTTAAAATTATTATAACACTTATGTTAAAGTAATTTTTCTTTTTATCCCTCTAATTTAAATTTAATTCAAACTATTAATAACTTCATAGAAAATGAGTATTTAGTAATTGTAGATATTAGAAATTACAGATAACAATAGTAATATTTTTTATAAAAGATAATCATTAAATTTCCGAATCCAAAGACGATTTTTTAGAATAGTAATTTACATAATTCAGTGCATCAAAATATTTTATTTACATATAATTTGCGTAGTAAAAATAATTAAGAATAAAATAGATATGATTACTAATTTTAATAAATTTTATAAATGTTGTCATGGTGTGCTGATTTTCCTATTACTTTTTCTTAAAAAAATTCTTTTAAAATTAGAAGTCTATAAGATAGAATAAATAATTTCATGCAGTTTTAAAATAACGAGAACTATTCAGTTGTGTTAGTATTGTTACATTTTGAATATTTAAATTGTTAGATTATTTAGACGAATATATTTCGAATTCTTTTTATATACAGTAGATAGATAGCAATATATGTATCTTTTTTTTAAAAATTAATTGTTTTATTAAGAAATTCATTAAATGTCATATAACTTTTTAAATTTATTTCTCTATTTAAAGGAATAATAATTGATGGTGTATTGATTTCTCATTTAGAAATAACACGGAAGCTGTTGAAGAATACATCTCATATTTTTGAGCTACAGCCAAATGAAAAGAATGGCATGAATTGGTCTCCATTCTCCCGTCTTCCCTACGACACCATTGAAAAGACTCTGAAGCATGACAAATTTAACGTGCATCATCCGCTGTTCCCAACAACTAGAATAAACACTAACCGCGCGTTTTATGGGTATTTCAAATAGAAAAATGGAATTAGAGACTTTATTTAATGAAGAAGACAGTTACGATGATATATACAGAGACGATTCTTCTATTTTGTGGCATATAATCACGAGATAGTCTTTTTTTATTATTTTTCCAAAAAGTCCGGTCTTCGAATTTTTTCACCAATCTATCTTGTTTTTGTATTTTATTCTTGAATTACTAAGTAGCATGCATTTATTTTCCTTCAATTTATTTTAGTTCTTTCCAGTCATTAAAGATGGATCGTAGATGCACTAAAAATTGTGTCCCTATATTTGTTAATGCAATATAATCTGTTCTTATATTCTAATCTTTCATTTGCATATGTAATGATGTCTATTCTAATAACATTCATAATAACCCGTCATTACGTTCATTTTAGTTGGACTTTAGCTGGATATTGTTATATTTTTCCTGATGTATTTTTTCTTTGAATTAAATTCGCTTTGGTATTTGCAAAAAGAAATGTATTATAAATTATCATAGATCTGGGATTCGACGATTTGTTTGGTTAACTATAATGTATTTTATTAGACAACAAGTTCATGAAACAGATAAAGAAATAAGTATATGCTTTATTTAAGTAAACTTTATTGTAAACTCTCATCTTGAAAAGTATAACAAAAGTAAGCCTCTGTTTCAGGGAAGCAATAATCAACTATGCAGATGGGAGGAATAAATACACGCTTCAATTAAAAACCTAACGAAGTCACAAATCAACTCACGAACTAATGATTAAGTCTTAATTCCGATCTGTCGTATCCAAAATTAAATCAGCGTCAGCTACGATAAGAGGAAGTGCAATTATATCTCCAGCTAACGAGAAATTGGTTCAATTTATCTCTTTTCTTCTGTTCTGTCTCTCTCTCTTCTCAACTCTTTCCATCTCTCTTGAAATATTTTGTGATACATTAGTAGTGGAAATAAGAAAACTTTGAACTCTTTTTTTCCTGCATATTCTACACGAAATATTTAAGCTTCCATTTTTTAAATATAGATATACTGTTTGTAAAATTACTGTATTGATTTTTCAGTAATTTTGGATGATTATTAATTTAACTGAAATCAACGAAAATGAGTATATAGATTTGCTTAAAGTGACCACATGTATTACAAGCCATAACATCTCAGCAATATTTACGTTATCACTTTAGTTACAAAATTTTTTAATAACATCTAATATAAGGGCTAACAACGATATATTTTAATGCTCCTATTTACTTAATATTTATAGAACGAAACATACTCAATGTGCTTGTAAGTGCTCAGTTTCAATAATTTATCTAATACAAATCTATTTGATTCTTTATTTCCGCGTCACACTAGTTTTGAAAAGATATCTGTTGGAAAAAAGTAAAAGATACTTTGATCAGTTTCAGATACATTACTGATAAAAAGAAGTCCAAATTACATTTAGAATTATTTATGGAAAATATCAAAGTTCTAATAATTGATCGAAATTTCAATATATTCCTTAAGAGACAAATGATGCAAAAAAAGTTTTGAAACATATTTTAGAAAATTTGCAAATAAATCATAATCTAGAAAAAATTAAGTTGTCTTTTTAATATAGCAACATAGATATAATAATGCACTTAAATCAAATATGCTAATTTTTTTATTGATGTTATTTAAATCGTAATATTCTTAAACTTTATTTTCATGTAAAGCATGATTTATTTTCAATGAGAGTGGGAAATGATATTAGTCACATTTTCATTTATAAGCAATAATGAGAATATGCAACAATTCACCCAGTGAACTAGTTTAACAAATATTTCTAATTGTAAATTCATGAAATATGCTGAATATAATGCCCCTTTCATCTTAAATATCTGAAATCTTATTATTTATTTCAACATTTTGCTCCCCAAAAATATCACTTTTAAACAAATGGATTACTTTACATCTTTGTAGCCTTTATTATTTGTAAGACATCTAGTGTCGTACAATTTCTATTAAAATTCCGAAATCTACACCTAAGAAATTATTTACTAGTAAATATATTTTTCTTAATCATTCCTTATATTCTAAACAAGAAATTTTTTTTTAAACTTTCCCACCAGTACAACTTAAGGAAAAAAACCTCTCTGTCAAGCATAGTTTCAGATTGACGTTAGGAGCATTATACACATAATTATTTGCCCTTTTGAATTTTAGTTTCCTATTTCCAGTAAGCAAAATTCAACAGAATATTGGTATTCTTAACTTCATTGATTTTCAGTTAGATGTTTGGAATTTTGAAAGAAAACTTGTTTTACATTGTAATGCTAATAATGAGACAAAATAAAACCAAAATTAAAATAAAAATATTTTTTTCGGCATTCCAATTCCTGAGAAAATTTTTCATCAGATTTGTAATTAAAACAAGAGTGAACAAATCAAACAAAATTTTCTTTTTATTGAAAATTCTGACAAACAATTTATTATTTAAAATAAAAACTATTAAGAAAATAATTTTAGTTATTTTTTTCCACTTTTCACATGATATCAATTACGTTTAATCAATAGCCATATACATCTCAAGGAAAAAAAAAATTTATGGACATTTTAGAATTCCAACCTCGAAATACATGCACCAATGTAAGAAAAGTATAGTGCCATAGATTTTGAATGCATTGTAATTAAGGCCTCATTTATTTAGCCAATCTCCCCTTAAATATATTTTTAAGGGCAATTTTTTTTCTAAGCTATCTTTGTTTTTTTTTCATAGCTAGGTTTCGTATTCTATTTTGCATGTTTCGCTTTTAGTGAGAAAGATATATTACTTATCTTTTTTAGTTTGGTAACTAATTGAAAACAAACTTATATATATACATTATTTCTTTTACTTGCGAAGTTTCTTCACGAAATTGAAATTTATGACCCTTTTTCCATCAACAGTTCTTGATCACTATTTTAAGAAAGAAGGTCACTTACGTTATCGCTTTAATCAAGATATATTAATAAAGTAAGACGAAAATTTTTAAGTCGCACGCGATTAAAAATGCATTCATATCAAGCACTTAAATAAGTATCTTAAGCAATAAGGGATTAAGTGCTACGAATATTGATAAATACATGAATCGATATATTTAAATTCAGGTTTTATCTAAAAATTGCACTTCAGGGATGTTTATTATTGAATTATCTATTTTGGGTATGTGTCTGTAACCTTTGTCTTTGATTTTTTTTCAAAACATAAAATAAAATAATTTTGATGTTCAAACAATTATGGGCAATTGTATTAATAAATCCTTTTGTAGGTACTATTTTTTTTTATCGAATTAGACATCTTATTATTTTTTTTTTATCAGTTAACGATTTTAAATTCAAATTGAAATATTTTGTTATTAAATTATTCTTACGAAAATATATGTAACACTATCTAATTTTTACAATTAAATTAGACTCAAAAACTAATTTCAAAGTAAATAAATAAATAACATATGTATATTTTGTTTAGTCAGAGAAATGAATCAAATTTATTAAAAGAAATTATTCCAATTTATCGGTATTGCTTTCACGAAATAGTTATATTTAAGAGAATTTTAGTGTTTTAAAGTACGTTGATCAAAATGGAACTTCAGCTTTTTGTTACTTTATAATTTTCAATTTTAATTAAGTAAAATAGAACACAATTAAAGTAATTTTACATTTTAGTAAATTTTTATTTAAAATATTTTTCATCTGTAGTTTCAATATGGTTGTGTTTCTTTATGGATATTTAAGAAACATAACTGCTTTATACCACTTTATATAAGAGAGTTAAATACTATTCGTGTACAAAGAAAGGAAAATTATGTTTCCTGTCCCATTTAATAAGCATTTCTATTGATCTGAGAATTCCACTCAATATTTCATTATATGAAACGTTGAGTGTAATTCTAATTTCTGATGGATTTAGGAATATTGCTCTGGGATATTTTCCTTTAATTTCGGAGAGCATTGAAATAGTAAAAAAAGTAGTTTCTAATGTAAAAGAAATATCAAATTATTAATTTCATTAATTAAGTATGTTTGTGCGTATGCTTTTCTAATGAGGTATTCAGACAGAGGATCAATTCATGCTACATAATGCTTTTGTTTATTGATCGTTAGTGTTAACATTATTTATTCAAACAATAATTAATCTCTTCAAATATTATTAAAGCATTTCTCAAGCTGTTTTTTGTTAAAATCCAGCCCTTTAATTTAATTAAACGCGTGTTATAAGATAAGTTTAAATAAACTAAAATATTACCTATATAGTCAAGTTTCTAGATATCTTAATACTTGAAATGCTGAGATATTTTACGTATTTAAAATTAATGTAGTTTGCAAATAGCTCATCATACATCAGACCACAATTTTTTGAAACTGGTTACAACCAATACAACATAACTCTTTTTGTGATAGCTATAATTATTTATTTCCAGGGACAAGAATTGGGTAACTACGATTGAAAATCTTTTTAAAACTCGAATAAAAATTTGGGACTTTTTCAACAAAATTATTTTTTAAAATCTGGTTCTTTAAGCTATTTTGCAGAATAGGGGGAAAACGTGCTTTGAATTTTCTGCAGAAACATGTTCATATTTAACTTTCACTTCAATAATGCATTGTAAAGCTCATAAACTTTTGCTTTCAAATATTAAGTTACATAACTTTATAATTAGACATAAAATACCACAAAAATAAGACATTAATTTTATGCTTTACATATGAATGCTGTAGTCATAATAAGATTAAAATATTTTAATATGTTGTATGTTATTTATTCATTCATTAAGAATTTTGGACAATACTTGTTAGTAATTAATGATTTTCTAAGACATTATTCTTCATCGTTTTATTAATAACATTTTAATTTAAATACAATAAAGATTTTAATTTTAATGAAGCATAAAGTAAAAATTAAATAAATTCTTCATTAACTGCTAATTGTTTTCCAAAAATTAAACCTGGAACTTTTTAGAAATTAGTAATAGTTAATTTTTATGAAGTCTTAGAATAAAAATGTAATATCAGTTTTTTAATACTTAAAATTGTTTTCAATACACACTTTCTTTAAAATACACCAAATTTAAATAATTTTCAAGGATTAAAGGGTGATAAATTTAAAGGCTGATAAAAAAACATCTAAACAAGAAATTTTCATTTTACAATGCATAGGCGGATAGCAAGTGGTGAACCTCTAGACGATGCTGTAATGAAAGCATAAAGACGAGTTTTCTTACACATCTTTATTTCTACCGTGGATTTCAGGAGACATGGCAACTTAAAGTAATCAAGATAAAGTCATCTCTCCTGAAATTCATGGTACTAATAACGATGTGTAAGAAAACACGCGCTTTACATTTTCCTTTACAGCGACTCACCACTTGCTCTCTGCCTATATATTGTATGGTAAAAGTTTTTTGTTTAGATGGTTTCCTTCATCCCTTAAATTTTTGCTCATGAGTTTCAGACACACCCTGTATAATAATCCATTCATACTAGCTTTTTGTTTAAATAATTTACAAGAACCCCCCCTCCCCCAATCATTTGTTATAAAGTTGCATAAAGTTGCAGAAAAGTTAATAAGAACATTTTGTACAGGTAACTGCCTCTAAGGTGTTTTATATGAATCAGAGATAAAATTCCTTATATAAGAAGCTAATAATGTATTGTCATCTGCAGGATCTAATCTTAGCGGTTCTATGTGAGTTTAATTACAATAAACTCATAAATGTTTGATAAATAAATTAGCTATTGTTCTTGTTGAGAGAAACTAAGAGTTTTTACATTAAAATAGAAAAAAAAAGTTTCAATCGTATGAAATTATCCCTCATATCACATATGATATATTTGACCAATTGCATCAGCTTTACTTAAATGAGCATTATACAAAAGCCTGTATTACCTTTCAATGTATTAAATACATCGTATAGTTTTATTTTGTTTCCATCACTTGGTCTAAATAATCATAAGCCTTATGTAAGGCATCAATAGTTCCTGCTGTGCATCATGTGTGAATATTAAAGAGAACAATATTTGCATAACACTTCAGTGATACATATTACAAAAAGGAATACTTAAGAATGAACTTATTTCTTGTAAAACTCCTATTTGAAGTTAATTATCTGAAACTCATTCATTCTAATATTTTTAGCCTTAGTATTAGAGGCTATCTACATAAAATTGACCTAAGAGGACAATTAAAATCTAATACTACAGTATATTTTTGGATACTTTTTTTTGAAAACTTACGCTAACAAAGTTTTTATTAAATTCTTTTTTCTACAAAGATTCACCGTACAGAGCTATCACAGAAAATTGAAATTTCTTCTAATTTATTTATTCAAAAAATATATACAAATAGTTTTTTCCCGTAATTTTGATCTCTTTACAAAAAAGGATATTTATTAAATGTAGGATTTTATAGTTAATTTTTGAAAAGCAGAAATGATCAAAATACTTTAGTCTCCAATATAAAACATTTATGTATTTTAAAAGTTCAAACATGAGGATTTTTTATGGACAGAAATGTTTTATTATTAAAACAAATACAATAAGTCAAATGAAAATAAATAAATAAATAAATAAATCAAACACTTCCTTCATGGAAAACTCAGAAATACCTTGCAAAATAATTTTTAAGATATTTAATGCAACTTAATAATAATAATCAATATGGAATACACCGTTTTCATTGTAATATATTTTGATAACAATAATCAATACAGTATTAACCAAATAAAAGGAGCCCTTGTTCTGAGAGCAATTTTTATAAGCAAAGTTATTTTTAGCACAAGGAAACAACTTTATTTACGAAGAAATCTTCCAATAATAAAACAAAAGTAAAGAAATAAAATAATAATAATAATAATAAAAAACAGAAAAAAATAAGAATATTGCTCAAATCAAGAATTTTTCGAATTGGTTCATCGGTATCCAATAAAACCTCTTTTCTGCATATTCTACCCAAATCAAGTATTTTATTGAAGTGAGGAATTGGCTGAAGTAATAAATTCAAGTTCTTCGTTCTGCAGACTCTCCAATGCTTTGTAAATAGAATTCTTGAATTTGATTCGTTGTTTTGTATCTATACATATGTATCTATACATATGTATGTATATGTATATATATACATATACATTTGTATCTATACATTGTATTTTGTACATATTGAAATATGGAAGGAATATGAAATTTTAATGATAGTCATTTTTTATTATCCAAAGAAACGATATGAAGGGTAAGGGGTATTAGATGAGTTCATTTTTTAGTGAAAAACAAATGAAATTAAAAAGGAATGCTGCAGCTTAATAAGATGTGTGGTAATTTCTGACTATCAGACACGGTTCAAAGCAATTTCCATAATTTGTATGATATTGTGGATAAGTTGTGGGCTCAAAGAGATCCAAACGTCACGATGAGCTCTTTTCAATTCTAGAATGAAGCTTGGTGGATGTCGAAGGGCTGCAAGCTATCTCCAAAGTCTGTCTCACACATGCTCAATCGAGTTCAGATCAGATGGGTAAGCAGTCAGTAACACGAGTTGGATATTTTCCGTTTCAAAGAAGTCATTGAATGCTTTGAATGCCACTCTTGAAATGAATGTATCCTGCTTAGTATCAGGAAGATCAGCTCCCTGTTTAGAATTAATCATGCTAACAATTATGAGAAATATTTGTAGAAGTGAAAATTCCGAAAACAGAAAAAATAACCAAATGAATAATTCAATCCCATGAGGAATTAGGATTGAGTAAGTGATAATAGAAGTCCATGAACGCAGGGCTCAATCTATAACAAGAAAATGAGGACACTAGGAAAGACCAAATAGGAAAAAATAGACACAAGGCTTCGAAAGGACGCTCTGAGAAATCTGCAAGAAGACAGAAAATTGTCATTCCAAAAACGGTAAAAGTCACCAATGCGAAGGATGGGTTACCAATTTATTCTGGTGTCTCCCAACTAACTCTAGATCAGAAGGTATTTAGTTATGAAACAGGAAGATCGGCCACTACTCATTCTAACAAGAACAATAATTTATTAACGGATATATAAGAGCAGGTATATGTAACATGTTTATATATATAAGACATGTTTATATAGAGAATATGTTTAGAGACAGGAGAGAATATGTTTATAGGTTATATATGGTGAATAAACATGAGAGAGGAAGGGTTATACGAGAGGAGAGGAGGAGAGGGAATAGAAAGCCAGAGAGAAAGAGAGGATATATTATATATGGTATATATGCGACATAGTTTATATATATGAGCACATGTCATATATGGGATGTTTATAAGAGAAGAGTATTTATATTTAGTAGTATATATAAAAGGAAGCATTTATAGGAGAAATATACATATATAATATATTAGAAACATTACTATTATTGAATACACAAAACATCAAGATATATCCATCAAAAGACTCTAATCTTATAACAACATTCTACGATGGATCATAAAATCGCACATTACGATATCCAAAAACAATGATAAAGAAATCCAATAGAAAAAATAACATTAATTATAAAAATACAAAAAAATTTTATATACAGACACAAACTGAAATTTAAGTTTAAACAAAACAAATATCTTAATGAACTCAGAAAATTAAAAAGACAAAAACCAAGTGAAAGAAAAGCAAAATTTAGAATAAAGATAATGCACTATGATTGATCCATACCTTGAAATCTAATCACGTGCGTTTATAATAAGGATTATACATATATAGTTATTATAAATATATTATATAATATATGTGTGTTGTGTGTGTAGGTAAAAATTAGTAACATCGAGTTAATTGGTCTTTGTTCTTCAGAATAAAATCTATTGCTCAATAGATTCTGTAGTCCAGTGAAAATATTCATAAATGTTGTTATCTTAATAAGATTTTTATAATGCATAAATTTTTGAAATCAGTGAGGATTACCTTTAAATTTTCTAATATAGGTTTTTATTGGATAAAAATTACTTTTATTTAATTATATTTTAAAAATAGCAATAAGTATTAATATCACTAAACTTGTAGTATTATGGCATTCGAATTGAAACACATCGGATAAAATTTTTAATTATTTTCTATACACTCAAAAATATTTTTTTTGTATATTAGTTCTGAAATTTATTTTATATTTATTAGCACATAAGGAAATCTTCAATTATATAATAAATTGATTTTTTTCTTTTCTATTTCTTAAAAATAAATTAGGCTATTTTTTTTAATTCTGAAAAATAAAATATGCCATAGGATGTTGGGAAATGGTAAAAGAATATAATTTACGAATAATCCAATAAAAAACAAATAATGCATGGTCAAGTTAATTTCCGAAAAGGAATAAAAACGTTTTCCAAGAAGGAAAATAAAGATTTTGATGCATAAACTTTAGGGAGAAAATCAAACGTGAAAAAAAAAAAAAATTCTAATTTAAAGGAAAAAAGAACATAAAAATGTCCCACAACATAAAATTTCAAAACCTTTTAAATTATTTATGCAGTTAGAAGTATAGAACATCTTAAGGAAAAGCATTTGACAGTTAAAAGAAATGACTAATATTTAAATAAAGAAATAGCTGTTTATAAAATAAAGTCAGTGAGAAAAAATTGATTAGAAAATGAAAACAGAAAAAAATGTGTTGGAGGAAAAATCGAGTAGTTCATTCAAATACCTGTAAAAAGAATTATTGTTTGAAGAAATTTCTTAAAAAGCAATTAAAATATAATAATAATATTTTTTTTATTTACGAAAATATATTTTTAAACGGGCTTACGAAAGTATACGAAGAAAATAATTAAAATGCTTCAGAATGCGTCAAATTAAAATGATTGAAAAAAAAAATTAACTTATGATCGAACCATAAAAAAATTATAATTTTTTTTGGAAATAATGACTTATCTGTGTCATCATAGCATGTCGTTATGCAGTAAATTGTAATCCAATAAAAAATATTGTAAATTGGTTACCGATATCTTGTAATATTCTAAGAATATAGAGCATTGTGAAATATTGTAAACAATATTAGTTCATATTTACTCATACATAAATAATTTTATTTCTTAAGGTGACTCTAAATATAATGGTCATTAACAGTTTTATTACATATATTAAATTAATTTTTAAATAACTCATTTAATGTCTACATGAATGTGAAGAAAGATACATTTCTGCTTTTTACATTTAAGAGATAATTTATATCTATGAAAGTATTTTCATAAATAAAAGAATTGATTGTTAAAATAGTAACTCAAAATTAAGCATTAAGTGACCAAAAGGGTGCAGAAAAGTATAAATTGCTGGTCGATAATTTGTATAATGTATGAAAATATCTTTTCTTGGTCATATAATTAAAGTAATATGTATATTTTAAAATAAGTGACTTTGAGTTTTATAATAAAACTAATTAGGGCTGAAAATAATGTAGTATTGTGAGCAATCCTTTATATTCTTAAAAACATATCAATAAAGTACTTAAAGATATTTTATATTTTTTAATGAAATCACTTATAAATCTTCATATTTCATTATTCGTATATCATTTATTTTAATTTTAAATTAAGTGTTTCTTTCGAGTTATTTGTCTTTCACTTTTAAAAAGAAAACATTGGTTTCTTCCTCAATGGGATTCCAGCTCTTGTTCAACCAATTACTTTTCTTAAAGTTATATCAGAATAAAAATTAAATCATTTTTACCGGTTAGTATTTGTAGACAAGAAACTTTTGTACATCTGCGCACTTAATATTTAATCAGTGTTTTTTTATTTTGTGTCTTTCCTCAGATTACTTAAAATTTTTGAAACAAGTATATATTTGCAATTATTTTTAAAGAATGAATGTGTTGTGTTTAGTTCTCATCTTATTGTGTTGCAGGTACAATGTATGGAAATCTAAATATTCATTATATGACATAGAATGACATAAAATCTCTATATATATATATTTATAATGAAATATCATACTTGACGCAAGTGTAAAAGTAAGTATACAAAAATAATCTTGAAGTAATCCGTAACATAGAAGTGATTTATTTTAAAGGATATATGTGCAATAATTTCTTAAGAAAATTTAATCAAAAGAATAAATTATTTATCCTTAAAATTTTATTATTCCCTGATTCAATTTAAATCAGAAAGACAGATATTATATTCACAAAGAAAGCAGGGCTTCTCAAAATATTTCTCGTTTCTGGCAGTTTTTCTAACTCCCAGGTTCTCTCAGATGGGTATTTCAGCTATAAAAACCATAGACTATTCCAAATAATCCCATGCATGAGCAAAAAAAGTAAGACCAAAGAAATATTGAACGTTCCCTTGACAGAAAGTTCATGGGATGCTAGACGAAAATAAAGAAGTTTTCATTAAATTCTTAAAACAAATAATGTGAGGGCGATGACACAGAGAACCAGAGGGACGTGGTTTTGAAAAAGTTAAGAAGTATTGTCAAGTTGATATTTAGTGGATAGTAATTTTTTTTTTCTAAAATGTTAATTGATTAATGAGAAAAAGTCTGTTTGTAAATATTTATCATTGTTTAATCAGAATGAGGCTGTATTTGTTTCAAATATTTATAGTTGTACATTTAATATATAAATGCTTCTTTTACTGATAAGTTTGAATAATTTACTAAGCATCGAGTCTAAATTCGCTTGATATTTAGTAAAATACTATAGAAAAATTTTAAATTTTTATTTAGTTTAAGAGTGTTTTAGTAATTTTACTAGCGCAATTTAATTTTTGTTATTGATTTATATATATTAATTTAAAAACTTCACTAAGGTTAAAATTCGAGGTGAGTTTAGTATATTTCATAAACCAAAAATTATTTAAACTGAAAATGAATATTAACGTGAAAATCTTAACAATGTAGGAAATGTATGTGCTGTTAAAGAAATAAACTTTAAAATACAGTCCCGAATTCCCCTGATTTTACATGTATGATGGAGTGTTCATGTGTTTATATCTGAAAACGTAATTTAAATATACTTTTCTTCGAACTAATATTTTGCAGATAAAATATTTCTGTTTTATTTCTAATTTATTTTAAAAATGTAATGAGAAACATATTAGAATATATGTAGTTTCCTTGAATAAAATAATAAAGAAAAAAGTATTTATTAAGTTTAATATTTGCTTACATCACCGAATACCATGATCATTACTTTAATCTTAAGAAATGCTTATACATATGAACAAGGAATTGGATTACATTTTCAGTGATTTTCCTCCAGTTATCCGTTAATCTGGACGCCACCAAGTTGACTACTTCTCTTGACAACAAATTCTATAATCTTTAATTCTTTTGTTGATATTAAGGTAAGTTTTGTTGAAATTAAGGGAAGTTTCACTATGCATGCTTCTTATTTTACATTCATATATGATGCATTGCTTTTAAGAATATGCATGGATTAACATTAACGTAATGAAAAAAGCAAAGAGTCATTTATTCAAGAATAGTTAAAGCTGGTATTTTGGCATTGGATAATATTTTTAACTAAATTTTTCTTTTAAAAAGATTCTTTTTTAAAAGATTTATATAGGTCAGTATTTCTTTTTTATGATAAAACCTATATTAAACTTATGTTTTTATTAATCGTACTCGGTTCTTTAGGATATTATTTAGTGTAAAAATACAAAAGTATTGCTGGAAGGAGACTTATAGTAGAAATAAGGACGTGATTTTACAACTTATATTCATTTGCTGTTAGAGCTAATATAACCCAGTGTTTAAGTTCATAAGTCTCATCATAAGCGATTTTCAAGACACAAGTTCATGTTCTAATTTTTTTAAAAATTTCTTAGGCATAACAATTGAGAGTTTCACTTTAAGACTGTTATTGTAGCGTTAGATCTCTGATGTATACGTTTTTATTTTCGTTATAAGCTACATGCGGGGTTTAAGCTCTATTATTATGTATTCTTTAAGCTGGTTGTTAGAAATGTGTCTTCAGCAGTGTGGATTCACATACCTCGTAGACTACTACGTTGATAAACCCAGCGAGAAACATAAGTCATACTGCGTTTTTCTCCTTTTATGAAAATTTCTATGTAGGTATATATATATATATATATATTTCCCTTATTATTCGTTTCTTTTTTTTTTCATCTTTTGTTTTACTATTTCAACTTTTTTCAACTTTTTTTATTTGTTTAATAATTGGTTTTGATTGATTGATATTTTTAATTAACGATACACCTAAGAGCAATACTAGGGCTATTGGCAACTGACATCGTAATTTAGAGCCTTGGTGAAGTGTTGAAGACGACATTTTAGTGTGCATCTTCCTTTCCAAACTTTCACACTGCTGCAATAAGAGGACTTGGGACCTCGACACATTTAACGTGCATCAGGGTCTCTACATGGTAGATCTTCGTGTCATCTGAGATGAGCTCAAATAATTATTGGGGATTTGTAGACTTAGCATAGTCCTATTCACTTAGAAATTTCTAATTTTCGACAAATCAATGTTTGATTTCTAATTTTTAATAAATAAATATTCCTCTGCAAATTATATATTCTGTTCTGAGGGTTGTGTACTTATTTACAGTAAAAATGAGGTTAATTATTGTGACGTATCTTACAGATGTGAGGTGACTATAAATACAACTCCTAATTTTTGAATGTTGAAGGACCTGCATCTTACGGATGTAGAGAAGAAATTTAGGACATGCTGTACTATTTAGGATATCTTCTTCATACATATAATATACATAGTTCACAAATAAATCTATTAAACGTGTGAAGTGTGTGTTTATTAGAAATCTGTAGTCCTTAACCTATGTTGGTGATATATCTATTGAGAGATGTTATATTTCTTCAAAATAATAAGTTCTACCATCAATATCACTGGTGTAGCTGTAGAGTGATATAAATTCAAAAATGCATCATTTATTATTTCTATTACAACATTTGTGAAAACCGTCTTTCAATATTTAATTATTATGTTCACTCTTCCCTTCTAAATGAATAGTCAATAATTATTAGACTTCAATTGTAGATACGTAACAGAAAGATAAAATATTTCAACTATTACTATAAAGAATAGATCAGATCGCTCTCTCTCCAATTCGACTTATCTCGTCAATTCTAGATAATGATCAACTAATAAAGTTTTAGCTTAGTAATTCTCTCGTCCGATTCTAACACTTCTCAATAACAGTAGCATCGTATCTTCGTTCTAAGACTAAGAAACACTTCAATCCATAAAATTAAATGCGATGCTTTAATACAATTTACAATATTTATCAGCTGGACTTTATCTATCTTTCTTCATTTTATTTTTATTTCATTTATATATCCCTATCTCTAATTAAATTTACTGTACCCCTTATCTTCATTTAGTTAACCTAAACACGTTTTATATTGGTTGGAAAGAAATCGTAATTTTATGGAATTCAAAATACTATACAGTCCCTCAGAATAGGAACGAGAAAATTGTGAATAGCCCAACTTCATAAATTTATGGTAAGATTTAGGAAAGAATGTTTTTATTTCATTTTCAATATTTAATTCAAAATTAATAAAATCTATTCCCTTGATTAAAACTGTCATAATAACTAGGAATAAATAATGATTATCAAACGATTGAAATTTTGATTTCTTCTTTACTAATATTATTTGCTTCTATTTATTAAATTATTAAAGAATTATTTTATTTACTATGTGCATAATGGATTTTTATTCATATATTAAAGCATTTTATTTACTACCTGAGTATGTATATTACTCAAAATTATGTTTAAATATTTTTTTACTCAAAAACAACTATATATAGGGTGCCCACTAAAGTCCCTTGTACCCCCTTAACTTTGGAATGACTGCTGCTTTACTCATAAAAGTGGTGTCCAAGCATAGTAAAGTAGCCATTCGCTACTGAATGAAACTGCGAACGGCGCCTACTGGTGGAACATTGTAGAGTTAGCATTCCTATCTTGAAAACGAAACGAGATAGGGAAAAATAGGATTTACAAAGTTGTAGAGCATCATCGATTTAATTCGAAAAGACACCATGTAGACATTAATGCAAAGAACACAACGGTTAAAACGTGTATTTGTTTTTTCATGATTTCCTATACAGTGACATGACAAAGCGATCAGAGAAATAAAAAAAACAACTAGCTATAAAAATATGTCTTTATATGGAGATATAAAAATATGTTTTTATATAAAAATATGGAGAGGTCCAAACATCTCACTGTCCGCTGCATTGCCCATTTGGATCTCCGTTTGTATGTCACGTTGCACACGTTGGCACATGCGTCCATAATGCATCATTTTCGATACTGCAATGTTTGTAGAGAGGTAGCATACATTTGCTATCCCCACAGTTAAAAGTCCAGTGGAACCAGATTAGGCGAACGTGGAGGACACTCTTCAAAACCACAATACCCAATTGTTTCTCTCTCAAAATCCTTGAAGAGGTAATGCTTCACTGGAGATGTCTTGTGAGCAGGTGCTTCGTCGTGTTGAAAAGAAAAAACCATAGATTCCTAAGATTAAGTTATGGCAGATTCTCCACAAAATATAGGGAATTACATTCTGTAGCAATTGTAAATATCGTGTACCAGTAAAATATTGGACAAATGATCTTGTTATTGTAAATTGCACATCAAACGTTCATAGCAAATCGCATTTGATGCCTAACATCGGCAAAACATCTAGGATTTTCCAGTGCCCTATAAACAGTGCTTTTCCTATTGTAAATGCCATTCCGTGAAAAGCATGCCTCCTCAGTCCGCACTATATCTGCCAAGAATATTAACTGGACCTGTATCCGATTCATGATAAAGTGGCACTATGCATAAGGTTTCTCGACATCCCCTTCCAGTAAAACCTGTTGAAGCCTTAGTCGGTATAGATGAGAGATTAATTCACTTAGGGGTTTCCTAACCTAACTTTTGGAGAGGCAACAAAATCTTTCGGGCTGCATTTCGGATATACCAGGAAATATGCTAATACCTCATCAGATAGAACTTGCCGCCCTAACTTAGATGGTCTACCAGATCGAGCTCCACGAATCACGCAGCCTGTCTCCTTTAAGCGTTTTACAACAGTTAAGATAGTTTGATGAGAAGGATTGGGTCGGCAGGGAAACGTTTCCTTTGTAGCCTTGCTGCTGATTGAGAATTACATCCACACACTGCGTACAGTAAAGCCATCGCACAATAGGTTTGGAAAATCGCTCCATAACTATGAGCATCAACATACTACAACCCTAAAAAGATGTAAAGCTGCCTCAGGTGAACAGGCGTGATCTTTCTTACCTATTTGAGTACTGCAAATATTTCGAAAGCCAAACTCAAGGTGGTTGAGTTTAGGCGTCACTATTTCAAAACTTCTACGTGTTCCAGTAATTACATATGGAGCCCGAAAGTTTTTTTTACGATATCAGACCACAAATTGAATAAAAAAACAAAGCAGGAAAATGCCAGAAAAAGTACACCACGTCTGTTTGATGACAGAAGGATAAAAGTACTATGTCTCTAAGATGGGAGAATGTCATCAAAGTCAGTCAGAGGTGATCTGAATGATGCTGATGTTTCTATCATTTCAAGAACAACCCGGAGAAGATCCACATATATTGGACTAAGAGGTACAATTACACGAAAAAAGCTTTATTTAATTTTACAGCATTGCAAAAATTACTAGTGGTCTAAGGAATACATTAAATGAACAGATTATCAGTGGTCACAAGTTATATGGAGCGATGAAACAATGATATCCTTATTCGATAGTGTTGGGCGAAAATATGTAAGACCTAAGAATAGGAGAAGTGTTACACCATGACTGTATTCAGGCAATTGTGATGAACCCACTTAGTTTTATGATTTGGTCAACTCAACAGGTGGTATTGGTCGCCTTCCTGTCATCGATGGGAAATTGAATGCCAGGAAATAAATTGACTCTATTCTCGAACCAAAACTTCTACCTTCCATCAGGAATCTCCTTCCTAATAATGTTTCATTTATTTTTCAGCTGGATTCTGCTCCCTGCCACACAGAAAAATTATCGAAATAATGATTTCGAACAAAGAACACTGAATTGTTTTCCTGGCCATTAAACAGTCCTGACCTCAATCCCATCGAAAACTTGGGGCACCGTTTGAAAACGTTTGTCTGAATAATTCGCTTATCAAATATAAAAAGAAAAATTGAAGCTATAACTGTTTCCTAGCATCATGTAATAACGAAGGAAGAGCTTGAAACTATCGTCAGCTCAATGAAACAGCGGTGTGAAGCTATAATAAAAAATAAAAGCTATCCAACGAAGTACTGATAATTCATTGTAATTATCAGTATTTAATGTATATCGATAATTAAGGATGCTTAACTCTTTTTGTACAACAGATATTTGAATTTTGACATTTGTATGGAGTTCAGTATTAAATATTCTTTAAAATGATATATATACGACTTTGCATTTTGTGAAACGTAACGTTTTCTTTACGCATACAAAGTTCAAAAACAAAAGTTTCCAAAAGTATCAACAATTTTGGTCACTATTATATATATATATATATATATAATGATTTAACTTTTATTTAATAGTTTCAATGAATAATAGTTTAATTTCGTATACCCCCCCTATTCTTAATTCAAATAAAATTCAAAAGAAAAGATCTCACGGCTTCAGACCTATAAGGATGATCCATACTAGACTTTCTGACTGCAATTGAAGTCCCTAAGAATCTCTCCACTTATATCACGTGATCTGTTACAAAATTCCCTACTATGAAACTCAAAACACGAGAAAACTCTCTCTCTTCTTGTATCTTTTCGCTTCGACCCTGCCGCTGATAATACACCGCAGTCTTCTAAAATGTATTTAAACTTTTGTAGGCTTCTGACCTCTTCTGCGCTCATGTACTGATTATCAAACGGTGAAGTTGTTTCTTCATCCTAGTGGATATGGTCTCTCTCTCTCAGGTAGAGTAAAATAAACAACAAATAAGTTTGATTTTCGCATCGACTGGCTTTAATTAAATCTTAATTTTAAAAGAAAGGCAAAAGTACACACACACATAATAATAATACCGTTTCAACACACACACACACACAACACACACACAATAATAATAATATAAATATATATACAAATTCACACACACACACACACTATATATATATAAAGAGAGAGAGAGAGAATATAGCATTTTTAATACAATGTTTTACTTAAAAATATACCTAATTACTATGCAATTTATAAAAAATAATAATCCTATCGTAACTATTGTACTGTCCAATTTTAAAATTCACATTTTTATCCAAGTTTAGTTTAATAACCTATGAAGAGAAACATTTAATGCACATTTTAATTACATTAAAGGATATTGTAAGCTTAAAGAATAATAATGTATTGGTCACCAAGTAAGTATAATTTAAAATTTTCGTAATTACAGCTTACGAATCAGTAATGAGATTTTGCTTTTATATCCAATGTGGAATGAAATAGGATTATGAGGAGGTCTTTTTTCCAAACGAAGCTTCAAATTTTTCAGAAGGCTGCAGTTAATTCGTGATAAGTCCTTACCACTCTCTCCTAATAAAACTTATTTATTTAACTGAAGTTATAATTAGTCATAGTTAATTTCAATACTTTTTTGTTTCAATGCACGTAAACTCGATAAAATATTATAATCATATAATTCAAATCTATTTGTATATTTAGTTTCTTAATGAATGTCATAATATATTTTTTACGAGATATAACTTATGGTATTTTTTCTCCACTCAAATGACATAAGGGATACTGGAAGTTTTGCTACTTTTTACGAATTTCTAGAATCCACCAACCGCCCAATCTAGAACCAAGTAGAGATTGTTTAAAACAAATACACATACACATACATTATCTTATATAATGATTACTTTCAGCGATCACTTTGGATATAATCTTTTTTTTTTTTATTTGCAATCGTTTTCTTTTGCTTCAATTTGCTTTAACTTGTAAAGTCTCTTTCAGACGGCATGAACTTTGAATCATATTTGTTCTTGGTAAAGGTTGTTTTCTCTCGTATATGTTTGATATTCGGAATGACCATACCTTAGCGCAATAAACACTTATAACGTTAATTGTAACGACTACAAAAGCTTTAACTAAGTATGTTGTAACAATTTACTTTCCATGAAAATCTGTGGGTTCGTATTTATTGCCCCATACAAAAGTAAGATTATCTTCATATCAGTTACCTAAATGCAGAAATATGTATACTGTTTTAAAGAAAAAAATTCCGCTAGTTCTACTCGTATGTCCTGTATACGAAATCTCTTCACTAATACATATCAGACATTTTGATAGTTATTTCTTTTATTTTCAATAATGCGAAATCGAGTATTCAAACCTCAAATTTCTAAGATCTTGTTTGGGATGGGTAGTAAGCACAGGTATTTAAGTTTTACGTACTTTGATGTATAGTAATTTTGTGGCGTTGAACTGGTGAATAACAAGATTTCGCTGTTATAGTGTGCTATATTCTCTCTACAATCCATCACTTCCCTTCCCCAGTACTACCTAAATTCCGGCATTTAACATGGGGTGATAAGACATGGGGTGAGGAAACTTATTTTATGTCCTTTACCTCAAAGAAATTATGTGGGATATCAAAATATTTTTTTGTAATTTTTGTTATTTCTAGTGTAGGGTACTTTATTTGCGTGTATTGTACTAAATTTTATGTAAAGCAAGAGACATCTTTTGCTGTTTAAATATTTATCACTTTAATTGTTTTTTCCAGTGACCCGGTGTTTTTGGTAATCCAGCGTTGCTCTGGTCGATATCTGCCCGATTACCGACAGAGTATTTTGTTTAGAAAAAGTACATGATGCGTAAATACAAATCACAAATTCTACATTCTTTTCAACTTTCACATATTACTCCTGTTTCAAACAGAAAAAAAAACATTTTGTTTAAGTTAATAATTCAAAAGCAATGGGTAAAGATTAGGAAAACAAATTGTTCTATAAAAAAATCTGCAAAGAATCAAATTTCTCCACCAATGGGACAATGGAATGAAAATTTGATTTAATTGATTGATAAGTAATGTACGCGCGAAAAGGTATTAAAAATATTTATTATTATGAAAAATATTTCAATGATCACTTTGTCGTTCACTAAGACAATACCCATTGGGTGGTTAAAAAACTATTTGTGTAAGAGCTGTTAAGACTATTGAGAATATGGAGGCTGTACCATCTTTCATGTACAGATAATCAATGAGTAGTGGGCCGCCTTCAAGGAACTGTAAATGTGCTTCCCAAATCAAAAGTGGATGGGAAAAAATGGATTAATGCTCAAAAAATGGATTAATATTGTAGCGATACTCGCTTCCTGGCAATGATGCAAGAGCTTGAATTATCTCTTAACATCCTATTAACCATTTCAGGGGCGGTGGTATATTTTTTATACCACATAATTAGTACCCTAAAAATCTCTATAAAATACCTTTCTTCCCCGCACATTTATCTTCAAATGGTAGCTTATAGTGTTATTTACTTAGATTAGATGGCACAACCATGAAGAATGATTATAAAAAGTATAGCTTTGAACCTAATGAAAGTTTCAAACAAGTCGTTGTTTTATCCCTTACAGAAATGTTTCTTCTTCAGTTAACCATTCTACATGTTTGAAACTTTATATAAATACTGCTAATTACTCAAAACAAAGTACATGAAGTATTCGTTTCATACTTCAAACTAAGTGGTATAAAATGTATACCTCCGCCCACACAGAAGGTTAGAGAACAACAGATGGCAGCACTAAAATTTTCGCTGAGTGAGTGTATGATACGCTCCATGAGTGTCTTCTACGGCCCAACGTATCAATGGAGATACGCTTGATGAGAACATTTTATTTTATTTTTTTAATGTTACTATATGGTGTTACAATACTCCGAAAACTATATAGATAGGTTATTTGGAGTGTTGACCTTGGTGATATGGGCTTGGATTTCTCTTCTGGCTACCAGGAAGGGGGGGGGTAATTGTTAAAAGCACTTGTTGCGGCGCAGCTCTTTAAATGTAATGACATGATTTAAAGAGTGCACTTGCTTTCGGTTTTCTTTTTCTTTTTTGCTTGCTTCTTAGAAGTTTGAAGGAAAATTTACTGCCCCTTATGGGGGTTAGGGCTTTTGGTAGCAGATGTTCTCAGCTGTTCGTTTCATTGTGTCGATTTTTATTTATAGCGATAGTCATGACTAAAAGAATGTATTTATCTGATACTGAGATTTGCGAACTAATGAATGAATCTGACAGTGATGTTAGCGAAAATAATCCAAATCTGTATATAGACATTAAAGTAAAAAAAAGGATAAAGAAGATGTACCCTTTGCTCAAAATCTTGCATGAAGCGTCAAAATATATGTGTAAGACATGTGCCGTTGAACTATGCATTGAATTTTCTTATAGATATACCATACAGCAAAATAAGATTTATTTTTTATATCTATATGCTCCATGTAATGGTACACCATGAAATATATGTACCAAATGTAAATATATTTTGTATTTTCATAAAATATATGATTTTTATGTAATTATTTTATTCAAAAATAGAATTTTCGATTAAATCTTTTTTTTTCTTTCGTATGTATTAAGTTTAATTCATTTTAAATAATATATGCAAATATCAAATTATTTTATTGAATAGCCGATTTTAGAGGACTTTTTTTCGTGAATAAGGCTTAATATCTAAAATCGTCGGGCACAGCGTGACACTCCGCGTTAAGAAGCCACAGTCCCAGACAAGCACTTTTTTTTCTCCCTCCGGTTGCGAAAGGGTTAAATATTTACTGAAACAGAAATAACTCTCTTGCTTAGAACTGGCGTATAAGATAGAATTCGTATTGTGAACGAACAAAACTATGACCATTTTATAAATTCGCTGTTACAATGATGCCTTGTTCTTAACCGCTTCAAAGCTACATTGTTGCTATATTTCTAAGTGAGTTAAATATATAGATACTCCTTACTTCTTCAAACACATTCGCTTTCATCATACTAACTCCTTAAACATGTGCTGTTTGATTGTCCTAATCTAAAACTGTAAAAATAACAGAATAAATGTAAATAGGTGATTTAAAGGAAGTAAATATTGAAGAAGGACTGATATCCGATTCGACAAATATGATTTGCTGATTTTCGCTTCTCTTGCAGAATGCTATTAATTTCATACTCATTGATGTTACACTAATCTACATTAAATTTTTTCTTCGCATCTTAAAAATAAATCGTTTTAAATTGAACGAAAGATTTAAGATTCAAACTTTTTTCACAGAGCTGTTAGTAATGTCTCAAAAGTTAGAGATGGGAGGCAAAAAGTGTTTTTCTACTATATAAGTGCTACTTAGTACACTTTTTAAACATACCGTCAAAATGTATTAGATTTCTTTACTATAAGAAATATTTATATTTTTTAAATAAATTATTATGACAAATATGAAAAGAAAAAAATAATCTTCTTTCTTTATTCCATTTTTTTCTCGATATATTCTCCAAGAAGAGAAATCGGAATCATTGTTTCTTTTTATTGCTCAGTCTTAATTTTGTTTTTGTAACACATAAAAAAATTTACTTCTGTGATTTTTACATAACAAATGTATTAAGATAGAAGCTAAAGAATCTCTTTTATAATTATTTTCATAATAAACAAACATTAAATTAATGCGTCTCAAATATCAAAGGAGCGCATTTAAGCTTCAACATGAGTGTGAATATCATCTCAACTGTCCAAATTAATGTCTATAGGACAATGTCATCGTGTTTGCAAGAAAGTAAATATTAGAAAATAAAATCAGGAGAAAATAATTAGATTTGGTATTCTGCCATCGCACCTTGTAATTAATAGAATGCTTTCTTTAAAGGATTAATAAATAATGAACAGTGTATAACTCCAAAATATTAATTATTAAATAAATCGTATCGAAATGTTAGTACGTAAATTTAATAGAGATATCATCTATAAGACTCTATTTTAAAAAATACAAAAAAATCTGCAGTATATTTTATTTACGCATTTATATTCGTTTATAATATATCCATTTATTTTCTTCTCTTTTCTTTTTCTTGTTTTATTTGCGTGTGCTACCAAATATGTCAGAATGATCATTTATGTCATAATATCTTACGCTCGTTGAATACACTTTCTGTTATATTGAAAAAATAATGTGAAATCATTAACCCACTTGTGCCGATTGTAGATAAAAGAGTATAGTCTGAACCTGCCAAATTTTGTAGTAATTTTGTAGTCCAAATTTTGTAGTAATTTTGCAGTCCAAATTTTGTAGTCATTGATTAGTGTCATCACACGCACAATGATCATCCACGCGCGCACGCACGCCTGACACACACACACACGCACACACACACGCACGCACGCACACGCACACACACACACACACACATATATATATATATATAACACACACACACACACACACATATATATATATATATATATACCACATGTGTTTTGTAAAATTATCTTTATTTATTAAGAGCTTTTTAGTTTTAATAACAATACTTAATACGCCCGTTTTCAAATTGTCTGTTTCAGATTTGTTCCATAATATATTACATACAATAATTTTTTTTCCTTTGAAAGTTTATTTAAATTTACAAAACAGATATTTCCTAAATATAAATGATCCGTAAATGACATTGTAATCGGAAGTTGTGTTTAGAACTACTGAAAAAGTTAAATAACTTTGGGAGGATTTCTAATTTAAATAAATTTTGAGAATTTAGAAAAATAACATTTACAGTTGAAAAAATTTGAATAAATAAATTGAACTTTGATGAGTTAATATAAATTTAAATTTTTTTTTCCAAAAACACATTTTTAAAGATATTAAATATATTTTTCTGAGGTCTTACAGATTTAATAGAAATTTCTTAGCTAGAAATCAACATTTAAATAAATTTAAGAAAACCAAGTCTAGGAACATAACACGTAATATTGTTAAAATATTTTTTCATTCTTTTAGCATGAAATATCCTACCTTTTCACTTAAAATTAATTTATTTTTCAATGGATTTTATGATTATCATTATCGATATTTATCAATATTTTGACTCAATAAAATGATGTGAAAACTAGTTTTTGTGATGAAATAATCATACACATACCTCTATATGGAAATAAAATATTTGGAATTAATTTCTGATATTAGAATAGTGTTCTTTTTATGCATCGCTTATTCTTGGTTAAAATGAAGCAAAGGAATACCTTTTTACTCTTTTACATGTACCTATATTTGAAAGATTAAGTTACAAATATTAGTTTTTATGGTATGTTATAATTTGCTTATCCATTATTGGATCATCAGGTGTTCCAGATTAGTTTGTTTGGTTTAATTGTAATGACTTTTATAAAAATCTGATTAAGGAACTTAGAATAAACTACTTTTTCCGAAGAAATAAAAATTATCTTATAATATTCTTAAAAATTAGTAACGCAAAAAAAGCTTCAATATTGCTTATTCCTACTGTATCCTACTGTTCCTATTGCTTATCCCTATTGCTCATTCCTACTGCAGTAAACAAAAGTTTTGTTGCTTGAAACATTTCTTTATTCCATTTTCGAAAATACAAGTATTGTTTTAAATAATTCTTGTATGAAAACGTATCTGAAAATTTACTGCTATTGGTTTTAATTTGACTGAATGTCTACAAATATGTCATTATAATATTAAATTAATTCTAGTAAGAAATACTCACAATGTAGAAAAATCAGCTCTAAATAGCACATTTCAGGAAATTGAATTTTGAATAAAGAAAGGGAAAAAAGTAGGATATTTCATAGGATGTTTATAGACTTTATGTTACCTGATGGACATAAATTATTTTAAAACCTATTCGAAGAAATACTGCGAGCTTAAAAGTTGACCTATACCTCAAATTTATCTGCTTATTGTCACACCTAAATTATTCATGGAAGAATAAAAGTAATTTAATAGATGACCTCTTAGACCTTTATTTTATTGCTGATTATCCTCTCAATAAACTATCTCAAATTGACGTCTCCAATATTATGACGTCTCTCAATATTATGACATCTCCAGTTATCAAAAATTAAAGATATTTGCTCAAAATAATAACTATGCAGAAATTGTACAGAATCACAATAGATATATCTATATATAGATATATATATAGATATATATATTAGTGAATATAAAAATTATGCTTCAATGTCCTGATTAAAGTATTGCCACTCTAGGTTTTTTATGGAATGTTGGCGACAGTCCAGCTACAATATGAAAAATAAAGTTAGAGACTATTGCGAATGAGGAGAGGGTATAACGTAAAGGACATTTCAAGGAGAAGTGACTGTATAACATTTATAAGTCTATCAAATATACAAGGGAATTACTACATAGTCGAATATATTATTACAAGTTAACTATCAACAAATTTACTAACAAACTTTCGACATAGTAACAATTAACGATTGATGGCTGTATATTTTTCTACCAACATTGCTTTTTTTTTTAAATATTACAGATTTTATTTTAAATGCCATCTTGTTTTTCCCAAGTAAAAATGTTTAAGAGATGAACTTCCTATGTTTGACATTTAACAGACCTAATGAATAATTTTAAACAAATGTGAATAACTAAGTATTTTATAGCAATTTATCCTATGAATTCCAAATTAGAAAGTGCCAAATAGTAAAAACAAGGTTAAAATGAACTTAAATATTATTTTTCGTTTGTGAAAATGAATTGTTGTCTCAAGTGTTTGTTAATTCGAACAAACACTTGAGACATTTGGAAATATTTGGTTTGAAAAACTGTTAATAAAAGTTCAGAAGAAATTATTAGTATATTTGATATTAGATTTTGTTGCAGAGATTTAGTAATTAGTTCAGGTATAAAACAAATTTGAGAAATAATTCATAACCTTAGGAATGGCCCTAATATGAAATAAATGCTAATATTTATTCAAATTATGCAAATATTTTATTTGCATTATAGCACAATCTACAAATAAATATGCATTTCATTTCTATAGTATGCTTAAAAATATAAGTATTGAATCTGGGAACTATCTTTACATCTTCAGAAGATGTTTCTGGTGAAAACCGAATATAGTTCATTATATGAAATATAATATAGAAATATGGTATAATGTAATGAAATAAATTTATGAAAATTATTAAAATAATTCCATTCATTGATTCCATGAAATCAAATATTTATTCTCTTAATAGAAGGAGTCAAGAAAATACAATCAATTAACAATTTTTAATAACAGTTTTGTACGTTCAATGAGATTTTAACATCTTATACTGAAAGAAATCTTAGCACCTTTCATGTACTATCAGTTACTACAATATGCAACATTGTGCAATCTCAAATGATTGATGAAGTAATGAAAAACTGATAAATTACTTTTAAGTATTGATCTACAGGGACCTTTAACATGTTTTTCCTACTTTAAAACTTAGTATGTTTGATGTTTCTTTAATTTCGCATCATTAAATTAATATGTTGATGTGAACACATAAAGTATTTTATTTCAATTGTTACACTGTAGTCATAATCTCAGAGAAATACGTACGAATTGAACGCACAGCTTAAGAATACATTTTACGCTGCCTACAATACACCAACATACACTCTAGTACATTTATTGAAGATGATAAAATTTTAAATACATTGTTTGTTTTGTTTAATAGATACGGCAATAGAGGAGCAATGCGAAAGGCCAATATCCATTTCAGTACTTTACGCAAGCCGTTATCTATTTTGGCATTGATTTGTAATGTTTATGAACAGGATCAGCGAAATTCTGCGAGGGTAAGTGGCTCCTGTTCATCATATCCTAAATGAGCTGAAATGGCGAGAGAATTGGCAATATATCAACAGTGAAGTACTTTACAACCACGAAGGCAATCAGTGAAAGTATATGGTTATGCATTATGCTGTTTAATTGAGAAAGGAAAATAATAATGGGACGAAAAATATCACCAACTTACAATTAAGCTGGAACGGTGTTATGGATGATAATCAAAAAAATTCAGCTGTCAAATGAAACAACATCTAAAATTATCTTCAAGATTTCTGAATGTATGATCAAAAATAATTAAATGAGTAAGCTACGTCTCAACACACATCATATAGTAGGTATAAAACAACTACAACATTCGTATAACTAACTAAAACTACCTGCATCTAAAGAAGTAAAAAAAAAAGCCGTCGAGCTACAATAGAAAGTATTTGATATATATTTCTATTTTTTAAAATAAAGTTATGTTTACTTGTTAAAATAAAAATGTAGTGGTAAATTGTAAAAATTATTAAATGTATTTAAAATAAAAATTAATATTGATGATAGCCGACACTCAGTAATGATAATGGTTGAAAATTAACAATGATAATATTAATGATAATGGTTAATGATATTTTGATATCTATTTGAAATTTCTAGATTAAGTTATATTTAATATTCAAAATAAGAATGAGAAAGGACAATTATTCTTTTTATCTAACGTATTTAAAATAAAAATTAATTATGACAATAGCTAGAAGATTGTAAATAATTTCTTATTCGTAGAAAGTCCTAATCATAAAGGAAGATCAGATTGTTACCATCAAATGATAAAATAAATGCTATGTATATAAAACCTTGTTTCCTATTATATTATTATGCTAATTATTGGCAGGCAGCTTAAATTAAGATATCATTTTTAAATTCACTTTAATCGTTGCTAATTGAATTACTAAATAACGTATCGTGAATTTGTTTTGTCATGAATAACATAAAATTATCCTCCATAATGAGAATTAGTCATTTGTTATAACGCATACCTACTGATTCTATATAATTTTTAATTGAAGAATTTAAATGAATGGCCTAATTTTCTCAGTAGAAAATTAGGAAAAAAGGATAACCCTGATAATTAGTCAATCGGAATTGTAGAAATTATTTTTTCCATTATTTGTTTCATTTATTTAAAAATACAGAAATAAGGGTAAAAATATTTCAAATTACAATTACCTTTCCACACAATCTTTTCATTTCTATATTCCTTTTATCTCAGAGACAAAACTCCATTATAAGGCAAAGACTCGAAATATTTTGTTAATATGTAAAAATAATTAGTTATAGATAATTTTGTGTATTCTTACAGAGGATATTATGATGATATGCCTATAGTGTATATTTTGAGAGGCATATTTCAGGTCACATGTTAACTGAATACAAATATCTCAAGGTTGAAACCAATGAAGTTTTCATTTTATCCAATTCAATCTAAATTGAAAAGAAATGAATCGATGTTATTTTCTCCAATGATATATATAATAAGCCAAAAGGCGTAATTGCTTCATGAATATAGTTAAAATGACAATCTTGAACTTATTTTTATTATTTTTGACATACGTAATTAGAAGGTGCCTCATTTTTCAGGGAATCAACCTCGATTTCTTTTGATGCTCGTTTTAATTTCTATCTCTCCATGTCTTACTATTGAATAACATCTTTTTCTATCATTCAACAAAAATAAAAGGATAAAGACGTATTGTAAGAATATAATTTCCTCTCATTTCGCAAAGAATTTCGATTACATTTCAATATTTTTTTTCTGGAATATGTAACGATAACGTTTTAGTATCATGTTTATGTTAGCGGATTATTGAGATAATTGTGGTTGGAATATTTTTAAAAAATGTTTTCTTTTGAAGTAATTAATTTATATAGTTTTAATAAAGTATTTTTAATTTTTATTAAATATGTTTCATTATGTATATGCAGATATTTAAAATGATATGTAATCCAGAAGTGTAATTATGATAAAATAGATTAATAATTTTGTAAAGATCTTTAACAATTTATTCTCATTAACTTGCTGCTCGTTTTGAAATTAAGCAAATATTCTCTAATTGTGAATATATTATTTTGTAGCATTTGTTTTTAATTTTATTTAATTTCCTTATGAATAAATATATCACTATTATAAATGTGTTTATTTGTATTTGTTTTTAATTTAATTGCTATTTATATGCAGGAGTTGAAATATATTTTTGAGGGATTAAGGACCTTTAATTTAACTAAACTAAATATTTATTTCACAGAAAAATAACTAATATGCATTAAATATTATTTGAGATAAAATATATAATATGTATTAATTATTACTTGAAAAAGTGAAAGATATCCAAAGCAAGTTGAATTTTTTAATATTTAATAAGACTTGATTTATCGAAAATAATTTATACATGGATAAAAAAAAGAAGCTAAATTATATTTTTTTAGTTTATAGAAACAATAATTTATTTTAGCAAAACATTAAAAAAAAACATTCTAAGAATTTTCAAAAAGTACACGTAAATATTTTTAACGGGTCTTTCAAAGCATCAATTAATCATTTTGTTACAAACTATACGAAAATAGCAGTAAAATTATCATGCTCTCTTTTGTTTTTATGGATAATCAATTTCATTTAGTTTCTTCATAGTCACCTCGATAGTGTATTGTCTGGTAAGTCAGGAGACTAACATCGAATACCGATAAAACCTGTTGTCTATGAAATGGTGTCTTGGTAGTCTTTAGGGTATTGTAAGTCTGTCGCGGCTGATTGTTTTCTTAGAAATCCAATGGTAGGAAAGAGGTATATCGGGTCTACTTTTCTTACATGGGTATTTATTTCACAGTTTTCTTACAAGATTTGGGACATTATACAATTTAGCCTAATTTCATTTTTAAAAAAATAATTTATGTAATTAAAGAAATTTAAAATTGCAATCTGAGAGTGGAGAAATGCTTAAATGCATTTGTGGAGAAATGCTTAAGGAAAATTATTGAAATTTAGCATCGTCTAAAATACGGTATGATACAATAGACTTGTTTAAAATCGTTTGATAGATCCTACTTATCATTTAATTTTCAATAACGATTATATGCAGCGACGCTCTTCGATGTTAAAAGGCCTTACTCAACCAGCCCGATGAGATATCTTTTCGGCTTGATTGGTAGGCCCGTCGCCTTCGGATCCCTTGGTCCAGGGTTCGATTCTACGCTGCCGTTTCGCGACCGCCACAAGTGGTGACCCCGGACAAGAACACTAGATGGCAGCACGTCTGCCTGTACCTACTATTTGCATATGCCCGACGATCGCCGTTAGTGGTGACTCTGGGCTTGAGCACTAGGTGGCAGCACGGCCTATGTTTGCATATGTTCCGATGCAATAACACTTGTCTCTGTGTGTCTAAGACAAGCGCAACTAGTGATATTCCGTTCCTGGCGCACGTTTCGGCGCCTTCTGGCAAAAAGACCTTCTGATCATGATGGCGCACATCTCCATTCCGTATCATCACGCTGCGTTGATACTGGAGGGGGAGTATTGCAGCGACGCTCTTCGATGTTAAAAGGCCTTACTCAACCAGCCCGATGAGATAACTTTTCGGCTTGATTGGTAGGCCCGTCGCCTTCGGATCCCTTGGTCCAGGGTTCGATTCTACGCTGCCGTTTCGCGACCGCCACATATATAACATGATTCATATGTATTAGCAATTCGCTTTCCGAAATTTTTCACAATGTCACTGTAATAGCTTTGTAGTTACATCACTTCTAGTTGTAAGATGGTCCCTTGATGGCTGTATTATAAATGTGTGTAGATACAATTCCAGCTACATGTATGTATGCCTTAACTACGAATGATCCTGGAAACTTCTCATACTCTTGAAATATAAAAAAGGGGAGTACGACAGTTATTCTAAGGGAATATTAATTAGTCTCGAGTCAGAAAAGAACTACTATTATTACATTAAAATGTGTATGTGTTGTTTATCCTGCATGCTATAATGATTCGTTAAAGTATCCCAGTAAAATAATGTTATTTTAAAAAATATATTCTATTCATGCATTACCAACGGTACATTTCAAGAGTAAATGCTAAGTGGTTCCTTCTATCTTCGAAACCTGACATGCGCAATTCTGTGAAGCTGAAAATCTTTCAGAAGGAATATTTTCTCTCTATGACTCCCATTTTAGCCGCCATCTTGTCGCGAGATATGCGATATTCAGTTTTTTCAGTAAAACACATCAAAATTCATATGTGTCTCCTGCATGTTTTGCTCTCATTTTTTAAGTCCTGAGCAATATTGCCATTTGTAAAATTGAAAGGGCAATTTTTGTTACTTTATTTCCCAAACCTTTTTTGGAATGATAGTTTTAAGTACCATTGGAAAATAAACAACAATTGATAATGTATTTAATTTTAACTTACTTTTAAAAGCTGTTGGGTCTATGAAGCTAATGTATACACTTCTTAGATTAAGACTCGAATTTTTTACTTATGATATTAAATTTAAATTAAATTTAAATCATTTATTTTTATTCATATTTATTTTAGTTTTTATGCGTAATGTAAATAGTCCATAAGAATGTTTAGTTCCTAAATAAATTTATCATTATGTGCCAAATGTTTATTTTTGTTTTCAACCATTTAAATATTGCCTATCTCATTTCAGACATGCTTAAAACCCGCGGTCTAATAACGGAAGAATCTATGCGACTCTTAGAAAGTCTCTCTTTTAAATACAGTGACACACCTGTAAAAAGTTCATCTGATGAAGAAATTTCGATCCATGATTCACTAGTAGCTTCATTATGTGGTTTCTAAAATGCTGAAAATATAAATAGCAGTTCAGATGAAGACGTGTATTAGTAAAGCGTCCCAAGAGTATGGAATAAGAGAAATGCTACAACAATTATTTCAGTTTTTTCACTGAATTCCAGATTTATTGAATATTATTTTGAATATTTGAGTAGCCCTACTAGGTGGTGCCCCTTGATACCTTTGTGCAAAATCAAGGATGTGTGAAGTGCGTGCAAAGAAATCTTTACAGATTCGACCCCTTTCAGAATGAGAAACATGCAGCGTTTAATGAAGTTTGAAGGGGAAAAATGGCTAATCATTTTCATCGAGAATAGGTATATGTGTATGTATCTTATTATACAAGATATAAATCTTATCTGCTTTTATAATGTTAGAAAAAATGCTTTAAGGAGATATTCCATTTAATTTTAAATTTGAGGCACAAAAAATTAATGAACGAGTAAGTTCAATCAGTTAAATATATTTGTTTTGATGATATTTTAATACGATTATAATGACGCAATTTTTAATTCCAAAATGTTCTAAAGAATACAATCTTTACTTTGAAACATTTAACTATATTAATGTAAGTAATTAAATTTTTCTCATACGTAATCATAGCATATGAGAACATAATATACACACAGTTATCTATAATTAAGTAATCACTTCACCAATACTTCATTCTTTTAATCGTCTATAACTCCCGAACTCTTATATTTAAAATGTTTCCGTATTTACAATAACTATTCTCTTAATTGGAGCAAAGAAGTCATAACACAGGTCGATTGCACAGCAGAGTCGAACACCACTTGAACAGCAGAGTCTATTAAGTAGACTTATATGAGAGCTGGGAATTGTGGCTCAGTCACATCCTTTTATTATGACTAATTTTGGAAATAAAATTTTCTGAAATATATATAGTGTGTAAATAAATATACTAAATTTTACAAATAGAGAGTAATAATCAATGTGCGCACTAAATACACAAACAAAAAAATTAGAATAGAATAAACTATGGAAGTGCAACTTAACGATACAGGATTACATAGAGTAATACCGATAAACGTTCAGTTCAATTGGTATACATCCAAACGAATAATCAATTTAACCCAAAATTCAGTCTGGAAAGTATTTCATTTGAATTCACAACATGTTTGGGTTAATCTTATGTTAATTATGTTATACAGCTGTACAGCGGACATATTACTTAACAGACATTATTTTTTGTTTGGTGTAATTAGATGATGAAGTCAATTTTATTCAGTTAGTGTAACATATTTCATGAAAACTTTCATAGGCAGAATGATTGAACCGCAAAACCTTATAATAATGAACAAAATTCAAAAACTTGAAAAAGGTTACAAAAGGAGGAAAGAAGAAATTTATTTTAAACCTCGTGTAGGATTAAGTTTTGTGCATCATTGGCATCAGAAACTGTTAGATCCATCCCCCGGTTAGTCTCAGTGATTGAATGGAATTTAACTTCACTCAAAGACTTAAAAGCAACATCATTCGAAACAAACACCTGTATTGTTTGAAAAAAAAAACAAGTATGGAGTTAATGTGGTTTTCAACCTTAATATAAATTTCTGAACAGATAGTCAAAATACACATTTATGATGTAAATATAAAGTAGTAGCCAAAATAGAAGGCACTTGGAAATTTTTATGTTTTTTAAATCGTATGCTTATAGAAAATGCTCCATTTTACAAAATTCAAAGTCATACATATCAATTTAAAGAGAATTTAATATTGAATTCCATTAAAAAAATTAAAATATTTGCAATACAAAAAGTTATGAATACTTAAATCTAAAATACAAATACAGTTATAATGTGGTTTTTAATGTCTGATTTTCCTGGCTAATCACTGTTCTTGTTATGGAAACCAATCGAATGTTAGTAACAGAAAATAGGAGCTGACATAATGCTTATAGATGTATCAAGTCATTATTGTGCTTTGTTTCATAGAAGGAAGACTCTTTCTTATGTAATCAAATTACAAGTAGGAATTGTTGTAAGAAAATGTAATATTTAGTCACGAATCTTTGGTTTTGGTTCGGTTTGGTTTTATTATTTTTTAATTCAATAAGAAATAATAAAACCAAACCGAAACCTGATGTTTCTCACTAGAAGCAACACGAGGGCTATTATTAGTCAAGAAGCAATGTTATCAAATAACACAGTAGATTGGACACCTAGAAAGAGATGTAAGTTTACTGTGTTACGAAAAAGTGGTCTTTCCAATGCTGAAACTGCAAGACAAGTGGGTGATTCAGTGACTACATCTGGAGTCTGAAAGTTTCATTTACTATAGCAGGACACAAATTGAATAAAAAAAAACAAAGCAGGAAAATTCCGGAAAAGGTGCACCACATCTGTTTGATGACAGAAGAATAAAAAGACTATGTCTCCAAGATAGAAGAATGTCATCAACGCCAGTCAGAGGTGATCTGAATGATGCTGATGTTTCTATCATTTCAAGAACAACCCGGAGAAGATCCACATATATTGGACTAAGAGGTACAATTACACGAAAAAAGCTTTATTTAAATTTACAGCTTAGCAAAAATTACTAGTGGTCTAAGGAATACACTAACTGAACAGAGGATCAGTGGTCACAAATTATATGTAGCGATGAAACTATGATATCCTTATTCGATAGTGATGGGCGAAAATATGAAAGACCCAAGAATAGAAGTGTTACATCATGATTGTATTCAGGCAATTGTGATGAGCCTACTTAATGTTATGATATGGTCAGGTACGTAAGCATGTGGTACTGGTCACCTTCATGTCATCAATGGGACTTTGAATAAAATACATTGATACTATTCTAAAATCAAAACTTCTACCTTCCATCAGGGATCTCTATTCCAAAAATGTTTCATTTATTTTTCAACAGCATTCTGCTCCCCACCATACTTCAAAATTATCGAAATAATGGTTTCGTACAAAGAGCATTTAATTATTTTCCTGGCCAGGGAACAGTGCTGACAACAATCCTAAAGAAAAATCGTAGCAATGTTTGAAATATCTTGTCCGAAAATCCGAAACAGTGCCCATCAAATAAAAGAGAGCTAATTGAGGCTATAATTGTTTTCTGGAATCATGTAATTATGGAGGAAGAGTTAAAAAATATCTTCAACTCAATGAAACATCGACGTGAAGCTATAATAAAAAATAAAGGCTACCCTACTAAGTATTGATAACTCATTGTAATCATCAGTATATAATGTATATCGATTACTATTGTAGCTTAAATTTTTTTTAAAAATGATATATACGACTTTGCATTTTATGAAACGTAAAGTTTTCTGTACGCATTCGAAGTTCAAAAACATAAAAGTTTCCAAAATTCCGTACAATTTTGGCCATCACTGTACAGTTAAATATTTATATTACAATTCATTCCACATAATTCCTCTTAAAAATTAGTACTTAATGTATTCTACTGGATTCATTTTATCCGGTTAATACATCAGCATAACAAAAGTCTTGTACATCGAAGCCATTCAGAGATAAAATACGCATAAAACAGCTTTATGAAGGAGGAAATTGAGCTTGTCCCTTAAATTAGAAGAAAATATACTCATAAAACTTTTTTAAGTCACTTGTAAATGAAATGTGTTGATAATATTACTACTTTCAAAAATATACTGGAAATATTTCTACCGTATTTTTAGTAGAAACTCAGCGAACAATTATTTATGAAGAAATATTTGACTCCTTCACTACATATGATCTCGGAAAATCTCAGAATATTATAGAAATATTTAAAACTGTTATAATCATATAAATTTCTTGATTTTATTGATAATTTTAATCTTTGAAACACGTAATTATATACGTCTTAGAGTTAAGGAGTAAAAACAAACAACTTCAATTCAAAATATTTGAGTAGAATATCTTGAAAAACACAGGTAAAAAAACGAGTTTTTTTAACATGTTTTTTTTTTCAAACTTCACACTTTGTGTAACATAATTTTTTATTGAGTCAAATTGAATTTATTCAACAATCGGTATTATTAATTTAATTTAACATTTGACATTTATTGAATTTATCCTCTATAATTAACAAAAGTGAGTTTAAGCAACGACCCCATCATTTAGATGACGGATTTAGTGACCAATTGACGACTTGGTGAGAAACTTGGAGTAAAGTTGAATTCTTAATTATAGTTAAATTATCGTATTGTCATCCAAAATAATTGTGTATAGAAAATTTCAGCTCAAATGAGCTCTTTAAAATGTGAGAAAAGCGCTTTTAAAGTTTTGACCCAAACAAAGTTAGAATATGAGTAGAAGAAAACCCATAAGAAGAAATAAAAGTAAATACTTGCAATACTTTGATAGTTTTTAATTTTTGTTCAGGATGATTTATTGTATGAGAAAAATTACAAAAAATGAGAGATGGTTGTCTATCACATTGAACAAATCAAATGCCGATGGTAATTTTTGTTAATTAATTTGAAAATTCCGTGTCAATTTAATGCCTAAATGCAAACTTCACTTTTATGTAAATTTCTGGCATACCAGAATTTGGTACTCGCGTACTTCATTTGTAGAAGTGTCAGTCTCGTTATTTAATAGCCTCATCTCACAAACTTTGCAGTTGTACATAATTTCTGATTTGTTGTTAAATTTTGGAATAAATGTAAGGCCAAAACAATTTTTTTTAAAAAAACTGAATAACTTCAATTTCTATGTTAACTATAAATATCACATATAAGATATATCTGTTTATTTTTTACAACAAATCATATAAAAAAGTAAATTCAAAATATATGTATTAATTAAAGATGAGATTAAGATGATAATTAAGATGAGAAATCTTGAAAAAAGGGCAACTGGGCTCGAAATACAAAATTTGATACTATAGGTGATTGTAATACTAACTTGTATTTACTGACGACAGTAATATTTTGTGAGTCCAGTAATACCTATTGAAAATTAAAATAAAAAATAAATTATATTTATTTCTATAAGGCATACTAAATGAAATATCATTAATTTTAAAAGCCTGTGTATCTTGAAAAATCATATGAAACGCTGTTTTTCTATCGAATATTTACTACAAATGATAAACTTCTATTATAAGATGGTAAGGACTTATTTTGTACAGGACAAAAATTGATTTTAGAAAATTGCATCAATATAGCTTCGAATGTGCATCGTGAAATAAATATCATGTTTGAAAGAAGTATTGAATTCATATCTACATAAGCATAGAATAAAAATTTGTTTGAAATATAATTTCAATTAATCAATTAAAATCACTACATTAATATTCATACATATTAATTTTTTTCTTTAATTCTAACACTACCTTATATATAAAAATTTCTATTTCTTTCAAAAGAGAGCGTTTGGAAGAATTAAATTTTCAATTATTTAACGAATCTTTAAGATATATTTTAGGCCCTTTTCTAAACCAATAATAAGAAGAAATTTATTTTTTAAAATGTTTGTATGAAACGATTTATGTACCTCTTTAAAAAATCTGGAAACACATTTCATTAAATGCATAATAAAAACAAAATGTTAGGGAACCTAATTAAAATGTTCTACAACGAACTATTTTTATTTTAATGGCTCTACTGCATAAAATCTATAATTAAAACTATTGTTATTTTCGTTTCGATTGAAGAAGATACCAGTAATTTAAATTAACAACACACACAATCCATATTGTTTATTAATATTATTCAAATGTTTTCCAGCCATTTCATGACTCAAAATATAAATGATAAAATTTCATCATAAATATTTTTATAATGCTTTGAAAATGGAAAATTTTCACTTATTTCAGCATTTTTAAAGCAACTACAAGAAATTGTTTTGTTGAATAGTGATGTTTATTTTCTATGCTTCTGACGTTTTTAATTTGATAATTTTAGAATTCTGTACTTTTATAAAAACCTAGATTATAAAACCTGTCGCGTTCGTTCTTAATTTGGCAGTTAATAAAAATATACAAAATTATAATTAATATTTTTTTTTGTATAATTGAAAATATTTCTACGGTTTTGGAATAAAGGAATTCTCTTTGTGTCAAATGTTTCTTAATTCTTTTAAAAAAGTAACATGTAACCATCTTAATCTTTCGAAGGGTATCGATGAATTAAAGAGCATTCTAGACAGACATAAAGAAGAGATTAATTATTTTGTAGATTTAGGTATCTGAAAACGAAAGAGAAAATAAAATTTAATAAAGTTTCCAAATTAGTTACTTGAGATTTTTTCCATTATTTCTTTATTTAAATAACATTTCACACTTCATAAAAAAAACTTTGAAAAATATTTGAAACTATTGTTTGAATAAAAAATTTATGAATTTAATAAGATGTTTACTTCTTAATATGTTAATAAACGAATTTCTAGATATAATACGTAATAAATAAAGAGTTTCTTTTGATTGACATGAGTAGTTTTGTTGAAAGATATTGTTATGATATTACTTTCATAAACTATTCATGTGTATGTGTGTGTCTAGTGGTCATTATTGCGGACCGTGACCGGCGGTTTTCATTGAGTTGTGCTTGAGCCTTCATGCCATTAAAGACGTGTCGTATAGCCGAGGCTCATGTATGTTAAATCTGTTGAGGTTCAAAGTCCTCCCTTTGGCGTGGTGTGAAAGTTTGGAGAGGGAGGTACCAGCTCTCATGTGTTGTCTTCGTCACTTGACCGAGGTTTAAAATTACGAGGTCCGTCACCAAAAGCCACCATGCTGATTCTAGTGCGGTGTTAATAAATCCAAACCAATCATAAACTATTCATTTCAAAGTCTAGTTCAAGCATTCAATTTTTAGACATTCTTTTTCCAAAAACATAGTAAATAATTTACAATTATCTGATATTGAAATAGTTAAAACATTTTAAGAGGAAATGAAGTCATTTAAAGTATGTAGTAACTATTATCTTAAAACATTGTAACTAGTAGCCTGCATTATAGCCTTAATTTATTTTAACAGTTCTACTTTGAAGACTACATTAATTACGGCTTGTATGCACAAGTAACATTTGTATAGATTACGGCTTTAATCTATTCCAATAGTAGTAGAATACATTCTCGTCTTAATCTATGGAAATATCTCGTTAGCATACATTATAGATTTAATCTATAAATTCAGCATTACTGTACACATTACAGCTTGAATGTAATTAAAGATTGTTATATTGAATTGTTAAAAATGAAGAATAGCTAAAAGATTACGAAGAAAATACATGATGTATTATTTTATTATTGTTCTGTAAATAAATTCGAATTCAATAACAAGTACTGAATTATTGTACTTAAACATGATTGCATAAGTATTGGTCGTTTAATTTTAATACTCGTTTTTATCCCTTTATATTTTTAAAAGTTGAATATTACTCCTAATAGAAGATAATTTAAAAAGGGTTTAATATCATTTTCACTGTTTCTATATATAATAAAATTTCTGAGATATTTTCCGTTTCAATTGAAAAATAATATAATTTAAGGATAGATTTTTTTTCCTCACAAAATACATTAAAAGAAATTATTCTTTTGTAACTAATTCCTCAAATAATTCGTTTGTCAAATTATTTGTTATTTATAAAATTGATAAATATCTAAGCACAACGACATTGAAAGGCTTTATTTAATAACTAGCCTCAAATATTTCTGAAACAAATGACAGTTATTTAAGTGTTTGGTTTCATGCGTAATTTATTAAAACTGCTGGTAATAACATTTGAGAAAAGGAAAATGTAGTTAGCAGAAAATTTGGTCAGTTTTAATTAAATCAAGTTCTGCATATTAAATCTGGTACTACATATTTAGAAATGCGGAAACTGATTATAAGTGAGAACCTGAAGAAATGTTCGTGTTTTTTCAGATTTTTTTTTCGTGATGGGGTAAAATTATCAATATTTTTAATCAGCATAATTTTTTTTTTCTAAATCACAAATTTTACTTAAGCGCCTGATAAAAATTTATGCTTTAAATAATAGAATTATGAAATATAGCCCATATGCCAACAGCAATTATGATTAACTACTTGCTTTGTATAATTCAATATGAAAACATCAAAATATATTTGTTTTCAAGATAGTAATATGTATACAATAAAACATTTGTATTGAAATAGGCAAAATATGCTATACCTAAATAAATTGCTTTTAGTTGTACTTTTTATTTCACTAAAAATAAAGAAACAAAAATATTTATACTTTAGTAAGATTTAAATTAATGGGGTACTTAGAGAAAAAAAGAGACTCGGTCTTATTTCTTCCATCTGATGTTCTTTTCAGTTCTTTCAATAGGAAGAGTAACGAGAGAATTCTAAACGCGCCATTTCTTGATGCTCGTTTCTATTTAGAGCGTTGAATCTTTCGACGTTTTGGTAATTTATGAGGAGGTGGATATTTCCAATAAAAAGACATTGACTTGATTTTCAGATTATACATAGGGACCTGTATTTTATGTACGCTTATTTTCCAACATTTATTTCTATGGAAATACATACATATATGTGATCTTTTTTTTCTAGTTGGTTCAATCTTTTACTGAGAAAAGACAATAAATTTCATTCTTATTTGTTATCAATTACTTTCGTAACTTAGCTCTCATACATGTATTGATATGCAATTCCATTTCCTTAAATCAGTGTAAAATATTTCCCCACTTAAACAGAATATTCTCTATATAGTACACATGATCAGAATGGGAGATTCAAGCTTATTTTTGTTCATTTACAGGATAATTTTTCTCTGTTGCATTCAAGTATGAATCTTTGAATGATCCCACGTTCATTTTTTGAAGTTTTAATATGAATATACAAAGAATGAAACGAATAACAGTTTCTAGTTTTATATAAAAGAGCATTCTAGAGAGAGATCAGAAGGAGATTCAAATTATGAGCAGGAGAGATGATGTGCTCAATTGTTCTTCTAAATCTTTGTAGTGAGAATATTACCCACTATTATTCTTCTGCTGTCGCGTATTTAACTTGTAATACGTTAAACATGGACTCAGAATAATATTCTGACTTAGCGAAATTTTAGTTGTACAACATCCATTTTCCTCTCCACTTCCGTTTAGCTTATCATTATTCTACTGATTTCAAGTATGCACTTTATCTTACAGCAGTTGACGTGGGCTTAATTTAGGGCACGTTAAGTCGGGATTTAGGATTGATAATTAAATGAGTTATAAAATGCGATTCTTTCCACTTGTGTTACAGTTGTTAACTCTGTTAACCACATGCTTTTAAAGTTTTAAATTTTTTCTGCAAATTAACCTGTTTCTTATGAATATATAAGATCAGAGTTTGTATTGTAAGCAATGAAATAAAAGGGACTATATAGTTCTCATGAGGATAAGACATATCGATAAAACTATAGCTGTCCCCCAAAAAAAGAGGTTAGACATCATAATGAGCATAAAGTAGATCATAATAAGAATATTACAAGGATTGATCCTGTTATTCTTTGTAACATCCAACTTGAGTATGTAATTGAATTTTCTGTTATATATATATATATATGTGTGTGTGTGTGTGTGTGTGTGTATTGTACCGTTTGAAGATAATTTATTATGTTAGTAAAAAAAATTGGTAAATTTTGATTTTTAAGTTTAAATTATTTAATGTGATTATGTACAGCTATTATACAAAAATATGTGACAGAAGGTACCAAGACGTCCGTTAGCACCGGGTACCAAACAGGGACTGATTCTCTTAGATGGCCATCGACCTCTAATGGCTTCTCCCTAATTTTCACAAGCTGCCGAAATAGCTACGATATCCAAACTGTTGACATCTCGGAAATCAGGTGTCGCTCGGGCAGTCCAGATGCATGAATGTCACAGTTGGCTGATCGAGCATCAAACATTAAAGAAGGCCAAGGAATGTGGATATGCCACAGACGTTACAGTATGTTTATGTGTATATATGTGTGTGTAAATAAAATGTATAGTAAATACCTTCGTAATATCGATGCAGTTGTGTGGCTTAGAACATGCAGTCGTAATGAAGTTTCAGTTTTCGGCAGATTAACCTGTTTTTTTTATGTTGATATTATTATTAAACGCAGATATATTATCACAAATACGGAAGCAAGACGTATACTGGCACGAACAAAACACACGTGGAGAGGGAGCAATCAACAAAATCTAATTCAAGCCCCTATTGTATTTTCCGGATAGTCTGTCAACTTGTTAGATAATTGCGAATATTTTCAAAAGTCCAAAAATTTAACGCGAAAGGAATTCGTAACCTAATTGATAAACCCTCCCTCATACAGAGGTTACCGCTATATTTACACTTCCGCTGAAAAGGCTTAAGATCAAAATCAGAATATATTCTCATCCTTATACATATGCATTCAATATATATATATATAATTAAAATTATAATAAAATGCATGATATATGTAGAAAAAAAATAAGCTTAAGAAGTATCAGAATTTTATGCCGAAATTTGAAAATTGAAATAAATTTTAATAATTTACACTATATGTTTTCCTTTATTTAATGACTTATAATTTATTTAAATCATTATTTGCATTTCTTAATTGCATCTTTATTAAGTATCCGATGAAGTACATTAATGAGAAAAACTCGATTGAATAATCATTTTCCTCTTAATGCGCATTTTTCATCTGAAATTATCATTTTGAAAATCCGTTTTAATGGGTCCCGATTTATATCAGATGCTTTGATATTCTAAGGCAACAAAATAATAATTTTATGGAAATATTTCAAATTAGGAGAATATTATTGAATATATAACTATTACATACTGTATTGATTGAAGTTTCGCCATACTGAAGGTTTTCTAAGAACTATTGGCTTCCATCCAGCAGGATTCAAAATCATGAGGTTTGTAGACTATTGCGTATGAGATAAGAGAAATTGAGTGTCTGCTGAAGGACTTTTTCAAGGAGAAGTGAGTCAATAACATTTGTATGTCTCGAGAGCAAAAATTACGAAAAAGTGTTGTGGAATCGTATATATTTCTAAAAAATAATTACAGTATTAGTACAGTCTACATTTTACACTCTTTTTTTTGAAAATAGGTTTTTCTTTTGACATTGCTAATCAGAATTCTTTTGTATCTGAGTATAAAATGTTAAATATATTTTTTATTTAAAATAAACTAATTGAAGGGAATATACTAACACCTAAAATCAATTCACTGTAGATGTTGTTAAATGAATAAAAATGCTTTCTTATCGATGTAAATACAATGTTAATGTATGGAATACCTTTTCTTCAAATAAAAAGGACTTGGAGAATGTTTTACATGTGGTTTAGATGCTGTTTGAGATATGTATATAGAATGGGAAATATAAATTCTAAATGGAATGCCCATAAAATGCTCGAAACCTGTTTAGTATTTGTTTCTACACTATCTTCAGAATCTTTCTACCACCTCATGCACTTTAATATACAGAGACCTGTGCACTATGAATAAGTTGTGCATTTGCGACAAAAAGGAATGAAAGAAATGAGTTTGCCCAGAAAAAGGAATAATTCCAATTCTTAAGCAACAAGATGATTTATTCTTATTTCGATTGGCGTTAGTCCTACTTTGACTGATCTCGATCGATCTAATGGTCAAAATGTCCGATGTATATCAATTATGGATATTTACACCACCGATGACAATGACCTCACCGACAGGCTCATATTCATATACGTGCATGAGGTTATGAGTGGGAATGAGGTTATGCCATTAGATTGTAGAAGCCTGGTTTAAAAGTACTCGAAGAATAGTTTCCCGTTTAGAAGAAACGACAAGAGAATCGAGTATTGCTGCAGAGATTAGATGTGTGTGTGTGATGATGTGATGTGTGGGTGGAACAATGGAAAAATTCAGCATTAGGCAGAATTCAGTGTCGCAAAGGTCAACTTAGTTGATAACAGATTGGGAAGACAAAAAGATCGTCCAGTGGCTGACTAAGAATAAAAATTTAGTTATACGAATCAATTATCTGACGAGTGATGCGTGCAGAAGTTAAAAATCAACCATTGACAGATATTTTCTGAAGCTGAATCTATATTCACGCCTCTTATCCCTGCTGAATGTATACCATCAAGTTTTATTTCTGTGGTTTTAGGCTAGATATGCTTTTAACTGCTATGAATGGGGACAAATATTCTCTAGAGACGAGTTCTGTTTTGAACTGTCTTGACAACAAACGCAAACGTGTTTGTAGACATTCAGGGCAGTGTAGTACCTAGCCTTTATTATCTCATTTCTTGTCCCATTTCTAGTCAATTATGGCACATTAAAAGGACAATGGCAAGTAGACGAAATTACATAACTTGTTGTGTCGCTATTCCTTTGTACTACTCCAGATTTACTTTTCAACACGATAATGCCCTCCTGTAAAGAACACACTTTGCTATGAATTATCTTCAAGTTTGCCGAATATTTGCTTGGCAGTTCAATCACCTGATGCATCTTCATAGAGAACATTTGAGACATGATTAGAAAAAAGTATCCGTCTTAAAATGTTGCAGATTTCGCCCGATGGAGAGAAAACAATTTGCTAAGAAACCCCTAAGAACATCATCTAGAAACTTTATTGGTCTCCCTCACAACAAGTAACATCTTGCATCAAGGTTAAAAGTTAATCCAGGTCTTGATGTCTTCCTCATTTTGTAATAATCGAATCTGGAACAGATCCCCTATTTGCTCTCAAATTTTAATTATTTCTTTTCCTATCCATCCCCATATTTTTGTCGCTATTGGACAGATCTTCCACAAGGTGTCGAATTTTGTATATTCAACTTTATAATCTAAATAGTAAAAATACTAAAAAAAAAACTTTGATAATACTATTAAAATTTTAAATTAAAACTGATACATTCAATTTTTGAAATATCTCTACTACAAACAGCTTTACAAATTTACATCGATGAATTGATTTTCAATTTAATATTTCTATGAAAAATTCGGCCAAACTGGCTTGTATTTGTTAAAGTCATGTGCAGGAAAAGTCTTCGAACCGGTGTTAGTGAATATCACCTTTACGATGACACGAAGTTTGAGAGACGATGTTACGCAAAGGGATGCCATTTAATGGATTTCTTCACACAAAAAGGCGTTACTTCAGTGTAAGGACATATTGATGAATTTATCGAAAGTAGTACTATACATAAAATAAACTCTCTACTTAAACTCTGTTAGTTATAACCCTATTTAAAACCTATGAAATGTTTTGGGAACAATTTGGGGGCAACGAAATTTTTTTCCTAATGTTTTTCCTAATATCAGTTTTGTTGTTAAATTCTTTTTAGGGAAACACATTTTTAAATTTATTTGAGCAATACTTAAATCAAGGGCAGTTTTAATAGCATTTAAAGAGAAGAGATATTCGAAAAATTAAAAGAAAAATTATTTTATCTATCATAAACATAGTTAAAAGAAAAATTCAACACAATCTAAAAACACATCGTTAAACCCATTTTCTCATCAAATGGGTAATGTGATGTGTTTCCTTGTGAACTTCATACTAAAAAGCAACACGAGAACTATTGGTGATGGATCTCGTAAATTTGAACGTCTGTCAAGTGACGAGGACAATACTTCAGCTGGCAACCCCCTCTCCAAATTTATACAAGCCAAAGGGAGAACTTGGGACCTCCGAAGATTTATCGAGCATAAGTCCTGCAACATAGCGATTCTATGGTAACATTAAGACCCGAGCCCACGACTCGACGTAAACAGCCAATCGCAAGTCCATGACGATGTCCACTAGGCTACTGCGGCCATTAAATTCAAATGAGATTATTAAAAAATGTAACTTATTTGAAAGTTAAGCTGAAATATTTAATACAATGTTAATTAAATAAAATCTGCATAATTAATGGTGTACTATTTCATACATAATATGTAATACTTATATGCATAAATAAGCATATATATCAAAATTTTAAATGCATGAACGATATATAATATTTAATGCAATCTTTTGCCCTCAAATCATAAATTTAATTAATTGGAAACTAATGAAAAACTTTTTATCTGTGCAAAACTATAAAAGACATTGATTTAAATTGGTGTTTTGGATAAATTTTATAAATATGTTACTATATAAAGTAAAAAAAAAAATACATAGTCCGTAATATATTGATTGAGCCAAAAATGAACATGGATCATTTTCCCGACTTTTTTAAGATATGTACGACTTTCCTTACATAAACTCAAAATGCCGTTTATTAATATTTAATGCTTTTAAATATGTCTATCCGTTAGCATTAAAAAGTGGTATTCACAAGTACATTTGAAAGGGATAAGTAAAATAGTCATTATAGATTATTGTAAGGAAATAAGAGTTAATTCAGAAGATTAACATTTTTTTAACTTTCAATAAACAATTTACCCGTATTTAGAAATATTAGAATTAACATAGCGCTATCTGAATGCTTTCTGTTTGCTTTTCTTTGAATACAATGATTATTTGAAATACTTAAAAATTGAGAAAAAAAAAACTGTTATAAAGAGATAGTTTGTAGGTACTAAATATTGTTAAATACTTGTCATTTAAAGTTATAAAGGAATACTTCCTCAATTTGTAGTCTCATATAGACATCGGAAAAAAAATTGAAAAATTTAGACTAAAGAATTGAGTCTTAAGTATTTGTCTTTAAAATATCAAGAATAATTTCCAAACCATACTTTATCTAACATATATGATTATTTACTGGTTTTAAAAATAAAGTTTCTAACTTCTTTCCAGCCAAATAAAACATGATTACGTAAATTAAATAAACGTTGGAAGTGTGGTGAATAGAAGTGAGGAATTTCATATAAAAGTGATGGAAAATAGAACAGAAGGGCAGAAGAACTTCAGCAGTGATGATAAATTGGATTGTACGTGTGCTATACTTGTGTGTGAAAAAATTGGTCTTGCAAGAATAAGGATGTTTTAAATTTTAATAAAATTTGTTGGTAACCTCATTGAAGAACAGTGAACTGTTAGAGAGAATTCCATTTTGATAACATAAGTAAACAGAGCTTTGTAGATTACTTTTACTATTTTATTTAGACAAATATCTCTTTGTCGTTAGATTTTAAATTGCAGAACTGTTATGGTAAACCCAAACATAAATGGCGAAATACTTTACTTTTATTTATGATTAATTTCAAATTAATGTCTATTTTCTATTCCAAAATTACTGAAGAACTTGTGAAAAAAAAATCAAATTTGAGTCAAAACTAATTAAACTTTCTCAAAAAATACAAATAATTTCCCTCTGATCTCAACAGTAAAGAAAGGGAGAATTCTGCCACTGGAAAAGGAAATAACTGTACAAAGCAATACTCGTACATCATTACATAATTCATTTGCTAAGGGTATTAAAATAACCTTCCAACCTCGCATATCTTAAATGACACATTTCTATTCCCATGTTAAATAAATGGAAATATCTGAAAGGATGACACACGGACAACCAACTTGCATGCGACTTCATTTTCTCCAATGAATGAATAGCGTAACAGGCAGTATATATTTCCTTAAGGATACAATTACTATGACACACCCAGACAAGGTTGAATCTATTTTGGGAGACGCAATCACGAGATGGTTTTTATAAGGATTTCTTTCGGAATTCTTTGTTTCTGTCCATCTCTTTCTGTTCTCAATTCCCGATCAATTCGATAGCATATACACTTTTATCACCTTTTATTTTGGGTATATTTGAAAAATAAAGATGTTTTTTGGTCAATTTCTTATAATAAACGTATTTCTCATTTAGACGATTGAATAATTATTTTCGGTTTTTATAACTTTTGATTGAACATGTAATGATGCCGTTAATTAGTTATTACTATTATGAACCGTCATTTCGCTCATTACAACTGAATGTAGTTTAGGCCTAACATTTTTTAAGGTTGGTTTTTATTTTATTTGAGAGAGTAAATTAAATTGAATTTAATTATGAAAGAGTTTTCCTATAAACTATTATGCATGTGTTATGAGGAGAATAAACCTTTTTTCGAATAACGCATAAGACATTATTTAGAATAGCTCAATATATTGGAAAGTCTTATAAAATTTAATAGCATTCAAAAAAATATTAAAAATACGCTTCAATTAATTTTATTCACTGAGAACGCTTGAGTGCATTGAGCATACACACAATGTTAATATATTATTTAACATCTATAATATCGTATTAGTAAAATTGTACTTAATCTGATCTTTAAATTCTGGACTATATGGACTATCTTGTTGATAATTATCAGCGATAAAACAATGGGAAATGTAATCAGATTGTTACATTGACTGGAATGAAAAAAGTATTCCAATAATTTTACAATATTCTAACTTTTACGTATAATTTTTATGGATTATACATAATTCTATGCATGCAAAAATCGCATAAATTGGAAGATTTAGAAAATTTCTGCTTACCAGTATTTAATCATGATTTTTGTTAAGCGCTTAGATTTTGCATCACATCTTTAGCTCGTAACAGGGGAGGTGAAAAAGTAGGGCATGACAGGGTGGCGTGTGGTCCCAGAGACCCCTCTGCGTTACATTTTTTTAAAAATCGTTTAATGAAAATATAATCCTGTTATTTCACTTTGATATTTTTTGAAATTTGAACTTTCAGAAGAAAAATATTTTTTTTTTAACATTTTAAAATGAAAGAAAAAAAAAAGCTTTTCCGAGAAAATATTTCCAGAGCCTTAGAGTTTTTGTTGAAAATCATACGCTGCAGGAAATTTTATAAAATTCAGAATAAAAGCGAACTATTATGTACTAAATATTTTTTATTTACTTAATACGTAAAACAAATTTCAATAAGAGAAAATTCAATATAGCATAATATAGAAAAGTTTTGACAGTAACTGAAGTATATCAGGGATTTCCTAGAAGCAAATAATTTAGTCCTGGACTGTTTAGCGTATTAATTGCTTAATTTCTAAGTGGTCAGTACTTTTAAAGGGATCGCAGATTTTTTTCTCTATTTCTTTCAATCTTCAGATTCGTTCATTTTAAAATGAAGCTGAAAAGCGTGCTAGTAAAAATTAGTTCCTATGTAATTTTTTATTAGAAACCAATTTCTCTTAAGGTCTTGTTCTGGGAAGTCTTACTTCGTTGTTACCCAGAGATCTAACATTTTGATTAGGTTCAACAAATGGTCATTTAAATCTAGTTTTCCCATGGTATTTCACGAAATTACTTGCTGCTTCTGGCTCAGAGAAAACATTGTCATGCGAAAGCATTCCGAAGTAGCAGTATCGGAACTTTCAAAGACAAAATCTTCTTTACTGTCATCTTCACCTCCAAAATTACTTCCAATTTCCTCTGGAATACTTTGCAGATATTTCACGTTACGCGGATCTTGTGGATGAATCAATCTTTTTGGAACTAAATTCAGAGCAATTCTAAGATTCGTACTATTGCCGTATTTTATAACATTTAAAATCAGGCGCAAAGTCACAGACTGCTCTTGAAGAATGAAATGGAATTTCAATCGGATTCGTGTGCCGAAATATTGTGATGATGATCATAGTCCCAAAATAGAAAGATATAGGAATAATTCATTCTATAGGATTAATTATGTAATAGGGGTGATGGGAGGAACATGTTGAGTGCTCTGTGAGACTACTCGTCTCCTGAAATTGGTTAAATTACATAAAAATGAATATGATGAAAAAAAACTAATTCTAAGGCAAACAATGAAAAAGGAAAGGTTATACAAGAAAAAAGTTTTTCATTGAAGTCTATTTCAAAAATTAGGCATAATTTTTTTTTCTACATCATTTAAGGAAAATTCAGCTCCATTTTTAGAATATTATTTAAATCACTGTATTCAAGCTTTGTATATATATATATATATCATACATATATCATACACAAGGCGTATTATACATATACATATATATATATAGAAGAGATCACACATACACAGTATTATATGGGTTATTATTAAGCATATATACATCAAACACAAAATGCTAAGGTTATACGTTATGAGCACAGCATTACATGCATATTAAGCATATACATATGTTACATAACACACATACGCATACATATATATCAAATGATATAGCGTATATATATATGTTATATATCATACATATATGTATATATATATATATACATATATATATACATATACATATATATACATATGAGTTTAAAATCACAAATCTTTAAAAAAAAAAATTCCTCAATATTTATTCTCAACACTAATTTTAGTGTAACTCTTTTATTTTAAATAAAATGATTGACAGCACTGAACTGATTTTGTATTTTAGGACTATCTTTAGGCATTAAACTAATCTTTGTTTGCAGAAGCTAACTCTTTTACGCTGAAAGAAAACTTAGCAAATAGGAATATAAGTGCTCTCTCTTTATTACCACAAAATGCAGGTTTTATTCAGAAAGCAAAAACACCTTAGTCGTAAATGTAAAATAATTTTCTTTACTAATCCTTTCTTATCGTCTTGTTTTCTTTGAAACTTGTATCTATATTTTGTGTTGTTTAAAAACAGTATGTGAAAAGTAGTTTACCATCATTAAAAAATATGTGTCTTTTCAATGGTTTGTTTATTTTAAATAGTTTGCGCAATAAAAATCCATCAGATTTAAATTTATGATGTAACATAGATTTACATTGCGTTTTACTCAGTTCTATGTGTAGCCTACCAAGAAGCAAATACGCATTTCCACATTAAACTCTTGAATATTTGAAAACATCTCTTGATATATTTCACCTAAAAGTAACTACTATTTTCATATGTAATTTGGTTTTAAATTTTAATCCATTAATTTTAATTAATTCCTTTGCGACCAACATTTTAGCATTTTTGGGGAATAAGTAATTATATTATAAGCATCATATTCCCTCATTAATTAAAAATAAAATCAGTAAGTTTTCATTAAATTCATCACTATTTTATTTTAAATTAATTTTGTAAAACTTATTCATAAACAATGTAACTTTTCATTATACAACTATATTTTCAAAATTGGATTTTCTCTTTACTGATTAGTAAGAATTCCAGTCTTCTAAAAGCTGCATGGACTGAAAATGCATGTAAAACATCGAATTAAAATTTATATTTACATAAATTGATCAAATTTAATGTTTGAGAGAGGAAATTGGGTGTTATTGCATCGTTAAGTCTAAAATTTTGTAATGAATATTTTCTTTTCTAGAATTTCATACAGTGTAACTGAACGAAGCATACCGA
>BMAW01037388.1:108584-132991 GCA_019974015.1 Nephila pilipes
TTATTAAGTAGAAGTAAATTTTTTTGAATTTTATTAAGTAGAAGTAATATTTTTCTTGAATTTTATTAAGTAGAAGTATTTTCTTGAATTTTGTTAAGTAGAAGTAATTTTCTTTGAATTTTATTAAGTAGATTAATTCAGGACATAATAATTAAAAGTTTTTTTCCGTTTTTAAATTTTTTTTTTTTTTCCTTCTCTTTTTCCCAATTCTGTTAAATTTTTGTTCTAAAGTCTTAAAAATTTTACTTACTTTAATATTCCTTCTCTCTGATAATGGGCATTTCTCTAATTCTTATTTAAGTTTGAGCTGGAGTACTGTTTGAAAACAGGAGATTGGTGTGAAGACTTTTGATATGCATCGTATGTCATCTAAGTTTTCCTCATATTTTTAAATCTGTGGATGATTTGTTTTTTAAGTATTTATTTTTCTATTTTCATTAGGTATAAATTATTATATTTTCTTATGTATAAGTATATTTTACTTGATTTCTCTTTTTGCATTTAGTTTCTTTTTGAATTATTGATTTTTTTGTTTTTTGGATTTCAAATTTTTCTGTTTAAATTTTTGGATACCTGTAAAATATTGTTTAATTCATTTATCTTTCAAAAGTCAGATTCAGAATTTATAAATGTTATATTTCATTTATGGTTTTTCTTTGTTACGCATGTCTTGTACTGGACTTAAGCTTGATAGTCAACTTACGATTATTATTTTTTGTTTAATTTTCAACTTTATTATTTGTTTAACTTTCAACTTTATTATTTGTTTAATTTTCAACTTTATTATTTGTTTAATTTTAAACTTTCCAATACTTTCCTAATTTGTTTGTTGTGTATTTTTTCTTTTTCATTTGTTCTAGGTTTTCGAGGATCAATATTTTAATATTTTTATGCTTTTTTGTAATCTAAAAATTTCCTCTAAAAAATTCTCCATATAATTTAAAATTTTCTTATGTTTTATAATTTTTATTCCTGTACTAATTTTAGTTAATTATTTATATTATTTATTATTTGTATTACTAAATTACTATTTAAATTACGCACACATACATATATATATATATATATTAGCGATGTCAAAGGATTTTATACGTTTTTATTTGCTACAAGTGAATTCAAAATTTCTAAACGTAATTGGATATTATAAATTGAAGAAATAATATTGAATGTATATACATTAAAATTTAGTCCTGGTCTAGAATAAGAATTTGTTATTACTATTTCTAGTTTTAATTACTTTTGTGAATTCTAAATGTTTATTTAAGTTCTTCCAGCATACGATTAATAACATAAATGTCAATTAACCGGCAGGTTAATATGTGAGATTTCAAGTATACAGAGAATCATGAAAAAATGTTTTTATTATTTCCTTGTACACAATCTTTATATAATAATTAGTCATGTTCTGTGTAATAGAAATATTTTTTCTAAAAAATACATTTAGGTAATAATCGGCTCTTGACTTAAAGTTTTAATAAAAACCTGTAGCATAATGTAATTCTTAAAATTCTATTTTCGTACTGAAAAAATAGTTTGTTGATTCAGAAACTCTTACTATAAATTAACAACCGAATTTATCATATGAACTTTCAATACAATCTTATTTAGAGCATCTTTTTTTAAATTTTAAACTATGTAAAAACCAAACATTTGAAGGAAAAAGTATTTGTTTGATGAATTAACACAGGGATGTTTACAACAGCTTTAATCAAATACGATTTTCTGCTTCAACTAACAAACTCAGAGTTTAAATCCATCTTCTATACGTTGTGGCTATCATTAGCAGCCTCAAATTAAAATTTCTCAACTTCTTAGCTTAAGTTTAAGCAGAAACTCTAAGTAGACAAAAAACGTTTTTGGAAAACTTCCTCCCGAAAGTAGCACAATTCACGAAGTATGCCAAGAATGTACATTAAGAAGATTATAAGCAACAGCCTCCAAAAGATTTTTCGAAAATTTTAAACTTTTTTGCCTCTTCGGAAATTCCTTAATGTTTGTTTTTTGTTATACATTGGATACAGTTCTTGGGATTTTTCATTTAAAGAATGTATTTTCGAAGCATAGAAAATAATTGCCTATATATATTTGATACTAATTGCATTCTGGAAGTTTTCCTAACAGTTTTGTATACTTACCAAGTATTATTTGTTTCTAAAAAGATTATTTGCATTTGTTTTTCAGACTAAATATCTAAAAATATATGACCTGTTTATATATCCAATTAGAAGACAGTAAAAAACTAAAAGTTAACTAACACAAAGAATAAAATGCTTTACACTAAAATCGGGTTGATAAAATTTTCAGAAAAAATAATATTAACGAGGATAAAAGGAAAAGAAACATTCTATTGCCTTGAATAATAATAATATATTTTTTTTTTGCTTTTTTGAGTATGATGTTTAAATAATAAAATAATAATGTAGATATCAATGAAATGTTTCTTTTTTGTTAGTTCTTTTCTTGGATATTAAATATTATCTGTTAAAACTGGAAGTTTCTTTTGTAATGAATAGTAATACATTTAAAAACAAATTTCTGTTTTGTTTCTCTTAATTTCTCTATTTGATTACATTCAATAGACATTTAAAACTTATTGATAATTTCTTAGGTTCCTCTCTTCAAATCCGCATCCAGCTTACAATAACAACATATATTTTAAAGGAAAGACACGAGTCTCAGTTTTTCACCTTTTATGTTATTTTAAATGAAATTCACAGAATCCATACATATGAGTTTAAAGATATATATTTAGTTCTACATTATTATAAAATAACAGTTATTAAAAACGAGCATCTTAAAACTAATTACTTTTCCTTAATTTTCTTAAGACTTTATTGATTTCTTGTATTGATGAGAAATAATTTGTGTTCAATTAGAAATATTTTTCTTCTATTAATCCATGGTTGCATAAAATCAGAAATTTTAGGGATAACAAAATATATTTAGAAAAAAAAAATCAATCTACCTAGATTACAATGTTTATTCTTAAAATTAGATCACTCTAGTCTTTGGGAGGGGATATATTTAGTCAAGGATATGGCTACTTTTTTTTTGTTTATCTAGTTTTGTTATTATCAATTCATTATATGTTTACTTTTCATTTTGTTACTTGTTTTCTTCTTTTTTGAAACTTTTCCTGATTTGTTTCCTCTATTTTCATTTTTCATTCAACTTATTTATACATCCGAGGTTCTCTTTATTTGTTTTAATATTTTCTGTTTGCTATTATTTTTAGTTCACTTAGAAATTTTTAATAATTTCTATATCTTTATTCTTACGTTTTGAATATTGTTGGTGAACACTTTTTATTCTTTCTGATTTCTTTAAGCATGAAATTTTTTTTTTTTTTTTGATTTTTATAAGTCCCGTGGCTAATCTCTGGAGTTGCTTAAGATTATTTAATATGATTTCAGAATTAAAAAGAAATTCTTTGATAGGTTGGTTAAGCAATAAGATCTACAATATTGAAGGGGAAAGTCATTATTTGCTTCTTCAAAAAGTTGATATAACTTTTTCAAAAAGTTACACATCATTGTAGGAACAGTGCACTAGCAGTAGCACAATCAAACTGGCATTTTTCGTAATTATTTCCATTATCACAAAAACAATTAAATAAAAAATGCTTTACAACATAGACTTTTCACTTTGCTTCTAAATTACTATTCTAGAAGGACACTTTATACTTTCAGAGAAATGCAGCACACCAATACTGATACATATAAAAAATAAGTAACTCGCATTCCATTAGAAGAATTGAAACCATTAATAAGTTAGAGTTATTAGCGCATTTTCAACTACTGCATAGGCTAAAAATAAATATCGTTTATATACAGAGAAATTAAAGAAATCGTATACACAAATTTATCCCCTTGGATTTAAACTAGAATAATAAAGAAAAAACATATACCTATGGAGCACTGAAGAAGTATTATACTGAATTAAGTATTTGGACATTTGCTTCATACTCTTTCTGGATTTTAGCATTATTAAAAAGCATTTGTCATTGTTTGTGGCTTAGACGCTTTGTAGTTAAAGATATGAAGTTAGGTAATCTTAACTATTTCTTAATTACATCTTTTACAATAACAAAAATAGGATATATATATGAAATACAGAATGTGCTCAGTTGTTTTTATGAAATGAGCCGTGTAAATAATTTTTGAAAGTAATTATTTGAATTGATTGTTAACTATATGCTATAAGGATATAGTTGTAAAATAAACTAAAAATAATTTTGAGGAATAACGTTTAGAAATAGTATTTTTGAGATAGTAACTATTCTTCATAGAAGCAAACTCAGAGTATAAATTATATGCATAAAACATTATGATGTTTAATAATTCCAATAAACTGTTCGATTTTTTTGCTTTAACAAAAAGATCTAGCCCCATTGATAGGAACAAATATTTACAAACGATCCAATTTTACATAAATACGTACTATTTTATTACCAACAATTTAAAAACGTAATACGGAAGAGTACAACTTACAATTTAGTGAAATTTATTGTTTAAGCTTTCGGCGGCAGGTGGTTTTCCGACCCCGTGGAGGGAGAGAGAGTTGTGTGACCTTGATAGGGAAGCATTGTTTCGAACCCTGGTCCAGTGGGTCCGAAGGAAAGTTGCATGCTCGTTTTTTGCATGCTCTTACTAACCAGGCTGAAAACACATATCTTATGGCTGCTTAAGTGAGACCTTTTAACTTCTAACGTTGTTGTAGAAGAGAGTCGTCGCATACTTTCCTTCCAGTATCATCATGATGATACGAAGAGATACATTGGTTTGTACAGAAGGCTGCTTTTTTTGATTTTGTCAACTATTACTGCAATTGATATACATCCCCTCCCTGTTGAATTGAGTTTTGCTTAGGATAGTTTCCATTTTGAGTCATCGGCTGTCTCGTGTTGAGTGGAGGGTCTTGTCGACACGTGCGCCAGAGCCAGAATATCACTAGTCATAGTTTTGAGTGCATTTGTCTTAGACGTACAGAGGCAAGTGTTTTGCGTCGGGAGCATATGCAATCAGTAGATATAGGCTGTGCTGCCATCTAGTGTTCAAGTCCTGGGTCACCACTTCGGCGGCCAGTGGTTTTCCGACCCCGAGGAGGGGGAGAGAACTGTTGACCTTGATGCGGCAGTGTTGTTTACAACCCTGGTGCTGTGGATCCGAAGGAAAGTTGACCGGTCACTTTTTTTTTCGTGCTCTTACCAACCAGACTGAAAAAAAAACATCAGTTCTGGTTGGTTAAGCAAGGCCTTTTAACTTCTAACTTTTTTGTAGAATAGAGTCACCGCAAACTTAACAGATACCAGTTTTGTCATTATTATTTTTAAAAGACTTGTTCTACTATAAAATTAGAAACAATTATAATTTATCATAAAAAGAGAAAATAAATGAAAAACTAAGCTAAATTTTTGTAACACAAATTGGCATCACCATTGAAACTTGTATATGAGCAATTAATAATCTTAAAAACAATATCAAACATTAAATTACATGAACATGCATCAAAATTGATAGTCCAATTCATTAAATGAAACAAATTCTACATATTCTTGAAGTATCTTTCTATTTAGAACTTCCTGTTGTTTTTCTTACTAAACGACATTGAATAATGTTTGCAAGTGTCCAATAAAATAACGTTGTTCAATGAAAATAAATGTCCTTTTGAAAATGTGGGAAAAAATGTCTGTCACGTTTTCTCAAAAATAGAAATGGAACAATGAAATTTTACTAATTGTCAGAATATTTTCATCACCTTCGCACTTAATAATGTTATTTCAGACATTCTGTAATTGTTTAGCGAATTAGATGAATAGAATATCGAAATTAATGGAAATATGTTTTATATATATATTCTTAGTAGTTTTATATTATTTCTCAAAATTTCACTCCTTTATGATAATCGTAACATATTTTGAGGAATATTTCGATTGATTAATACAGAAGTTTTTTGTAATAGTAGCAAGCCAATAAAACTCATTAATATGCATTATTTAAATGATACATAAAGTGCAATTTTTAAGTAAGTTTTTACTTCTGTTTCTTTAAAAATCGGTCTCTTAAATTTACATTAAATCCATTTCAGATTCATTACTAGATCATTAATATTTTTCTTTGTCATTAATTAAATGAAACTATGAACCTAAATCATTTAACAATCCAGCAGCTCTCGACTCTTTATAAAATTTCATTGAATTTTATAAATTTGAATAAGTGACTTTTAAGTCGAAATTTTCTATCATTACATCATTTGAAATAATGTTTTATACAATTTCAATTAAAAGCAAACAGTGAATTTAATGTGATTCATTTTATAGTGAATTAAAAGCTAACAATTAAAAATTCGAATTATTTTTATATAGTAAATGTGGAGGAGAAAGATGAACTTGTATAAATTTTGCATATACTAACATTTAAATTATTATAATTAATAAGTTTTGTAACAATTCTCTTTAATTTCTTCTGTCAAATTTTCCGAAGATTTGTATAATTTTTTAATTCATCAGTTTCAAGCTTTTGAATTTTTATTAAGTATAAAAGTTACAGTAATGTAACTTTCATTTCTAAATAGCATTTATTTGAATAAAATAGACAATTAAACTTTTCGAGTGACATATGAATGAACAATGAAATCAATTTAATTGTATTATTCTATTATTTCGAATTTTTGAATTCAAAATTTGTAAGCTATTTACTGTTCATTTAGTCGATGCTGCTTATCACTTTTGATTTTATATATTTAAGCATAGAGTTTTCTTATATGAGATAAATAAAATTGCGTGGTGAAGGAAATACATTTGATTTTAACCGTGAATTAAAACTATGTATATTTCTACATAGTTTACATAATATTAAATCTGCGTGATTAAAAGTATTAAATCTAGAAGTGATTTTATAAAAAAAATAAGAAATAGGGAGAGGTAACCGTTAGATATTTATAGTTTAAAGAAAAATTTTCTCAAACGGTAAATATTAGGCTCGGACGAAAATAAAAGTATTGTTGCGAATTCATAATGATGCTTTCCTGTAAATGTTACTCTTATGAAACATTTATAGATGTTTGTCGGATAACAAGGAAAGCTTAATTATTGCCCTCAAAACCTCTGTGACTATTTTGGCGACTCTTGCATCAACTTGATACCAGTATTGGTAATTTTGGCAATATGATGTTCTCAAAAATGCTGTAACTTTCTCAAAATCTAATTTAACCCTTTCAGGGGCACCGTTTGTTTAGTGCAAACGCGTTTGCAGCTGGAAAAACGTGCCCGCTCGTATTTGCACTGTACAAAAAACTCCCCGTTTCGAAACGGGGACTACTAATTTTTTAAATTGTACTTTTTTATCTGCATGACCAATATACCTCCCCTTGCCTGCATAACGTTTTAAAAATATTTCATAATAGCAGTGCTCCCCTTAAAGGGTTAAAGGAGAAGTCATGGAATTTTCCCCGAATATTCTTTATGACATCCCACCTCGATAGAATATCTACATTTACGCGAAAATTAGAAGTCTGAGCGATTCTGTTGCGAGTTTGATGGCATTTATCGGTTCTGTGAGAGTCTGGCTTTAAAGTTAAGATTATTGCTTTGAAAGCTGTGAAATTTTAAGCTGTTGAGCTAACATTATTGAAAACGCAGTGATACATTTATTACATCACTGTTTGTTTTTGTTCCTGCTCTGCTGCTGATCTGTATAAATGCTGTATCCGCATTTATACAGATCAGCATCTCTTTGTACAAGTTATGTTACCTGTGTTTCATATTGTTTATTTGTATATTTGTGATAGGCAAATATATTAGTGCATAATAAGAATAAATAATTTTTTTCTTGTTTCATTGAGGAAAATTTACACAATCTTTATGGTATAATATTTTAAAATACGTAAAATATGTGAATATTAAAGCACTGAAACTGCTACTATGTCTTATACTACACAAAACCCTGTCTCGAAAAAAGTATAATATTGTAAGGAAATGTTAATGATGCAAATTAATTACACTAATTTCGAACTTTTGTTTCGCATAAAAAATTATCCTAGAATTTTTTTTTCTAAACTTATAATTTTCTACATGAACTTCATAGTCAAATATTTGTATCAATCTAGAGATCGCATTTGCAAATATTAATTAAGTTCTATTTGTTGTTGTTGTTTTCGTGTCCAAACACTCACTTTTGGTTTGAAAGTATACGTGGCAAGGGAACTTCTCTGAACTTAATGACTGTGGATTTGATGATAAAGTCCAGGCCGCCTCCTGAAAGGTCCTTTCTGTCTTTACGCAGAGTAGTGTAACCCTTGATTATTATAATTTTTAAATTCGGGTTTCACTTTATTTCTTGGAGACAAGCAATATAAACATTGTTTCCCCAGAGAATTGTTTCAAGTTCATGAATCTTTTTTCTTGATACCATTTATGTTCAGCTGTAGAACATTTAGTGTCCTCGTCGCATACTTTCCACCATGGGCCCGGACTTCAGCTCATAGCGCGTCGACTATACAGGACGCAGTTGCATTATCACAATCCTGATATAATGCAATGTCCATGGAAAAAGGTGTGCCATTGCCTCCGAAAAGATTGGACTTCTGTCTGTCGGTCAGCAGAAGGTATTTTATTTCTCTTCTACCACCCAAAGGAATTCCAATGGAGGCATTCTCCTATCCGCCACCTGGGGACGCGCTCTCTAGGGGTTACAGGCTCCCCCGAGAGCAATTCTATTTATCGGGCCTTAACAGAGAAAAATTGTTATTAATAGATTATTAGGTCTACCTTAGTGTTTATTTGCAAACAATATATTTCATTTCTTTAACAATTCTTCAAAAACATATTACTTTAAGATTTTAATATATCTACTTTTACATATATTATTTCCCGTCAGCATTATTTTGTAGATTAAATTTGAGTTTTTATGAAATTCTTAGAAATCTTAAGCAAGCAACATAAAATCGCAACTAAAATTGTAATCATATAGTATCAAAAAGAAGACACATAGGACGTTTTCTGCTCTATATTTGAACTAGTAATATTTTTGACTATTGTTTACAGACAGCATTTGTTTGTTATATCAGCTATTTCTTAATTTCATATGGAGATAAAATTTTTGACTTTTATTGTTTTATAAGTGAGAAAAGAAATATCTTTATTTGGAAAATGTTATTATAATGTTCATTCAAATAATAAAGTATCATCAATAGAATTACAATGGTGCGTATTAAAAGGGAATAGATATGGTTTGAATTTCTCTAATTGAATTAATAATATTTTTGATGTTATGATACAGTGCATTTCTTATATCATAATATAAATTTGTTTCTTAAGTATCAACAAATAAACATTTTCTCGAATAGCTTCTATTTTTCTAAATAAAATTTACGAATTTTTTCATTTACTTTCCTATTTGACCTCTTGATGAAAGCAATACAAATTATTTTACTTTAATTCTAAAAACAAATTAATAAATAAACGAATTAAAAGAATAGTCATAAAATGCAGAAGAAGGGAGAAATTATATGGCCTACTAATAAATGCAAAATAAAAAAAAATCAAATGTTCAAAAATATCAAGATTAATAAATACAAATCAAAAAATTATTTTCATTCATTAAGAAGCGTTTAAGCACAAACTGTGGGGAAAAGAAAATTGATTAGGAAATAGGATGTTTGGAGAGAAAAATATTATAAAAAACATTGAAAAAAATGTTCATGAAAATGAAAATATTAATAAACTTTAAAATTATTTATGCAGTTTAAATGCAGAATTGGGCATTCAAAAATTATCCACATTGATAAAAAAGTGATTAATATTTAAAGTAACTGAATGAAAAAAAAGAACTGCTTTTTTGTAAGTTTGCACTGATGAGCGAAAAAATGAAAAAGAAAATTAAATCTGAAAGCTCAGATGAAAGAAAATTTAATTAGTTTATTAAAAAAAAATAAATAAAAAATAAAAAAATAAAAAAAAAAAAAAAAACGAAAAGAACTGCTGAATGAATAAAACAGAAAAACTTATTTAACAATTTAAAATAATTTTTCACATTACTCCATTCATTAAAAAAGGTTCCTGAAATGAGAGTAAGATCTTAGATGATGAAAAATGAATAAAATAAAAACAGAATATGAAATTAAAATTAATGAGAAAAAATAATTATTTAAATTTACTAAATAACTTGAAATTAACTAATTAATTAATTAATTATTTCATTACAAAATGTAATGCATTGAAAAAATATAAACTATTGCAAAATTATTGTAATTGTTTTTCAAAAATCTAGATAAATTCTACATTTAATATTACGAACAATTTCATTACTGAAGAATGTAATTTATTTCTCAAAATATATCAAGATGGAATGCGTATTCATATCGCCATTTTATATTTAATTTAATAACACAATTTAACTCTAGAATGACAGGAGAAGTCCTTTTGACTTCAACTCTGTTTTGAGAAGAGATTATTCCTAAAACGTTTATATACATACCCTGGAATTTTCAGATTTCTTTTATACGTTTGAGGTCATCAAATATATAAAAATATTGCAAACCAAGTTCAATACAAGTAAATTTTGTTTCAATATTGTAAAAAAAACCATATAAAATAATGTTCTACTTAGAATTATCCCAACGGACACTGAATTGTAAAAATAGAAATTGTTTGTTTGCCCTTCATTATTTAGTTCTACAGACATCTCTTAAAGTTTAATTAAATATTCAATAAGTTCAAAATCCAAATGAAATGGTATTGGAAAAGGGCTTCACGGTTTATTAACTATATTCACAGAATATGTAAGGTTACACTCTCTCAAATCCCCTTTACTCATTTTAATCCTTGCTTTTAATCATAAACAATAAATTCTTAACTTACCAACTTAGCCACTGATCGAGACACTTCTTGAATGTAGCAGATTCGAATTTTGTTATTCTGATAAGAGTTATTTCCAACTAATTTTACTGCAAGTAATCAATTGCAATAATTTTTTCCAATTCTTAACGTCGATCAGCTTGTTATTATCTCTCAACCCTTCTTATTCCTTTCAATCCCTTTTTACTTGTATGTCACCATCTCTTATTACATATTCGTTGCTTTTTTATATAATTTACCTAATCACATTTCTTTTAGGAAACAACATTTGATAGCATAAAGAAATTTCGCATCATTATGACTATTAAATATTTCGCCCTGTATACTTAATATACATTTTATCATCAAATTTCTAATTCAAAGCACATATAAAAAGGCATACTTAAATTTTATTTATTCAGTTTCTTCATTTTTAAGTCCAACATTAAGATCAAATTCTGCTTACAAAAATAGAATTACAAAATCCTTTCCATTTTCAGCAATCTCATAACCCAAAAAGGCACAAAAACAGCCCCGGCAGCCCAATAATCTTGGTCGGGGGCTCATGGTCGACCTACCTTTTTCTACTTAATGTATGACTAATGTACGTCAAACATGTCTGGATTCAAACACCGGGTGGTATAGAAGTTAGCAAAGAGGGGTGCTAGCTCAGGTGTCGCCATCGTCATTCGATTTAGCTTAAAATTACGAAATCCATTTATATAGCCCTATGTTGCTGCTAGTGTAACGTTAATAAACAGTCAATAATTCTGTCAAATCCAGGGAGAATTCCACATAATAGAAAGACTCCCAAAGAAATTGTGAATATTTGTCTGATAGAAAAGTTTCCAATGGGTCTGACAAATAAATGATATTTAATAATAAATTTTCAAATTTTTTATTAAAATTACAGAAAGGACTAAAATTGTGTTTATGAGTTTAAAAAGTGTTGGGTGTAGTTATATTTTGTGTGCTTGATTTCATTGGTAAAATGTCCAAGTAACATTGAAACACTCATTTATAAAAACATTATATTTCAGTTAATGCAACCCTTTGAGGGGCGGTACATAAAAAACATTAAATTTTAGCTACAATTCATCTGATATGTATTAATAATGTTAAAAGATCACAATATCAAGCGGTAAAATTAATTTTTATTTATTTCCTGATTTTTAAGACCCGTTATATGTAATATACCATTGCCCCTGTAGGTGCTCGCTTTTCGTATTCCTACAAAGAAATAATAAATACTTTCATAAAAAATTGTATTATTATAGTTAATTTGGAAAATATTAGGATAACAAAACACTTTTGAAAAAATTAAAGCTTTATGGTGTTTATTTTTATTTCTAAGAATGATAATTTGTGGTAAAATATATCAATTAATTTCGAATAGCTTTTCTATACATATGTAATTTTCAAAATTTTTAATGATAAAACTAAATTATAAACTTAATAAACTAAATTTAGTAGAAATGCATATGCATGTTTATTTCTAATAAGACATATTTTTATTGCATTTACTGTAAATATATTTTTTTCCTCACTTACTATTGAAGAAAACTACGATCCATCAGATAGGAGCTCTTCAAACAAAACAAGTTCTATTTCAATTGAAATCCCCCCCTTGTAGGCATTCTTTTAAAGATATATTTTAGAAATATATAAACTTAAAAAATTGAAATTAGACTATGAAGCTACTTTAAAAAAGATTTTTTTGAAATAATTCTGCGCACTATTATACGAAATCTGAAACAGTCACTAGAAGAAACGAAAACATGAATTCAAGACAAGACTAAAATGCCGTTGGTAATATGGTCTCCGTTCAAAAACGAGACGTCCATGGTAATTGTTCGCATTCGAAACATACCATCCCACATATGTGATGGACAGATGTGTCAAAAAAAAGGTCAACCCTCTTTACTCTGAAACATTTACAGGATGCATACTCAATTATTTTTTATTTTCCTTTAATCTCCTCTAAAGCGGTATATGTAGATCTTCTACAGTTAAGAAAGAATCACCCTTTCTTTCAAGATTCACATCTAGCGCCCAAACGCTTAGGTCTCTGTTTTTCATATAAATTTGGTATCTCTTTGCTGTATTAAGTCTTTTGTAATGCTTATCTTCAATGATTAACATCTTAGTATACTCAGATCCTTCGATACAGTCCAACGCTAAAGACAATAAACTCCTACTTCCATTCTTCTATTGTCGGCACTCCATCGTCTATTTTCATCTCATGCTAATACTTTGTGTCATTTATCATCAGCAAGGTCTCTTAATGACAACAAGTACCTAATCTACTGTCTTCAGCCAATTCTATCTTAGACGCCTTCGAAGACTGTCCCTCCATTTTCGCTTTGTTCAATTTTTTTGCAATAGTTTTGATTTTGAGAAATCCTTTCTCTCCCTGCACTTTTGTTTGTTGTCTTTCAGTGGACACTCACAGCACTTTTTAATTTTTTGTTAGCCACCCAAAAGTCTATTGGCATATCAGATAACTTTTCAATTTCTTATTGGTTGCTTCAATTTTAATTCAATGTAACAGACATAATAATAAATTTAATAATTTGTCGTTTGCTTTCATTTTAATTACCTTTAGCTTAAATATATTCAGTTTAAATAATTTATCATTTCCTTTAATTTTAATATCGAAAAATTTACCTATGTCCATTTCTTGATATCTTATCGTTTAATGTAATTCTTATATTTAATTGAGTAATTTAATAATATTTATAAGGAAAGCGCATCTCTGATGGCTAAATCTATTCTTTGCAAATCTTTTCATAGAAATTTTTTTCCTGTTTAAAATTTCTTTTCTTCGGAGAATAAATCTGATTTTTGTCTCACTGGCATTCTATAACATATTTATGACCTCTATCTTTCACTGTAACAAAGCGAACAGTCACATATCAGTCTGAATTGAAAATTTCTGTGCTGCCATATATTGCTCTTTAACATTCTGTATGGGCGGTGGTATAAATTTTATAGCACTTAGTTTAAAATACGAAACAAAAACTTTATATATATTTTATTTTGAGTAATTAGCAGTATTTACATAATGTTTTAATCATGTGGAATTGGTAGCTGGTGAATTTAAAATTTTGATTTCATTTTAGAAGCATTTCTTTAAGGGATAAACAACCCCTTGTTAAGAATTTTCATTACATTTAAAGCAATAATTATTATAATCATTCAGCATAGTTGTGCCATCTAATTTTAATAAATAAAACTATAAGCTACTATTTGAAAATAAATGTGTTGGAAAAAGGTATTTTACAGAGATATTTAGGGTGCTAAATATGTGGTATAAAGATATACCACCGCCCCTGAAAGGATTAATATAAAAAAGAATGGGGATTGACTACGTGAGGATAGGAAAAATAGATGAAAATAACTAGAGCATCCCGATAGATCGCATGTTACGTATATTTACCAAAGACAGAAAGCTAAGAATTTTCAAAAAAGGAAGAATAGACAAAAAGGAATTTTATGAAAAAAAAAATCTCTTTTTATTTGATGGTTTTTAAAATATAATTTTTATTTATAGTGATTATTTAAATAAAATTCATATTTATTGAAATTATATTGTGAGCTTAGCTTTTTGAATCTTAGTAGTGTATTTACAAATGTAACTTAATGATAAAGTCTAAAAAAAAGAATTTCGATATAAGAAGCACTTTTATTTTTAGCAAAGTGAATAAAAATGCAATTGTAAAAATAATATTTTTATTTGATTAAATATTTCGTAATATAATAATCCTAAAAATGCTCTTAGAGCAAAACACGTAGGAAAATGAAAGAAATAGATTAAGAATGCACCTTTATGTTTCCAAAAATTTTTTCCAGATTAAAATCAAACTAAAATTCATACTCACCAGAAATGGTGGCTTGTCTGAATACTCTCTCAGTTCAGAAAAGTGTCTGCATCTTGAACATCTTTAGACAGAAAGTCGAATAATAGGAACCATGGAGAATTCAAAATAATTCCTTGTCTCCTGTAAAAGAAATATGATTGAAAAAAGGGCCCAGTACTCTCTTGACAGAATGATTCTCAGACGACCAGACTAAAATAAAGAAGTTTTCATCAAAAGTAAATAATATCAGGAGAAAAGGACACAGAGAAATGACAGGTTATCTTGATGAAGATAAAAAGCATTGTCTAATAATTAATATTTGGTGGTAAATTGTTTTCTGTCTGACCTGCAATTACGAATAAAAATATTTTAGAATATCTGTCAAGATTTATGAACTCTTTTTATTTTTCTAGATTACTTTTATTTTTTATTTTTCTACTTATCTAGATTGAAAATTATATTTATGGATAACATTTATCTCAAAATTAAAGCTAAAGCTAAAATATTCTCGCATTATTTTAATTTTAAAAGCCAAACAAATTTTAAAATAAATTGAAAATTTAATAAATGGAACTCCAATAAAAAATTTAAAAAGTTTTTTTTGAATAAATTTTAATTAATTCTAGTGCGCTTCTGATTTATTAATTTCTCTACCATATTGAGACATCAAGTTTAATATACCTTTATGAATAGGTTTGAAATGAAGCATTTTTAGTTACAAATTTGTCGTGATTCGAAAATATTAAAAAAAAAAAAGTACTTTAGTTATGTAAGCAATTAAACATTCAACCTTGTGATATAATTTCCCATGATACAGTTTTGAATATTTTCTTTGCGTAAAATTTCTCTGATAAAACATATACGACCTTGCAGCAATTTGCTTATTTTTATGTACCGAAAAAGTTTTAAATATGTGTCCGAGTATGGAAAGTATCCAAATTTAATCACAGTTATCTTTTAACATAACCCTAAAATTCATGTGCGTGCTACATTATCTCATTTACAACTTCTAAGCCTTCGTTACTTATAAACATTTTTATATCGCAATCTAATCACTACTATTCACTATACTTTAACATAATAATGCTAATTTGTAAAAACAACATTTATAAGCAAATTTTCTCAGATCAAATAACGTCTTATGGAATACCAAAACGCTATGTGAAGATAAATACGTGTGTGAACATCGTGGCAGAACTAATTCATACGTTAGAATGAAGATATTTAATTGCTTTCACACACAGATTGTTAAATGCAAATTGTAAATAGCAATACAACTTATAAGGTAACTTGTAAGGTCTACTGCATCCATAAGGTCTCAATGAGGTTGCAAAACGATGCAAAAAATATACTTGGAACTTCAAATAATGTCATAAAATATTTTAGATCAAATATATAAATTTAATTTTCAAAAATAAAGCTAAAGAAATACTAAGTAATAAATTATCTATAGTAATGATGAAAAAAATAAGAGAGTTAAAATATTTGAATGCATAAAATATCAATTTACCAAAAGACTTAAAGAGCAAGACTTAAAGCAAACAGCAATAGATAAATTCATCATGCAAGAAATAATTCCTTTCAAATAATTCCAGCTGTAAAATTTTCCTTTGAAAGAGAAAGCAATTTCTAATCAGAAATGGATTTCAAATTTTTCATGGATTTTTGATGTCTAACTAATGACAAAATGCATCAGCTAGAAGGAAGATTTCAAATAATTTATTTGTGAATAGAGTGATTATCTTATTAATTAACAGTCATTTGCTTTTACAAAATACAACAAATACCTAGAAAAAATGTTGGTCGTGATACTTGTGCATATAAAATTACAATTCCCTGTGAAGTTTGAGTTTCTATATTCTGTGTGAAAGAACACAATACCAAGAGCGTCACAAAAATAAGACTTTTTAACAATAAGAAAGTGCATTTACATGAATTTGAAAGAAATGTGTATATGAAATATGATTTGGAAAACATTTTACTCGAATCTATATGTGCTAAACGTGATTAGAAGTGAGCATAAAACGAGAAATTGTCTAATTTTTCTTAAGAATAATGAAATCATAACTCTTCATATCAAAATAAAATATTATTTAAAAGTCATTTTGCTTAAATGTAAGCAATATTGGTAAAAGATTCACAATAACAACGATTTAATAAAAATATTCTGAAAGATGCATATAATTTATTTTAAAGGAGTTTGGTACATGTTCTTAAAAATGATTAACCATTTTCAATCAAACTGGAGTATAAATTTCATTGCGAGCAAAATTTAATAAAACCTCATTAATAATTTAATTTTTACTAACTAGATCACGTTTAGAAGTATAATACATAATTCAGAAAAAAATGAGTGCCTTTTTTCAGTTTGTACTTTCCAGCACAGTGTTTCATTCAGTTTCATTAAAAGATTGAATAAAATAAAATAAGTACTAATTCAAGTAGACTCTTCTTTGTACAGATAAAACTTATTTCATGAAATACAAACTATAGCACTTTTATTTTGAGTTCTTAATAATTTATTACAAAGTACTATGAATGAACTTATGACATACCATATACAAAAAGTAAACATAATTTTTAGAACTCTGCAAGTAGAAAATAAATAAATTTTTCTTCATTGTCTTGGCAGTTAATCACATATTTGCAACAAAAAGTAGTTATTCTGGAATGATACCCTTGCTCTAATTGCTAACATTTTATCAATTAAGACGTTTGTCATGTTACTTTACATTTGAATAAAAAATTCTGAATGAAAAAAAAATGTAATAAGTATAGGTATTAAATAATTGTGAAACTTTAACTCAAATAAAAATTATTAAATTCTCCTTTGGCTTAAGTAACCAAATAGTGTATCAGAACTAAAATTGTTATTTTTCAAAATTACGTCTACGCAGATGTAACAGTAACAAAGAAAAAGAAATTTAATTATGGAATTTTTTATTAGTTTTAAAATAAAGTTACATCCTAAATTAATTCCAGTGACCTTAAGAAAGCTAATAATATACTACAAACATGCTTTCTTTTTATTAATAATGATATAAATAGAATGAATAACACTGAAAACTAGTTTAATAATTTACTTGTATAAATAACAATTTATGAGGATTTTTGAAATTAAAATAAATTTGTCACAAGAAAGTTCTATATAATTCAAATATGAGTATATATTTCAGATTAAGAATTTATAATTGCAGATTAATTATTTGATTACTTTTAACCTTTTCCTTCTTTTTTGCTGTGGTGTAAATAAACTTAACATGATTAATGCCTTGGTTGTGACAAGTTTTTGAAATCTTTCCAGAAGACTTTTTTTGCATCATGCCAGACAGACACATTCATTCTAAGATCTTCATCTTTTTTTTAATTTCAATTTCAAATTACGCTTCGCTTAAGATGAAATTAATATCATGAAAGGCTTCAAAATTGGATATTAAAATTTACTTAGTTTGCAAGTTAAACAAATAATAACTCTCACTCCAAATTTTTTCTAAATAGTAATAGTAATTTAATATTATGTGGATTATTAATGATTAAAGATTTTGTGCACTTGCATTAAAACTTTTAGAAGCTTTAATAATAAATTTTGAAATAAATTTAAATTGTTTCTCTGTGAGAATATATGCATTTAGTTGTTTTTTTTTTTAATTAAAAAAAGAAACGACATTGTTTGAATAAATATTATTTTCTAATTTATGAAAATTGTAGGAAATTATTTGGTGTAAATACACCATTTGAATAAAATGGGGATTTCAAAACTCTATAATTACTCAAAGCTCTAAATTTTCTATGAAAAGAACATTTTGAAATGAATTAAACTTGTCAGTTGTGATAAACATGTAGGTTGGTTTTGTTTATAAATATTACAGGCAAAAAATTTTATTGAATCAGAAAATATTTCAATTCCTGCACTTGCAAGTATGCTTTGTAATTTAGATATTTTTTTTTATAATTAAATATGATGTGAGATGAAATTAAAGTAATGAAAATTACATGTAATTTTTTCAAGAATAAGACGAATTAATAGTTTGCTTTGAACTATACATATAAAATTTTAAGAAATAGTTTTAATAAAGTGTTATTATGAAAATATCGCTATATTACATTTATTTGAACATATTTTTGTGCTAAAAATAAATTTTTGGTAGGTTAGTAGTATATTTTTTATAGATCAATGAAATTTTGGGGAATGAATGAATGAAAATTATTAAAAACAATTTTCGTAAGCAGATTTTCATATAATAGAATTATGAAAATGTTTTACACGTAAAATTACAGGTTGTAATATTGTAAATGCAAAACATATTCCCTGCATTCTAATGGAACAATAACAACATATAGGTGAAAAGGATCGTTTTCTTAAAATATTCACTTAGTTTAATTAATTATTCAAATTCAATTATATGAAATTAAAATATTATCAAAACTTATGCTATTCCTATATTGAAACATTTAAGAGGAAAAATATCTTTTTTATTCTTTACAGTAATTCACCACAATATTCTATGAAATAATTCAGCTACTTGTGTAATAATAACATATACGAATTAATAATATTATTTAAAATTTTTATACAATATCTCTAAATATTCAATTTCAATGAACTACGAATATTTGCAACATTAATATTCTAGGAATTGTTTGTTCTGAATATTATCTCATATAATGTTGTGGTTACGGATATTACAGTACAAGAATTATTAAATATTATTATTATTAACTGTATTTATCAAAACTTTGGAATATTTGTTTAGATAACAATTTATTGCATATTACTTAATATTTTGTAAAACCTCTTGAACGTACAGTTATTATTTGATTCAATGAAATATTTTAATATTTTAAAATATTATTTCTCGATTTACTTATTTCATTTATCTTCAATTGTTGTTACTTTATCATATGAGTAAGTAATACATGACATGTGTTATAATACAAAATTTAAAATAGAACAACGTGTATTTAAATATTTGGATAATAGATTCCCTAAAAATGACTTTGCACTTAATGCAGCATTGAAAACGAAATTAGAGTCCTACATCACCACCAAGGAAGCGAACTCTGTAACATTTTGTGTAATAATAAGTTCTAATATTCAGTCCGAGAATTCAGCCTTTTCGATTCCAATAGAGGTGCACATTTACTTCAGAAGCATTTGAAATGTAAACTGAAATAAGCATTTCAAATTGAAAGGGGGAATAGGAAGCAACATGACTCCTTTGCAAAGTAATAGCTTTCCTTCTGCAGGTTCTATTCGAGTACAAAAGAGAATGGCGATTTCATTTGTGGAAAGAGATGAGGAAAGGTGATGTATTTTTTGTTAATAGCGTCGGTTTGAATTTAGAAAAAGAAACTTGTAGTCACTTTTATAATGTAATTATAATCATTGGAAAATATTTTAAGAGGAAATCACAGAGATTTTAGAATTACGTGATACAGTTTGTATAAGTAAAAATTACAATTTAAGAAGTACAGGTATGTAGAATTCCTACTTATTAATAAATTTGTAACTTATCTAAAATTTTAAGAAGTACTTATTGTTTTACATAAATACAATATTTTAGCTTTCAGGTATCATCTTACATGAATTTTATAACTTTTGCATGATCATATATGGAAGTAAGAAAACATCAACTTATACTGGAAAACTGCTTAGTGTTACTTCTAATCTTTTAAATCTCCTTAAACATATTTGGTGGAAAGTTATTTAAAATATCTGCTATGATATAAAGAACTTGGGGTTAAATTTCATAACTTATTTTTTCTTTTCAGTCTTAGATGGGAAGTATTGCTAAGCAATATATGGAATTAATGTACATTTCAATTATGTTAAGTTACATCCTTAGATCTAAAATCTAATGCCAATGAAATCAAGTTAATATAATTCAATATATATGGAAATCAAACTTGTGATTTATTAGTGCAGTTTCGTGTAGTTGTAGAAAATACAGCAGTAGAAAAACTCAAATATGTTAACATCTTTCATCCATTATAGAGCTTGTAGACAGAAAATTACTTAAAATATCAATACAGAAATTTATGACATAAATTTAGTACAAGCAATACAATATCTTTAAAAGTAAGTAGTCAATAAATATATTTCGGAAACAATTGAATAAATAATTGGTAACAAAAAAAATCATGATGTTAAACTTATTTGCATATTTTTGTTTCATCCGTAATACAACCTCGTGCCCAAATTTGAAATACACAGTATTCCTTATAAATTTTATTATATTCCTTTATATCAAGCTTGGATTTGAACTTTATCATTTTAAATTGTTAAATATGTTTATTAATTTAAGAGAACTTTTAAATATTACAGATTTGCATCTATAAATCAATTTAGAAACGAACCAAAATTCTTTACGCACAGCACATCCAAAGAGTACAAATGACTTAAAGCATCATTATCATTCGATTACGTGTTATAGACATTCTCTTCGTATTGAAACTGAAGTAGTCCCTTAAATTTATCAAATGATCCAAACTAAATTGAAATAAATTAAAAAAATTTTTTTATATAAAATAGTGCTTAGAAAAGCAGCTTGAGAGAATTATTTGTGTACTAATTTCATCAATTATATATATTTGGTCTAATGGATAGTTCTGTCTGTTTGTGAAGTGAAAAGATACAAGACAATTTTCACACATTTCATAATATTTATTGTATAATATATTTCCCGTTGTTACTTATAAACTCTTATCAGCGTGATGGTAATTTGTAAGAACCATTTTTCAAAAATGCCTTGTCTTTAGAGGCGAAGAACTCAAGTAGTACTTGGATGACATACGCTCCAGTTTTGAAAGTATGCTCTTTTCCTTACGATGGACTCAAAAAAAAAAAAAAAAAAAAAAGGAAAAAACCATTTTTCATCACTAGTTATCACCCTGTCTAACATGGGTTTGTTTTCGTGACGAGCAAACAGAGATGTGCATATGCTGATTCAATTTAACAAATTTTTCTCACTTAACTCACGAGGCACCCATCTGAAATGTTTATAGACCAATCATAGTAACGACGGAAATTATACTGCCCTACAAATGTTTTTAAATGTACGAAATGTGTATTATTTTCTTTTACTTTATAAGAGAACAGAACTACCCGGTAGATCTAATATATATATATATATATATATATATATATATATATTAGATCCAATAACTGCATGAAAACAAAAACTATCCTATTAATTTTTAAATACAAATTTAAAATACATAAAAGCATTTTTACATAAACAATTCAGTTTTAGAATAATTAATTCTTTTGGGCTGAAGTATTTTTTAGATCAATTATTTGCCAATATCCGACCACGTAAATTACAAAAATGTAAATTTTGAGCTAATTTGATTTTTTCATAGAATGATATTTAACAATTAAAAATTCTTCTTAGAAATATTTTAGAATTTATGTAACATATAAATATTATTTTTTAGCATCATATTATTGTTCCATAGCAATCTTCTGCATAAAAAATCACCATTTTTGAAAGCTCATATAACGTAGTGAATCTTGATTGACTTGGTAAGGATTTATATAACTCTATTATTTCTTTCGTTATTATAATGTTTATATTTGAAGTTAAACAGATTAATTATGTTAGCAGAAATATATTTTTACTATGTTTATTTTATTTGATTACTTTTAATTTCTTTTGTTTATCTATATTTTTGTGAATTTGGACATTGATTGTAAAATTATGGATTTTACCAATCGCTATAAATTAATTTGCTGTGTGGCATGTTTGGATTCTTAAAATTAGTTTAACCTTGCATCTCCGTTCTAAGCTTTAGATAGCATTTTAAGTTGGTTTATCTCCCTTTTTGACATTACTATCTTATTTTTCCTGATTTCAATTTTATTAGTTGTGGTTATGTTAATGTCTTTCAGAACCAATGCATTAATTGATTATTTTGAAAATATTAGTTTTAGATTTATGTTTTAAATACAGTTTAATTTTTATGTGCTATAATTAGGCAACTGCTTAATAACATGTACACAGATATCGAAAAGTTAAGTTAATTAGAAATTATATGACAAATGAAGAAAATCAAATTCCGAATGGTGGGACACTTGACATGGGAATGTAAAATGATTGTAAAATAAGATGAGAATGCAAAAAATACATAATTTCTTTTAATATAAAAAGTTGTTTGAAAGGAAATTAAATGTAAAAGGAGATCATACTTTTTTTTTAATGAAAAACAAAAGAAATTAAGTGGTGATACAGCATATTATTGATGTGTTAGATTACGACACCCAGTTATTTTGCACCTCGATTTCCTATACTAGTTATGACACTTTAGATCAGTTGTGAGCTCAAAGAGCTTTTTTTAGTTCTGTTTTTTAGTTTTTTAGCAGCTTCAGTACGGAGAGCAAGTACACTAATGGCGTCTCTCGCCAAACCCAGCTCTAGTTCCAAACAAAAACAGGGAGTTGCCAACGTTCTCCAGATAAATACTAGGTGGATGGTATGGGAGTAGCATAAAATATAATTATTTTACACATAATATGTGTATTAATACAGACGAGATAAATCGAACATAATACATAAATGAAACATACAAAACAACAGTTAATAATGAAAATAAAATTAATTTAAATATAAGCTAAATAGATAGATGGTGTTGGTGTGTGATATAACATTATTATTATTTTATGCAAAACACATATCAATGAAATAAAAAATATTGAATATAAACATAAGAGAAATGTAGATAATAACAATAATACAAACTGTTCCAAACATGCCTTGGGTTATATTAGCGACACTAAGTGATATTTTCGAAAATCGCCTTGCATAATTTTTGAAGTACATTATCGAAAATTATATAAGTAACTGTTTTTTCTGTGTTGAAAATCCAAATAATAAAATAGATTATATATATAATAGAAGATAATAGCTTTTAGTCATGTATAATTTTCAGATGAAAAACTTAATAGTATATATATCTCTTGGAGAAGAAGGATATTTTGGAAGAAATTCAAATTGTCAAAATCGAGAAAGCGGTGTAATATCACTAAGTGATGTTTTGCAGAATTAATACCATAGAAAAGCTACAAACAATGATTTTTAAAGCATTTCTTAATATTATAATTCAATATATTTATTACTGATATCTATTCTACTTCTACCAAGCAAGGGTAGATTCTGTCTGATTCATGTGAGATTCATGTGAAGAAAGCATTTCCAAAAATTAATGACATTTTTTCACTGAATTGCAAGAGTAAAATGTACTCAAATTTTTAATGTAAAGAAAATTTGCAAAAAATGTACTCCAGGCGTATTTTTTTTTCTTTTATATTTTAACAGAAGTTCATTCTTCGAGTATATAACACGGAATCAAATATATTAAATTACTTACACAATAGATAAAGATTGATGATTAATATATGAATATATAGTTTCTGAAATTAATACAGCTACAGCCACTCTTGTCAAATTTTAATGTTAATTTCAAAGATAACCAATAGACGATTCCATTCCTTTGAAAAGGAAGGTAGGAAGATGTTACAGTATACCGAGCAAGATTTGTCGAGTGACCTTGCCTGGGAACATAGATATAGCCGTTTGCATAGCTCCTGAAGATGCGTTTGTGTTATTTTGATTTGTAAGTTTATCCATTTTGGGAAACGTTAAGGAATCGGAGAAATGGAATGAACTATAGGTTCTATTAAGGTTTTTAAAAACAAGTTATCTATTTTCTCAAAC
>BMAW01037388.1:137991-160420 GCA_019974015.1 Nephila pilipes
ATATATATATATATATATATATATATATATATATATATATATATATACTATAGGTATATACAGTATGTGTGAAAACTTTAAAAAATTATAAAATCCAGAAAATTAAACAAAATAAAATACGGTTTGCTTCATTAGCATTGAAAAGTCACTGGAATAGGTGGTGTTTCGTACATAAGTGAAAGGAAAGACACGCAAATAACAAAAATAATGTTACCAAATCATTTATTAAGCAGTGAGTGTTCCACATGTCCACCACCACAGGGGATAACACATTGCAGATGTGTCACAAATCCAGCAACGGCAGAGTGCAGAATGTCCGGCTGTATACATAACAGCTCTCGGTGGATCGCATATTTCAACTGGATGGACGGAATCGATACACCCGGAATTTTAAATATTCCCACAGCCAAAAGTCTGCTGGTGTCAGATCTGGAGACCGAGCAGGCCATGGAAACTTGCAACGTTTGCTAATAATTCTTTCTTCTCCGGACCTCTACATCAAGAATTCCTTGACTGGATTAGCAGTATGACTTTTTTTCTCCATCTTCCATGAACGTAACAATAGAAAGCGCATCTTTTTCACTCAAACATGGAACAGCCTTTTCCTTCAGAAGCGTTAAATAACCCTGAGCATTTACCGTTACCGCTTTCCACCCATTTACTGGACATTGTGTTTCAAAGAAGAGGGGTCCTATGATAAAGGAACCAGTGAACCCAGAACACACTGTAACTTTGGGGGAATGCAGTGGTTTGTCTGTGTACACTCATGGATTTGACGTCACCCAGATGCGACAGTTATGGATATTAACGTAGTCATGGATTGAAAAATTAGCTTAATCTGTCCAGAAGATATCAAAGACCCAAGAAGAATCTTGTTCAATTTTGGAGAGAGCCCACCTCAGAAATGCTTCTCTCTCTACGGTATCCAAAGGTAAAAGTTAATTGCAAGACTGTAATTTGTATCAATACTGATTAAGAACTCCATGAAGAATGTTACGTATCGAGGATGGTGGTAAGCCCAAGCGTCTGCCAGTTTCCCGTGCACTGCTAGTCTCTGCAGCGGATTCTGACACTTATGTTTCCATTTCGGCTGCAACGCTCACCGAACGTGTCTGCCTTAGACTTGGTCATCCGGACCTTACACGATTCATTTTTTTCAAATCGCTGAACAAGCTTTATGAGGCCTGCCACTGTTAAAGATCCTTTTCCAGTCTTCACAATTTTCTAAAGTCGGAATTTATGTAGTGCAACAGTCGCTGATTCCTCGTTCATGTAAAACAGCTTCACCAACAAAGCTTTCCCATTCTTGTTCACTTAGTTGGTATACAACGGATAACTGCATCTGGACCAAGAGCATCAATATTTATAATCGTCTATCTCATTTACATATTTGAAACTAAGTCTTTTCTACTAGCACCATCTGTGGGCTATTTTTTGAATTATTATTTTTCTTATCTTAAAAAAATATTCCGCGACTTATCGATGCTAAACCTGCAAACCTTTTTCTGTTTTGTTTAATTTTCAGTGTCTTATAAATTTTTAAAGTTTTTACGGACTTTTTGCCCATCCTGTATATACAATGTTTGTCACAAAATGACGCTATTAACGTAAACAGAATAAAAAAACATTTTCTGTGGAGAGTTACTAATAAATATTGGTATGAAAAAGAAACCACGCAAAAATTAGAAAAATGATTAAACTCACATTGTTCATGTCCCACAACTTTTACAGAAAATAAAAATTGCAGGCATATAGAATGACTGTATCAAGTGCAAATTTATGAGAGAATGACCAAATAACTATAAGAAAATGCAGTTTTCTCCAAAAGCATTGTCAAGATGTAGAATTTATCAGGATGTATTATTCTGGAAAAAAGAGTTCTTGTTAGTGCTCATATTGATAACTTTTAGAATTACAACATTTTTTGCAGTTAAAAGACTTCCTACATCCGGGTATTGTTTTTAGTGAAAGTACCATTTCAGTATTGTTCCTTGAACAATTTTAGGAATTAGAATTTAATATGGATTTTCTGTTCACTTTCAAAATGATAAAAAATTTTTAGTCAGTTTCAGAAAATAAAAATAGAAAGGAGGAAAGGGAAAAAATAATCAGCAAAAACAGAAGATATTTCCATGATCATTAAATTACATTATTGAATAATAAATAAAAATCATTTTCTTTTGTAGCGAATTACTAAAAAGGCAACATTTTTAAGTTTCTTTATTTTAATATGTTTGTATTAAATAGAACATTAACTTGACTTTACATTTAATCTTATTTTTATATTTGAACAATCTCTGAGAAATAAAATCAAACATCAACAACTTTTAACTAATTATTTTTTTCCAAACGATCAAAATTAATACCTACAAGAAATATTCTAAGTTATTCTCACCCCATACGAATATGACATCAATAGTTTTCTTAAATGCAGCATTGACACATTTTAGAATCTACACATAGCTGAAGAAATGAATAATTCCTAAAAAAAAATGTCACAAAAGGGAAACAAAGAGGAACAAAATCTGTTTTTCTCACTCTTTTTGATATCATGATCCTTATTCGAATGTGCGAAATAAGCTTGAAAAAATATGCTTTCCTCTCATTGATCAAATCTGAATTCTTTCTTCGAAATGCATTTTATAGTAATTCATACTGAATCTTCTCCTTTTTTAGGCTTTGCATAAAAATAAACAGAATATTTTTTAATATTTTATTTTAAAGTTATTTTGCAAATTTTGCAACGCACGATTTGTGGAGATTGTTCAAAATACGAGGAATGTGTCCAAGACTACCACTCTTTTATTTGTAACTAGATTTTCATAATTTCTATTGTTCTCAAAATTTACATGTACCTTTCGTACAATACATTTTTTCAATTTTTGACATATCCCGTTGAATGAATAGTGCCGTAGCATGACTAGTCAATGAAGCCAATCGCAGAAGATTTTCTTTAGTTGATATGGACATCATGTTTTAAAGGCAGCTTTCACCATGTAAACAAAGCGAAATTTATGTTTCTTAAGAAGTTCTTCCTTCTTTAGGATAAGGTGAAACTCGCAAGGTGCAAGATTGTGCATATTGATGCCTTGCTGATTTAATCTTATCTCCATGTAAGTTACCATTGCGGGTAGTAATGAATGACCCAGGCATTTTGGAGATATTGGGTTTGACATCTTAGAAAAAACAGAGTAGAAGGAACAACAATAATTTTAAATAGAGAAAATCTTTCGATAAAAAAATCTTTCGATAAAAAAGACTAAATATTTTTTGAAAAAAATCAGAGTACTTGCTAATAGATGTTTATACTTACAAACTAATTAACTGTTTCACACACACATATATTTCAACAAACATAAATAATTCTGTGTACGAAAACAAATCTTTTATATAGTAAAATGGCTTTTTAAGTGTTAGAAATGATACTGTTAAAATTGAAAATAAGGTTATTAATAAAGTAAGTTTTGTGTAATCAGAAAATAAATTAATTTTCCTTAAAAGCATAGGAGTTACAATGTGTGGACTAATGGGCAATAGTTTGAAGGAAAAAAATATAATTTTTTAGATGACTAACATGAATTCTGAATCAAATAGGTATTTTATAGGTACACACAACCACAGGCATGATAGTTCAAAATATATTCCATGAATAGAACGAAGAATATAAGAAGGTTAATAGTGAATGTTGAACTTAAATGTCACATTAATCATAAGAACCTATAGAAAATTTAAATAACTAAGCATTGTTATAAAAATAAAAATCTTATGCTGGTGACATTTTAATGCAAAAAAATTGCTTAACTAAGAAAATGGTACTCCTGTAAGATTTTTATTTAAAAACATTGTTCCGTTGATAACACATTACATATACGAACAAAATAATATTCTACTAAAATTTCTGTGCTAAGCATCAGGATTATATAAGCTTTGGATTTGGAAATTCGACGAAAGAAATGTACATAATTTTTGTTCAGTAACTTTCATGTATAGATAATAAAACTCTGTTGAATGATCTTTACGTAAATTAAAATGTATTAATAATATAATGTATTCATAAAATGCTGTCCATTCTGAAAAAATTGCAAGAAAATGTTTAAAACTGTCTACTTTTAAAAAGAAATATATTAATAGTATGGGAAAAAAGAATTGCTTTTGAAAGAAGATCATAAAATATGTCAAAACAACATTTTTAATATTAAAATTTAAAATTCCACACAACAACTAATAGTTCTTACTTTCTTCCTCTCCTAATTTTTTTTCAGAAAAGGAAAATCAAATATTAAAAGCCTCAAACATTCCCATGAAGTTAATATTTTGTTACACTATTGAAAATAATGCCTTTGAAGTGATATAAAACGAGATTTTTAAGACCATTCGAATGTTGGATTTTTCTCTTTTAGAAAGAATCGCCGACATATTCTAGCATCCACAAACACAAGGAAATAAAACCAACGCTTACTGAAAAATTCAGACAAAAGAAACACAGAAGGAAAATGTCATATTTACCAACCTTTTCCCTAGAATTTCTTTCAAATGTGTGAAACATACCCAAAAGGAAAATACTTTATCTCATTGGTCAACTCTGAAATTCGTTTTTGAAATGAACCAATCTTCTGCGGGTTTGCGATCTTTACATAGAGCAGAATGGAAAGAGATATAGAATCCTCCGTTAGATTTCAGAAGGACATATTTGGAGTTATATTATGGCTTGAAAATTCTAAAAAGAATCAGAAGAGAAAGCTGGAGGTATACTATTTTAACAGTGAGTTCAAAGAGATTTTGAAATTCAGGAAAGCTATCCGTTGGTATTTTTACATAAAAGGGAAAAGCTAGTATGTGAAATATCTTGTTGAAACAGCATTGGCAGTTTATATATGTGAGATAATTCCATATGATAAACCTTTTCGAATTTTCTAGATAAGAAGTACTTACTATAAAGCCATTCAAGCATGAAATAAATCCCATACATTTCATTGTAAATAATGTTTAAAAATACATAATAAAATGTTAAAGATCGATGGGAATACACATTTCCTACTTTTTAAAATTTATATTTATAATAATAGTTTAAAATAGCTAATTTTTCAATATATTTAAAGGAAGTTACTTATTTCAGTAATTATATATATTAACACAAATATTCCTGAAGAAGTTATCAAAAATGTTTTTATTGCACTCGTAAAATATAATTAAATCTATTTTTAAATATTTTTATTGTATATATTTTAGATTTATGATATCAATCGCTTTTATTTTCTTGTAAGGTAATATGATGATCGAAAATAGAAAAAAGTACTTTTAAAAAAAGTAATAAATTAGTTTAGAACTCTTTCAAGCTATTCAAAATTAATATGCATCATAATATTAAGTTAGTGAGTGAAAATAATTAAAGAATTTCCCATTCGTATAATTTTAACAGAAATGTGAAAAATTGAAATTTCAACCAAAGGAAAATTGTAGAATATTTGGTAATAATTTAAAGCTAGATTTTTCGTTTGATACCAAATAATACTATATTGGGTACTCCCCCCTATCAACTTATACTGATTCTAATACACAATTAATATGAAAGAATGACTTACCTTGAATAATTGAGCTAATATCATTCTGATATACTTTTTGAGGAAACTAAAACTTGTGGTGTATTTGTGTGTAAAATTTGTTATGTGTACAATAAAATCATTACATTGCGGGAACATTGAGAATTTCAAAGCTGCGGTTATAATAGAAAACATTTAAGACATTAAACATAAAATAGTTCTTATTGAACGATGCGTGTGTGTGTATGTGTATGTATCAGAACAATAGATGGTGGTATAATTTTGAAAAGTTAGTGGTGGGGGGATTTATTTCCGCCTAATATCAATAATTTCAACCACATGCAGGGCTTAAACTTTAAGGATTGAATCAGAGTCTGGATAAATTTGATAAATTCTTGGTAACATTTCTAGAATTAGTAGAAATTGATATAAGTAAATATTGTTAAAACTCCTTTAAATAACAATAAATTAAAATTAGAAGAAATAGAGTAAAATTAAATTATATTGAATAATTAGCATCCTACACGTCTATTGTAATAGGACCTTAGATAACATTTTAGTTTTGGCTAAAATGTGATTAAGTTATTCTCCTGTTATATTAATTGTTCAGTAACCCTTTCAATTTTTCTGGTCAACTACAATTTTTCTTTCAACAACTTCGACAACCATGAGTATTTGAGTATTCTAAATCATGATTTCTGCTATTAGTAAATTTTAAATGCTGTAGCAATTTTAATAAAATAAAAGTAATTTGTCTCTTTGTTTTGATTTGTTTTAAATTGATTCGTAAGCCCCTTTATATCATCTTCAACATTTTATTGAAACGTATTATCATCTCTTCCCCGAAAAAAATATTTATTATCTGCCACTTCTTTCCGCTTATGTTACTCCTGTTAATCTTGAAACAACAGGACTTATTAGGCTCTAATTTTTAGATTTTAGATCTAATTATTAAAAATAGATGCTTTCAATACATAGTAATCTCATAATAATTTAGGCTTTAATCTCTGTTTTTGCGAATAAGTATCAAGAGTAAAATATTCCTGGTAAAGTTTCGAATTAAAGTGTACCTCAAAATATTATTTACAGAATTTAATAATATATGAAGAATTAATTAATATTACACGAAACGTATTCAGAGCAATAAGAGTAGTAATGTTTTATTCCATAAGAGATTATATTTTAGATGTTTCTGAAAGCATTATTTAGCTTCGCAATATTATAATATTAGAATACCGATGAGACCATTTTGAAGGTGATATTTTTTTTCTCACTTTTACATATTTTCTAATACTCGATGAAAATCTTATACTCATCAAACTATGTTATTTTATTATATATAGATTAATATCAGCAGAGTTCCTAAAGCTTTTAACCTGTTATATCGATTCTACCTACTGATGTCTGATAGGCATCAGTAAATTTTAATTATATCTTACTCGACATGCCTGGATTAACAGTCGTTCTCATATGCTCTTTTAGCGTTCACGGAGGATTTAGCCCATTTTAAGAATAAGAGAATTTTCATCACAGGGACGTTCTACAAGAACATATATTCTCTATAACATTTGTAAATAACTTGTAACCAGATATAGAGTAAAACATATAAATAGATTAGCAATTACAAGTTTCAACTAAATCACTAACGATAAATCAATAAAAAAATAAATAAAATATGAAGGAGAAACAATAGTTTCTTAAAAGAGAGTGAATTAAAACATTTCATTTCAAGAATTTTATTTCTCTCACTTTTTCTTATTGCTTCACACTTTTCATTTAAATCCCAATGAAGATTAAGTTCTTCCTCACATAAATTCTCCCCTTCAAAAAACTCAAACATTTAGAGCTCAAAAAACTATCTTTGGCTTAATCTTTTGCCGCAAAATTGAAAGTAATATCTCAAAAGGGATTTATAAGACGATTGTCTAACACTTCGAATGTTGTGTCTCACACTTTTTAAACGCGTCATCGACATATTTTTCGACGTCCGCAGACAGAAAGAAAAAATGTTGGAAAAAAAAAAAATCTCAGGACAAGAGCGAGATGCGAAGGAAAAACAAATTTCGCTTCTCTAATCCTTTCCACACGAAGACTTTCGTTGGAAGAGATATTTTGAACTGTATTCTAAAAGGATAAAAGCATTTTTTTCAATGGTCAATGCTGATTTCGTTTTTGTAGGAAACCAATTTCTGTGTTTTCAGTTTTTCTGTAGCATTTATCTGAAAATAATATTGAATGTATGTTGCTGGATAATGTATTTGAGTTACTTTACTATAAGGTAAGAATTGAAGATTTGCGTGAGGCTCAATATTAAATAAGAAAATGTATTAAAATTTGAAAAAAAAAATATTTTTACATGAAAAAAATATAGGAGGTGTAGAACCATTTCGGCCAAAATAACTCAGCCTTATATCTGTTTATATATTTTTGATACTTTACAATGAAGTAAAAAACAAATGAAAGTATACTGACTTTCTGATATATCCACAAATTATTTGCAATATATTTCATGCATTACTTTTTTATTATCAATTATAGTTATGGTTCTTAAAATGAAATCTTACATTATATTTGCTTGATAATTTTAATGTATGAAATAAATATTTAATTTGCATTCATTCATTCATTAAAATGTACCTTTTGAACATATACAAAAAATTTCATTATTTAATTATTTACGAATGTCTTAGTAAATGTATTATTGTACATGATGACATTAGTTGTGCTCTGACATTATCATATAACAGCTTGAAATATATGAAAAACGTTATTCCAAAATTTTCATATTTGTTTTGTACATAAATTCTTTGTAAGATGGTTTATTTTGAAATTATAATAATACGGTTTTTATTTAAATGTATTTTATATTGCTTGGTTTTCAAAATACACCCTGCTTTTTTATGTGAAAACTGTATATGTTATATAAATAATTATTTTAATGAAGGAAGAGTAGTAGTTTTGCGAAAATAAAGCGTAGGAAAGTTAAAATGTTGAAAATAGCAGAAAAAAAGCAATTTATAAAATACTTATACATTTGTGCTTGATTTGAAAAAGATACAATCATTAGAAATTTTTACTTGTTTAATTTGAAAAAAAAAAAAAAAAATTAGAAACTTGTACATCTATTCTTAAAAAAATTAAGCACAACATTTAAAGATTCAATAAACAGTCTTTATTACAACATATCACGAGCTTCTTTTCAAGAGTGATCTCATGTAGAACAGTTTTTCGAGCGATGTCGTGATTCAATTCCTGATTTTATTTAAGAACAACATTTCAAATATCGGTGAATTCTCTATATGACGAGGATTTCGACATTATAGTTATCATGCAGTGTGGCAGAAAAGTTAGGAGAACGAAGTAACAGCTCGGGTGTCTCCTCACCATTTGACGATGACTCAAAATTCGGGAGAGGAAAGTCAAAGCTGAGTTCCTTTTATAAGCCCGTTAAATTTAAATTTTTAAATTTAAGTTTTATGTAATAAATTTTCTTAATATTAAATAATTTTTGACTTAATCCTACAAAAATTATAATACTGCTTCATGCTTCGATAATTTCCCAAAATTACTGTTAAGATTTTGATGATTTATTAACTTAAATCAGTCAAAATTGATGATAATTTAAAATTTTGAGTAATTTTTGATCCAAACAAAGAAATGAAAATATGGATATTTTAAGCCTACTTCTAAAAGGAAAAAAATTACTGCTATCCGAAAATACAATTTTACATAAAGATGCCAATTTGCATGTAATAATGAATTGAAATCACATAATGTCCATAATAATATAAATAAAAATTTACAACTGCAGATATAAAATAAGATTCAAAATAAAAATAAAAGCTGACTAGTTTTGTGAAATTAAGCTTTAAAATCCTTCTTAAATGATTTTTAAAGTTTAATTCTCCACATTTAAAATAATTGTAGAATTTCTGTAGATAAATATTTTAAACTTTATATAGAAATTTGAAAAATAATATTTCAAAATCTTATTATAATAAAATATAAGATTATGGTGCGGTGAATAAATTAACACTCTATCGAACGCGATTCTTCAATCTAATATAACACGTGAAATATAATGCACTTAATACCACGCACGCTTGAAATAAAATAATTTATTCTATTTTGTGTACTATTTATAGAAGGTGAATAATAAGATGAATAAAGAATGCACTCAACCTATTTTACAGTTCAACAAGTTTTCAATTAAATTTTACAAATACTTCCAAATGAATACAAAACTACTCCATTTAACTGAGGAAATGACATTCCTGTTGTATTGCATTGTTGCATTGTCCTTTGATACAACGCAGTGAAGAGGAGCATCGCTTCTAAATATTTTCGTAATTATAGTATTGTAGATTTATCAAGGAAATGAAGCAATTTCTTAACAAATTTGCAAACTATTCCTAATTATTTATTTTGATGTAACTTCCTTTGCATCCTGTCTAAGCGATTCAATAGATTTGGTCCTTAGAACAAGATAATAAAAATACATATTAGATAATTTCAGCCATTAGTAATCAACATTATGATTTAGATGCAGGTTATTTGTTTACGTTATGATAAACATAAAAAAATTCTGTATAAAATATTTATTAATTAAAACATATTTATGGTGAAATAATTATTTTAATTATTTTGAATCTAGTGGAAAAAAACAATTAAAAATAATTAAAACAAAAGATTTTGTTTACTAAATGTTTAAAGGAATTTAGATATAAAGTGTATACTATTGTGAAATACATAGTCTATACCCTATCTTAATAGTCTATACCCTATCTAAATTTTTAAGCCTTAATTTACAACTGTCCGGAAAAAAAAGGTATTGAAAAATTTCATGACCCCAGAAAAGTTTCTGAAATTTATTTTTCGAAGAAAAATGAATATTATTTCGAGTATTATTTAAAGTAATTGCAAGTTTAAGATAAAAGGTTTAATAACATATGTATAAAATTAATCGGGAAATTCTTAAACAATTTTAAAACAATTAAAAAAGAAACATTGTACTTTCACATTCACTCAGTGGTACTAAGTCGCAGATTTGCTCATGAAATTGGGCAATTTAGAACAATACGGCAAAATAATGGTGTAATTTTAGTTGTCCGATAATATTGAAAAGCAGAATTTCAAACTAAACATCCCGAAATTATTATGATTTGATTTTAATACACCTAAAATATTAATTTTTTAAGCTTATTTTTATTTTGATCTTTTGATTAATAGAAACTAAATTACAAGACAATAATTATTTTACTAAAAATAAGTATAATAATTTAAATACATTTATATGAAAATTTATTGTTGCATAAAAAATGGATGAATAAATAAATAAATAATATGAAAGTATTAGTTGGAAAAAAATAAATAATATTGAATCTCTATAAGATTTGGTAAAATTATATTTTGCTTTCATTTTTTTGGAGAACACATTCAATTTCGGAACAAATAAAAAGTAATAGTTGTGAAAGTTCTATAATAGTTTATTTCTTCTATAGTTTGGAACAACTGAGTTTTGAAAACTTAAATATATCTTTAAAAATTCACCACACATCAATTAATTTAAAAATTAAATTTAAAAAGAACTTATGAAGAAATTTGATTGGTTACATTTTGATTTAGATTACAATTATAAGTACTTTAGTACATTGAAAATTACAGTTCAAGTCTTTTTTTTTAACATACATCAATCTTATGAAAGAAAATAAACCTTTTATACAAGGAGTTGTTTATTAAAAGCTATGCCAGAACCTTAAGATTGAATCAAATAATGAATTTTTCATACAGTTTAGATGAAAAATTGTATGCAACCGATTCCATAAATTTTAATCAAAACATTTTCAAATATAAATAAATACAACATTAATATAATTTTTCAAATGAATTAATCAAAAAATAACTAGGCACAGTAACTAGAAACAACGGAGTTATTTTGAGTGTTTAGCATTATCATTCACCTTATAATCCTTTTACTCTGTTGTGCATGAAAAATTCCTCTCCGTGTGTTAAAAATTTATATTACATCTAATTTACTCAATTATTGATTTCCCGTTACTAAATATTTAATTCCTAAAATTTAGAACGAGAAAATATATGAATTCTTTAACTGTTGTGCTGACAGATGGCTCTGTTCATTTCTTCTTATAATTATGACTTGTAATTTATAATATAATAAAAAAGTCATAAAATCCTTTTGTTTCTGTTATTTCATTTTGTGATTCTATGAGTTGTTCTATCGAATTATTGGAAAAAAATTCTACGTGAGTTAATAAGTAGCATTATTCCATTTAGCTAAAGAAAATGCGAAACAATTTTATTAAGAGTAAGATTTCACAATGATCAACAGTGTAGACACTCTAAAACAGCTCCAAGAACAAAACAATCAAATTTTATAAATATTTGAACATTGTTTGAATTATTACTTTGTAAAATGTTTTATTTTCATTTTCACACAAGTACAATTTCTCAGATGCAAAATATGTTCCCACTCAGTTGAGTTGGAATATATTTTCTATTCTAAGAAAGATAGAATAAGAATTTCAAAGTGAAATTTTATTCCAAATCTGGCCCACTTGTACAGGAAATACGAGCAATAAAATTTTGTCAAGATAGAAGTACATCTTAATTTTTTTCCACTAGAATAGTTAATTTCAAATTATGTATTAATTGTAATGATACGCAGAAATTTCGCATTTTGATGTACTAGTTCTAATACCTCCTCTGACTATAATTCTAATATTCGTATTCATCATTAATAACACCTTATGCTGCGCTAAGCTAAGTTAATGCAAATAAATTTAACTTCCTGAAATGAATCACTATAATACACATAATGTTATGAAACTGCGTGAATCTGAGATTTTTAAGGCAAAATACACAATTATTTCATTAAATAACTTTAAAATGTGTCATAATGATATACGTAATAATTAACATTTAGTATTAATTGCTAAATAAAATGACGATCTCAGATCAATAAAGGTATATTATAAATTTAATTTCAACAGCAATGAAATCAAGCACTAATAATTCAATAATTCTTCGATTATGAAAAACTGGTAAAAAAGAACCACTTCAGTAGAGCTTATTGTTTATAAATAATATAAAATATATTTCACGTTTTTTAGATTTTATGTCATTCCGAAATTAATTTATCAGTTTGCTCAATGATGATTATCTGTGATTAAATGTTCTTATATTGGGAAATATTTTTAAGAAAGATATTTAAAGAAAATTCTCTACAAATATAAACACGTTTTACGTGCTACGAAAAAGTATATATCATTTTTTAAAACTGACATAGTGCATTTTTAGTATAGTTGTATGTATATGTCACATAAAAACTTAAATATAATAGGGCAGTGCAATGTTTCTTTTATAACAGAAATATTTCCTTACATTCAAATAAATACTAATGGCATTTATTATAATATATATATATATATATATATATATATTAACGTAATATGAATATTTTATATTATTATTGTATTAATATAGTTTTTGAAGTTCAGTACTCTCTCGGTAACCCGGCAGATATCGTTTCAGAATACAGTCGGATCACTGAAAACGTCGAAAAATTACTAATAATATCGCATTTAAACATGAAGCGCTATGTATTATTAAACAAAATTCAATACAATACAGATAAATAAAGTGTCAAACACACAAAAGAACTAAAACAACAAGAATTTTATTGTTTTGTGTTGATAGAAGGCCTAAACTAATTTTCAATGATTTGTCAATCGGAGTGAAAATGCCGATATACTGCCAGAGTCGTAAATGTGAAGCGCCAAACTATATAGTGAGTACTATATTTATTTTATTTTAATATTTATCTTTTCAAAATCAAAATTTAATTTAATATCTTTTTAGATGGACCAATCCAATTAAATAGAGTCCTGATTGTGGATATATATTTATTTTACTTATCAAATCAATTATACAAAAAATGTTAAGAAAGTAAGCATATCAGATCAAAACGCTAACTCAAATCAAATAAATGTTGTTTTAATTTATGCGAGCCTCAAATTGTTTTTCAAAAACGTAGATTTATATTGAAAAAAATGTAGTGTAAAAAGCAATAATTGATAAATGATTGAGTTGAATACGACCTAAACAATCTACCAGTGACGAATATTATTAAACATTAGGAATAATTCATCGTTTTATATGAAATGAAACTACACAAAATTTCTACTAAATTTTTTTTTGCATATCGTTGCATTCATTGTGAGTCGCTATTTTCATAAGCCTGTTTCAAAGTATTGATACATTGAGATAGATTCAAAAAATTAAATGCCTTGTAATATGTGAAAGAAATGACTGTATTACTATAAGGATATATAGGGAAAATGATCGAAAAACATATATAAGTAGATAAATATTATTAGTAACCAAAGATATCAGATGGTTTAACACACATCTAGTGACTGTTTCGCATTAAGGTATGTTATATTTAGCAACAACCCTTTTCCTTCATTAAATAAATTTTTCTAAAAGTGGTTGCCGTGTTGTCATAGCTGCGAGCTCGTGGCAGGTGAAGATTGTATCGAACCTTCTGTTCTAATCCTGATTATTCCTAAATCAAATCGTTCAGCCGGATTATTACACATTGAATATATTGATGCTTATGTTCTTATGTTGGGATAGTTTGAAGGCTTAGCGTGAAGCGTTCCAGCTCTGAGGTTGCCCCTTGACCTTAAATCGAAATTTATGAGGTTCGATATTAATAAATTTTGTGTTGCTTTTGAATGCGAAATTAATAAAAAATTATTTTGCTCAAAAGAATTTTTCCCCAGCATTCAAAGTGCTCTCACGTTTCAACTTGGACTTGAACGCTACTGAGTTCTAAAGTTTTCTAATGTTTTGAATGATGTAGCAAATATCATATACGATTTTGACTAATAATACTTTTAAAATTCCATGACTAAAAAAATATTCGGAAATTTTTTAGGAAATCATTTCGCTGAAAATTTTAAAATTTATTTCATTTAACAATGTAAATGAAAAACTCAAGTGGCAGTTCTGTATTTTATTTTTTTATGAATATGTATAGAAATTTTATTGTTACAGAAAACGAGTTTTAAACATAATTTTACAAGGATCGATTTAAATATGAACTAAAATGAGAAATATCTAAATAACTAAAATTTTACTTTATATGAATACAAACATAGTTGTTCTATAAACACGTGTCAGATTTGTACTGAATTTTGAGAAGTTGTAACATATGCAAGATTTTAGCATTTTTATTATCATGTTAATCAGAGATCAAAGACAAAAAAGTGACCAAATGCATAGTGAAACAATATAGAACAATGAGATTTTAAAAACATTGTTGAGATAACTATTTCTGTAAAATAACATAGCAGCGTTTGAATTTATTTTTATTTCTTAATTAATACTTTTTCTTCAAAGTTTATTTATAAGTTCAAAGGATATTGTAAAATAATCAAATGTGAAAGAACTTTAAGGATGCAAATTTGTGGTAACATCCATCATATGCCTTTCTGGAAATATATTTTTTAAAAATTTCTCATAGGTTTGATACAAATACTTAGTTGCTTATTGGTATGACTTATACAGCTTCTGTTTCACTTTTCATTTTCATTCATCAAAATAAAAGAGAAATGCCATATTTTATCATAAGAATTTAAAATATATGTGTGCGTTTATTGTATAGCTTATAAATTTTAGTTGCATAAGTATTCATAGTAAATGTATGATATATGTAAATTGAGGTATAAATATACTATATATACTGCTTCATTTTCATTTCAACAAACATAAATACATTTAATTTTAAATGCATTATATTTGAATTTCTTTTAAAATAATTTTCATCAAAATTTGGAAATCGAGTATAAAGGAGTACATTCAATTTATGGCTTTCCCTGATTCGAATAAGTTATGAATTTCCATAATTCTGTGCGAAACAATTCGGAATCAAACTAAGAAATCGATCTACTATTTTTTTAAAAAAAAAGATTTTACTATGTCTCAGATTGAATGTTAAAATCAAAAGTAACTCTCTTCTGGAGGTAATAACGTAACAAATTACCACGAAAGGAGAAAAATATATAAGTTCCGTCTAGTAAAATCACTAAGTTAAAAGTTGCTCTATGTTTATGACATTGCATTCCAAGTTAAATCTGTTTGAAACCACAACTTTGATTAGCTATATTTTTCTCTAAGAAGTATTTCTTTTTTTTAATGTCATACTTAGAAGTAATTGAAGGGCATTAGCGACGGATATCGTAGTTTTGAGCCTCGGTTGAGTGACAGGGACGACGCCTGAGGTAACACTCTCTCTCTAAACTTCCACACTACCTTGATGTGAGGCTATTAAGTCTCGTCAGATTTAATGTGTATCAGAACGCTACTCTTTGTGTTTGGTGTTGTCAAGTTTGGAAACTACGACTCAGTTGAAACAGTATCGACCCCGACAATGACATTACCTTGGATGCAATAAAGCTTAAGACATCAAACTCACATCCTGATTGCTCTCAAGTATACTGTTATATTCTTTACTAGAAAATGCAGTTCAATTAAACTGGTTACTCATTTTCATAAGCATTTAGAGTAACTGAACGTTGGTTCATTACAAGTAGAGAAATCGATGGAAAATTTACAAAATGTAAAACTAAATAGTAGAAATAAAATTATTCTTAACAATCAATAATACATGTTTTTAAATACATTGAACGAGCATGTTTAATAAATTTTAAATTCTTCTAAATAAAACTGATAATTATATACGAAAATAAATCTGATCTCATATGCTTGAAGTTAAGAAAATTCTATTGTAAATAAAATGAATAATTAATTTGAATATATTAATAAATATAAAAATAACAAATATTTATGTATTATCAGGTTATAACCTTAAATTAGAAGTTTTCGACAATTTAATCTGAGAGTAAAATTTAAAAGCTTATTTCAAAAGTTAAAATGTAAAATTATATTAAGTCTAAAAGTTATTTACTTCAAGGGAACATTTTTATTCATTTAATTTTAACTAGTAATTTAAAAAAAATCTTCAAATTGCATTCTGTTGCACACATAAAAATATTATAATTTAAAACGCTACAAGAATACAATATTTTTTCAAATGTGAAATTTATAAGAAATGGCAATTTATGAATAATCATTTTTATGCAAAACTTGTGTTTTTGAAACTAAATGATGCACTTAAGTCCGAATTAATGATCGTGTTATCTAAGGACATCATTCTATATTTTTCTTTGATAATGTGCCACATCTATTAAAGCACAAGCTGTGTTGCATGTAGGAGAGGAAAATTGCATCGACAACCTTTCAATGTATATTATATTAAGATAAGCAGTTCATCAGAATTTATGTACATTGTGAAATAATTTTGAAGCTTCTTATTAGACAATATATACAAAACAACTTACGACAATGTAAAAGAAAACCTTTTATTAATGAGTAAGAATCTATTTATTTCAACAAAAGCTTAATTTGTATCTTTTTTGATTACTTAAAACTAAGACTGAATTATTGCGTTTGCTAGTAAATTTGAGACTTAAGAAAATTCGCAACATTTCATTGCGAAACATAACAAAATTTTCGAAGACATAAAACTACCTTACAATTTTAATCACAGAAAAAAAGTTGACATATTATTACATCTCCACTATTTTCTTCTTTGCTTATTTTATTAACATGTATATTTAATTTCTTTCTGGAACATAATAGTTTTCTAATATATAATAGATAAAACCTGTTTTCTTTATAAAAAATAATACTTAAATACTTAAAAAAATACTTAAGAATGATTGATGAATTATTTGGTATTATTGCCAATTTCAGTATTTACTATCCATAGTTTCTATTATCATTTATTTCATTTATCTATGTTTTAGAATATTATTTCAGTTTTTAAATATATTTGAAATGGGTGATGTATTGAATATTATATAAATGTTCTAATTAATATTTTAATTCTACTTTAATACTACCTACTATAAATTTCTAAATGTTAACTTTTACTACATAATAAATAAAAAAAAACAAAATTCGCATCAGTTTTATTACAAATTTCATTTTTAAGGAAGAGAACATATGATCATTTGATTAATTCTCTATTACCTCATTCCTGACTGATTTCCAATAACAATATCATGAGTAATTAATGTAGAAAAAGATACCCGCGGCTATCAATACCTCATCTTCAAGATTCTTTGGATAGAAAAAGAAGTAGAGCTTTTGATATCGATTACATAAAGATAATTGCTGATACAATACAATGATGCAATTCCGGAATCAATAAATTTCAAACCGCCCTACATCCAATAAATAAGTCTGATGTCGGACGTTTCCAAGACGAGCAACTAGTTAAAGAATTTCGCTTAATAACTTCTCTCAGTTCACTAAAGTTTGCTTGGCATCATTCTAAGTACTTGGCGATCGAAACGGCGCTAGAAAACTCTCGCCATATGATCCCGGCTCCTTGCTCCCTAGGAAATCCCAACGATTCAGTAGCACTTTATAAGTTCTCCGGGCTACAACGCCTAGGGCCGCTATGCTACAGTGTCTACCTGAAGATTAATTATGTAACGTGTACGTTTGTGTCTGTTATTTAGTTTCGTCGTTTATTAGAAACCACGTGCATATCCGTGATATAAGAAACGCACGGGGAAAGCAGTCAGATATCTTCTGACATAGTTTAGTCGTTTGCAACCTGATGATTTCAAGTGGATAATCGCGTTGCTTTGCTCTACATGTTTTACTGAAAAGTTTAGTAGTTGTTTTATACATCGGTCTCTTAAAATGTCCGAAATCGGGAAAAAAGTGTTTAAATGTTAATGGTTTTTAATAATTAATTTGTATAGTAAATGATTTAAGAAAATGATTCCAAAAAACAGAAAGTTTTCAATACTTGCTGTTATCAGTAATATAAGCAGTGTAGGATTGTAGTTTCAAATGCAGGATATATTTTCTTGATATAAGTGTATAGTTGAAATATATGTGATATAAACGTTTTCGAGAACTTGCTTCGTAGTATTGAAATAGTCAGTATAACTATTATTCTACATAAAAAAAGATAGAGATCTTGCTAACACCGCTTAGCATTGTTCAAAGAAATATAAATATATGGAAACAAATGCAATATAATAAGTGCTTTACATTTCTTCTCTAGTTAAAATTTACATTAGCAGTGTTGATAGAATAGGAACTTGAATAAATTGTGCCTGTTGTTATAAGATTTTAGTAGAACATTTTTAAATATTTTGAAATATATATATTTGCTTATAGAAAATCAATAACAATTTGAAGCTTAGACGCTACCTATAATTTCAAAGACAATAAATATTAATGCATAGTTAGTAAACAATAATTTTTAACATATAACCGATAAACGTTCTATAGATTTTGAAATAGTATATTCTAGGAAAAGGCATATATTTCATTTACATCTCATTGATGTTTTTGTGAAATTTGTTAAAAATAGTTAGAATTACGCATTTTTTACGAACAAAGTGAATGTTACATGACTAAATGATATATCGCGATTTGCATTTGTCCAAGGCTACTTAGATTAGATTATTATAATTAAATGCTAAACGTGATTCAAAAATCAACGAATAACTATGCTGTGAATGAACAAGGAATAACTAAAGTAGTGTAAAGAATTAACTGAACACAATGAATTACTCAAGTGGAACTGTTACAAATATTCCCCAGAAAGATTTATCCCATCGACAAAAGCAAACTACCGCGACTGACAATACCATACAACATCAGGATGATCTGGTAAGTAACATTTGTAAATTAAATAGTGACACTGTATTGCCTTATACAGTGACAATCATTAACAAATATTAGCAAAAATTATTATTATTAATAATTTTTCTGTCAAACATGCATTAATTTCCCCCTTTAATTATCGATGTAATACATTTAAATTTTAAATTTATTGCATTAATAATACTTTTAAGCTTATTTTATTCACTTTTCAGCATTTTTATAAACATTTTTGATGTATTAATTGTGATTTTTAAGAATAGTTTATGAATTAATGCACTTATTACACAGATCTTCCACGCATAGTTAATTTCATAAATAAAATTTCGAATGCCTTTAAACTGAAAGTATTTGATGCATGAATAAATGTCAAATTAAATTTAAATTAAAGAAAAAATATTTACTTTAATTAACTAACATTATTACTGTAATATTGCTAACATCATTTCTTATAATTAAATGAACATAAAATAATCTAAATCCCATGATTAAATAAAGACTGATATTATATTTAAAATGGTAGAGACAAGTGAATTTACAATTATCAGAAGACGTTTCTATGGATTAGAATTCTTATTTTAGATTCTGAGTGATAAAATTGAATCAATAAAAAACTTACTACTAATTTATGACAATAATATTAAATATATTTCGAGATAATGCATACACAATTTTCAGTCAATCCTTTATATTCAAAATAAAAGCCTTAATCCAAATTCTACATATTCCCTTGACCTCATTGTATGAATATAAGGATGTATATAACGAATAATTCATTATCTGCAACAAATATTTCTTTCAGAGAAATCTCTCAAGTTGTTGGTTGATTTTTTGTATACCCTAAAATTTAAAAATGTTGTAAAAAAAAAACGAAAACTTGTTCAATAGAAGCTATTTTAGTTAGTTTCCAAAAAATAAAATGACCAATACTTTTAAGTAATAAATGAGGATTCTATGATATATATATATATATATATATATATATATGTGTGTGTGTGTGTGTGTGTGTATGAGTGTGCAGATTAAATATATTGGAGAATTTCTGGAAAATAAATAAAAAAAAATTAGAATAATGAATATTTTGGAAAAATGGAGAAATTTTGAAATTAAATAGCAAAAAGAAAAGTAATAAGACTATATTAAAATGATGCATAAAATTAAAATCTGAAAAATTCAGTACCTCTATTACAAGAATATTTAATTGGAATATTTAAAAATGTAATAGTTACATAATTTTTTTTGAAAATTTCCTTTTTAAATTAGACAATTTTTTTCACTCAATTTATGAATTCACAGAATATATTCTCAACTCATTGAAAAGGTAAATATTACAAATTTAAATGGTATTAGTAATAATGCTATTACTTATTTTAAATTTTCTGTTTCAGTAATTCCAGTTACAAAAAAAAAGTTTTTTATTTATTACCTTTTCATACATTTTTTAAATTCGTGACCTTAATAGTAAATCAATAATTTTATATTATATGTGATTAAAAAAAACTTTTTTGTTTTGATATATTTTTATATATGTAGTAATATATGCATAAAATTTCTATTTTATTTGATACACAATTTTGGAAAAATATTTAAATTAAAATGGTTAAGTTCTTTTTTACATAATTTTATAACAATTAACTATAGAACCTAGTCATTTATTAAAGTAATAATATTGTCGTTAATATCAATTGATGATTTATTTTGTTATATATATGTTTGTTTTCTTAAAAGTTGATGAAGCCTACAAATTGATTTCTGTTAAAAAATGAAACAGAAAATGTAACTTAGGAAAAATAAATTTAAAAAATTTATTTTGAATTCAAGAGTATTATTGAGAAATTTGTTTTTTAATCCCTTTTTATAAGCATGAAATAGTTGGAAAATTTTATTAATGCTTCTGTAAGTGATTATATAATAAACCAAAAATAAAAAGTTTGTAATATATTATATTTATTTTATATTAATAACTATTAAAAAAATTATTTTTGAGTTTCCATTCAATACAAAATGGTCTTATGATTTACAATAATTATTAAAATAAATAGTGCTTCTAAATTTTTATAATTTATATATATTCCTTAACACAATTAACACCTGATCTTTATCTATATAATGCAAAACTTATCTTACCATTTTGTCAATATCGTTGATTCATAAGTTATTTTAGCTACTATTATAGTAAACAATAGGAATAAGAGATATAAATACATTAGTGTATATTTGGTTAAAAGTAAAGAAGTAATAAATGATTTTACAAAAAAATTATCATAAGAGAGAAACAAAATAAATAAAGTATTGCTTGGGGGGGGTAATATATATTATAGAATAATATAAGGCATTTTATGGGGTGTTGAAACACTTTTATTCTTGAATACTTTGTGTAATCGGTAAGACAGAGATATCGAAACCTATTTTTTGGAGGCATTTTTGGAAAAAATTATGTATTTTTAAATAAATGCATTTCATATATCCATGCAGAAATTAAATATACAAATTTTAAAAAATGTTTTATAAGGTTTCACAATTATACATTCATTTTACATTTTATATATAAATATTGAAAAAAACTTTGGAGATTTCCACTTCGTGCATTTGATAAAATTAATTTCACCTATTTCAGAAAATTACTGCTGATATTTATTAATTATTCAATATTCGTTCTGTCAAATATTTATCGTAAAATAAATGATAAACAAACTATCTCAATATAAAGTTCGCATTTATTCTATAGCACGAGTCGCAACAAAGAAAGCTTACTTACACTACAAAATTGATTTGTGATACGATATGCATCATAATAAGTCTGAAAATAATTGTTATGTCAATATATTAAGTTTAAATATAAAGGAAATTTTTTAATAAATAAAATGTATTTTTTTCTTCTTCTATGGACTTAAACAAAGAAATTTCTTTATGCTATAAAAGTGAATTGTGATGCTATATACATTACAATAAAAGTGAAAAATATTATTCTCATTATATATAAATACCTCTCCTATTTGTGCATAAATAATCTTTTTAATAAAAATAATTTCTTATTTATTCTACGACAAGGGACTTAACAAAAAAAGTCTGTTTACACTATAAAATTCCTTTTGGATATGGTATACCTTAAAATA
>BMAW01037388.1:165373-180236 GCA_019974015.1 Nephila pilipes
TTATAAGAAGCAAATAAAACATAATCTTTAAAGACGTAGAAATTGTGTTAATTAATGTTTAATTTAGTAAAATTTAATTTAATTAATGTTTAATATAAAAATGTGAATTTGTTTAATTTGGTAAAATTCTAATTAGCAATATTCCGATCAAGTCATTAATTTAAATCAAATTCAGCAACACTTGAAATTTTATAAAATAGTACGTGTCTGTATTGAAATTATTACTCAATAGATAAAAATAGTAAAAGTTGATCTATTGTATTAACTTATACTCATGTAGTAACTTATACTCATGTATTAACTTATACTCATTAATATACACATGTAGTAACGGTTTTAAACTGTTTACTTGATGCCACTATTAAAAAATAATTATATATTCATTTCTAAAATTTGAATATTTCAGGCTTGACACAATTAACTAAACGATTTTAATAACGTAATATTTATATAAAAATAGTAGATTCTTTTTACAATTCTCTAAACTTAGAATTAAATTGCTATGAACGTTATTATTTTGTTCCGTGTGGTTTCTTTCAAAAAAACTTTTACGTCGCACATACTCAGCCATTTAGGTTTAAAACTTTTTCTTGAAATGTCTTCATGCACCAGCTGCTAACACCAAGTTAGACGCAGAATTATTACTTTTTCTTCAAATTCTCTTTACATAATTCTTGAAACACGCTTTCTTACTTTCCTTAAGCTGTGGTATCAAGGATATATGTTGTTTGCATAAGTAAATTTATTAAACTGCAACTTATATTCGCTGAAACATAACCACAGAGTATTTTTAATAAATGTTTGTTTCACATTCCGAAATTATTTTTCTGATTCTCAAGTTTTCTGTGTTTCTTCAATAAGCTGTTTCCAAATTTTTTAAAATAAGAAGTCAGTCAAGTATTAAATGTAATTTTGATATGTTTATAAAATTAATTAAGCTCCTTGCATTACACTATTAAGTTCACGCACATTGATAAATATAATTTCCGGAATCATTTTGCATTTACTAATCTAAAACTGAAAATATAATAATAAATTACTACGAAAGAAAAATTAAACATTTTTATGAAATAGATAATTTTTTAATGTAGGAATGTATATAGAAGTTATAATTACATATTAATGTATTATTTAATAGGGTGTTAACTTGTGTATTTGACTGCAATACTTCAGACAATTTGTTGCAAAAATTAAATTTTCAAATTAATAAAATGGTTTAATTTAAAATTAATTATGTCAGACGATGAATTTAAACAAAAAAGGCTTTTATTATGAATTTATGTTATAGGAAATATATTGTATAATAAATGTAATCTATTGATAATTAAAATTCAACAGTAAAATAATATATATGTAATTCTCTATTGTTAATAAAAAAATGTACACAAAAAAAAGTACAAAAATATGGATAAAAGTAATTAAATTGTAAAAAAATACGTTTTATTAAAGAAATTAAATACATTTTAACGAAAAAATCTCTTTATCTTTATTCGATTTATGTTTCTCAATTAAATATATTTTTTTGTATTGTTCTAATTTTTTTCTATAATAGTCTCTTTCTTTATCTCATACTTTTTGCTTCTTACTCTCTACGTTTTCTGAACTTATCAATACATTTTTGTAAAAATAATGGTAAAGAAAAAAAAATAAGTTTCTATCTCTATTATGCTCCTTTATTACATTGGTTCAAAATTCGGAATATACATGATTACAAACTGTTTTGAAGATTGGAATAGGCTAAGAAGTTTCATACATATTTAATAGGAAATCTTTATATAAATCTTCCATTTATTCTCTATTTATATTTTCAACTGAGTGATTTTAACAGACAATATATGTAGAGAAAAATGCGTATACGACATTAAAGAAAATAATTTTTTTTTTAAAAAAAAGTAATTGTACAATGGTTAATTAGCTTTAAGAATACTATTTCTTTTTCTCATAAATATTAATTTTTGAAAGCGAGGATTATGAATGATCAGAACTCCTTATCAAGTACAATTTTGAAATAATTGTACTTTTGCATTTAAAACATAATGAAATAGAACGAGTCTGATAGTAATATTCAAAAATAAATTAAATGTTCTGATACTGAATGTACTTTTATTTTTTATTTAAAATATGTGAAATCTTATATTTTACATTTATTTTACTTATAGTATGGTCGAATTTTTTTAATATAACTTCTTAAATTATTAAATCGGTAATAGAATTGGAAGTTCTAGATTATATTACATGTATAAACTCTGAATAACTATTTACAAAAATAAATAAATAAATAAATAAATAAAGGGAGCCGAATAAGGCATGGTTTGATGTTCCATCGGAAAATAAAGACTACTTAGTCTTAACTTTTATTATTTTTACACGATCCTCACAATTCTTGTTTTACCAGAAAGTTACATGTATCTTCTATGTAATAAGCTATTCACTTTTCAACTATTTTTTTTCTTTTCCTCCCACGTCCTTGAATCTACACTGGGTTAGTCGGGCATATCCATTGATGAAGAATTGAGGTGGTTGTTCTCGACACCAGGCTTTATTGACAGCTTTCACCTATTCGTTAGAATAATAGAAATGTTTTAGGTGCTCTTTCTTCTTTAGAAAGAAGGTAAAGTTCCAAGATTCAAAGTTGGGTTCAATGACAAAGTTGGGTTCAATGACTTGTTTCAGCTTTATTTTCATGTTGGTTGCCATTTTTTTTTTCAAGATGTTTTCCTGATTTTGGAAAATAAATCTTACATTTGGATAGATTCATTTTTGGAAAGATGTAATATTTCTCATAACTTAAAATATATTTTTAAAATTTTAAGCACCTGTCAAATATTCGTATTGATTCTTAAGATTTTTCACCAACCTTTTTTTGTAAATAATGTCTTCAGAAATAAGTTGCTCTTTGATCTTGAAACTGTTATTAGATTCATTGATGTAGTTTAGATATTTTCCTTAAATGCAGTATTTTGAATAATATACAAATATATGACTACTTATAGAAAATGATGTAAATATTGGGCAAAAATTTTATTCTTGTTGAGTACTGAGCTTAGAATTGTATTCTCAAGCTAAAAACTCATATTATGAAAAATTCCCTTAAAACAGTTTAAGAAATAATTTAATTACAGGAGAGAAAAGGGATGCTAATTCTTTTCTCTTAAAGTTGTTTATGTAATATTTATCTATGTAAATTTGTTATGTTTGTATACTTCCATAATAATAAGTTTATATTTTAGAAAATAGAGTAGTACGTTTGCTTATATTTGAGAATAGTAATAAGTTTATATTTGAGAAATTCAATAAGTGTTTGTGCAATAATGAATAGAGTTTATAACAATGAAGAAAAGTTTTAAACGCCTTAATGTATATAAAATAACTTGAATTTTAGAAAGTGATGTAGTATAAAAATTTCCAATTTTCTCATAATTAATGCAGCAGAACTTTTAAATCTATCTGAAATAAAAAAAAATATCCATCACCAAAAATATACCGAAGTATGTTTGTTATTTAAAATCAATTTCATATTCCACTGCCTTAATAATGCTGTATTTTAATGAGACTCAATTTACAAACATAATATTTAAGAAAATATTCTTAAATCTACCCTCTAGTAAAACATCATTACTTGTATCCTGAAGGAATACAGTTAGCTTTGTCCTTTAAAATAACTCCTTGTCTTTCTAAAGTTTAGAACGAATTATTTTCCTTCTTAAAAGTAATATATAGAGACCTTTGAAATAGAAACTAACAAATATTTCTAAGAGTTTCTCTAATTGGAAGGTTTTTCTTGAATTAAGAAACAACCTTTATAGTTTGCAAATTTATTTGAAATTTAAAAAGAAACAACAGTTAATTTCAAGAAGGAATAGTTCAGATAATGAAATGCTTTAGCTTCAGACACTGAAAGAAAAAATTTAAGGAAATTAAAAAATTATAGCTAAGGAATTATGGTTTTCGAGGACATAAGAATCAGGAAATAGACCAACTAATATTAGAAAAATAACCGCCTTTGATAACAATAAAGTTTAAAAGTGTATCCAAAATTTTGTTTATCTGTATATAAAAATAATTAATTTTAACTATCTTGAAATAAAAAATACATGCAGTGTATGTTAATTCACTGCATGATTAATAATATTAAAATAATGTAATGCAATTAAAAATTATACATAAAATAATTTGATATAATAGCACAATATTTTAAGAGCTAAATTATATATGAAAAAAAAAAAAAAATACTGAAAAATGTAACTATATGAGAATTCTTATATAATGCCATAATGGTGTTTTTATATTATGATATTAATTACGAATTAATTAACTGAAATTAATTTTAGCTCCCTCCTATTGACTTAAGCATCATTTTCTAAATAACTATATTTTATTTTGTGTTATAATATACCTTAAAGATAAATGGTGTTCAAGTTTGATGGAATAACAAAAATATTTTTAGAAAATTTTAAATCTTCAAGAAATAAGAAATATTAATTGATTATTAATTCTTTTTAACTACGGAAAAATTACTTACAAAATCAATTTGTTAATTGTATGTAGCTTTCACTTCTGTAATTATTTAAACAACATGTACACAGATATTTCACACTCCTAAAATCACTTAGTTAAATATTTTTTAGAGATAAATTTCAATATCGAAGAATTCATTGTGTAAAACATTTTTATTCAAGTGCTTATCATATACCTACCTGTAACTATCATATACCTACCTGTAAGAATAAGTATTAATTTGAAATATCGTAAATCGTGAATCGAATGAGATCTTTTAATTTTAGATTTCATAATAATCATTTTCTTGTATTGACGCTGTTTGCGTGCTTGCTATCAGTACAATTCTTCTCAATATTATTAAATAAATACCAGCTTTATAATTTTTTTATTAATTGTAATTTTGATTCTCCTTGTTTATGTAAAATTACTATTTTTAGATCAAGATGTCTTCAGAAATAACAAACAAGGATTCACCACGAAATGTTCTTTTAATACCTTGAAATTATTTTATAGCAAAAATGCTACAGATCTTTTCAATAATGAAGTTTCTTCAATACTAAAGCTTGACTGTGATTTATGAGTTGCGAGGTACATCACCAGTATAATTCGTTTTTCTTCTTAGTTCGACGTTAAAAACCAATCAATCAATATTAAAACAAATTTTATAACTTTGATAAAACATTTTAAAGCTGTTTTTGAAATTCAAATATCTCCAAATCAAACATTTTTCGACACCTAATACAAATACCTTTGATTAAAAGTAAATTTTTATTCTTAAAGCATTAATATCAAAAGTGTTTATTTTTTAACTCCGATTTACTTGTTTATCGATAACTCCAAATACCACAACCGGACCCACCTAAGTAATGGTTTATCGATTGGTAGTTTATGCGTTTCATTTAGCAAATGCTCCTGCCTGCTTACTTTTTCCGCAATACCCGTCTTCTCTCTCTGTCTCTTTCCACTGCTCAATTTAGGCATATAGCATGAGGAATTTTGCTCCTACTTATGAGATGGAATACATGAATTTTTGATGCGGCATTATCCGGAACTCAGAAGGAAAGTTGGCGATGAAAATAAGTTCCGGAGATTATCAGAAAATATGCTGAGTATTCAAATAAACGAAGATAGTCCTATTTTTTTCTCACTTAATTTATGATAGAAAATATGTTATAATCGTTCTATTTATCAATTTGTAAATGCTTTATGATAAAAGTATTTTTAATAACTTTTGAGGCGGATGGTAGGAGTTTTTTTGGTGGATTAAATGGATAAATAATGTGACGTATATTGAATATATGTGATATTTATTGTTCATGACGGGTGCTCAGAAAAAAAAAGTCTTGTCTTAAAAATATAAACATGGAAGTTGTTAGATTTCTAAATATTTTATTTTATAGGAACACATAATGAATAATTCATAATTAGAATTTTAAATCCTACTCTGTAGAAAAATATGGATACACTGTATTATGTTAAACATATAATTTCCCAAAATGTTATTCTGAAACCTTAGTAAATCTAATAAAAATAAGTCACATAATAATCTTTATTTAATTATTTTTTTCTTAGTTTCAATCCTTAATATTTATTTGCTTTACTCTTTAGTTTTATTAGTTCAATTTTAAGTCCTTTTTTTCTAGAAACATTGCAGGATTCTATTACAATATTGTACATGGTCTTTTTATACATGTTAAATAAATCCTATATTTTAAATAAAAGAAACACACAAATTATTGGACCCACCTCTTAGTATAACTTTTTAAACTCTGCTTTTGAAGAATGTAAAATAATTTTTTATTATGAATTGTGTTTAAATGTTGCCATTTGTTTCGAAGTTAAGTCTTTTATTATTGCGTGTTTTGTGTGCATAACTTTGTATAAGAAATACAATATTCTGCAATGCTTGTAATGAACAAAAAACTATAGTACTTATTTTAGGAATTCAAAATTCTAATTGAACTACAGAAAAGTGATTTGATCCAAGTATGTTACAGATTCTTATGCCCATGCATGAATTTTTTTTATTCTGCACGCTGAAGCTACCAGTCACCTGCTATCTGGCTATGAGTGTGGAAGTGTCAATGAACTCCATTAGAATTTTCTTTCAGACAAAAAGGACAAAAATACTTGAAAAATTATACTGTATTAGATTTTATGCAAGGATTGGGGTTTTCAAGAAAGAACGGTCCGTAAAATTCAATAGGCTTATAGATACGAAGCAATGAAAAACGTATAGATAAAAGAGTGATTAAATCACTTTAAAGGCAGCCAACATCAGAGCAGAGTTTAAAAAATTTTGGTTGACTTCTCTGACCTTTTCTAGATGTTATTTCTTAACATTTAGGATGACAAAAAGACAAAGAGATTATCAGTGACACGAAATTGATAATATTAAATCTTCAAATCACGACCAGAAAACATGCAGGTAAAACGAGCATCGAAATTGGATCTGATCTTTCCATTTGACTGAGAATTTGGGATTCAAGAGAATCTCAGAAATATTCACGCAGCTACTAGAGATCTAGAAGTATCTCTGATGATGGGAGATCACGCAGGGTATGATGGAGACTGTGAACAACGATTTCAAATTTATTAACATAGTTATCGCTAGGGATGAATACTAAGATTATGGTTATGGTCCAAAAATTAAGCCATTTTGTCGAACTTGAGAATGCGACTTCACTCCCATACACTTCCTTAACAATCAGGCACGCTTTCTAAATAGTGTTTTTAAACCACAATTAATGAGCCATATCTACTTACGCACGAGAAATTATAAACGATATATATATATATATATATAACATATATATTCCTCGCTTTCTGTGCACGTTTCTGTTTGGTGTTTGGTCCTATAAGTATTTGGAATGATTTATTCCAGCCAAATTTGAGGGGAGGAGGGAAGTCTATGCCAGTGAGATGGTTGAATGTGATGTAAATTACGAGAATCGCGTATAACTAGGTTGCCTTCCAGCCGTTGGGGCATGTAGATTTCAAAATGCATCAAAAAGGAGATGGCACCGAATAGTAGAACCGCATTATGCTATCACAGCTTGTGTTATCCTGAACAAATGAATGGCAAAAACTAAATATGATTCTTCAGGTTTATTAAAACGAAGTCATATCCAATATGACTGATTTTCAGTGGTACACAAAACTCAGAGGTAGATGGGAACACTTCGGATGGAAGATGTACAACATGGAGTCAAACCGATGAATATATGATCAAAGTTCAATATCCTTAACTGTGATAGGCATTTAAACCTTCGTATAACAGGATAGATGTTAATGTTATTCATTGAGCATTCCATTGTAAGCAATGATTTAAAAACATGGATGCTCCATCACATCATCGTATCCGATCATGTGTCGCTAATTATGAAGGAGCTGTTGGCCAAACACACATCGCAACGTTCACCTGCAGTCCATATCTGGTTCTCGCCAACTTCTTTTTGTTTCCTTGAATAAAAGAAAAGACATAAAAGGATCTGATTTCGGGGACAATTAATTCGTTTCAAATGACTTAAACTTCAGATTACCGACTTCCAGGTTATATACGAAGAATGGAAAAAGTGTTAAGAGTTACGTATTGATATAGGAAAGTCATATAAGTGCCTACATATATATAGCATGTTATGAAACTTTGTGGACAAAGGACTTGTTGCGAGTTAAAAACTTGTTTTATTTACAAAATTTTGTTGTGTTTATTTCATAAAATCAAACAATAAATCAATCAATTTGAAAAGGCGATTAATTTGGTTTTCAAATGTCATTTTTAATAAGTAGGCTATGCAGAGAACATAAATTTGAGGTAAGTAAAAATTTAGTAACTCTATTTAATTTTCATGTTTTTAAAAACTGTATAAATGATGTACATTTGACTTTTAAGGGAATGTTTTAATTTGGCTAAAGGGAATTTTAATTTTTTTTATTTATATTTTTCTTTCTTTACTTACTTAAGTTTAATTACTTTTTGAATACGGACTTTTTCTTGTACGTATTTGTTTTTTTTTTCTAATAAATTTCTGTAAAATAATTATGCTTTTCGAGATGGCCTTAATCCATAAATACTAATATAATCACTTATTCCCAGTCCCAAGCCTGGGGCAAGCCTTTTAAATAGTTTACAACTACTTTTGTCTTTATTGTTTTATTTTTCTCAATTTCTACCTTATAAATTTAGTAATGTTTATGTCTTTAAGGACCAAAATGATAATTGAATATTTTAAAATTACTGGTTTTATTTTTACATTTTAAATATAATTTAAGTTTTATATTTTAAAGTTTGGTAATATAGATGTTTATTATATACTTTTTGTACTTTATTGGTTTCAAATTATATTTATACAGGAATTTAAATCACTCTGTTCTCTTTTTTGGCGTTATTTAGTTTTTAAATTCCCAATTAATCTCCTTATTTTTATTTTGCTGCCATGTTTTAATTGAATTGTGCTAGCATTTTTTTTCTACAGTCGAAATTCTCTACAGTGAACCCAGGTTATAACGAGCTTTTTACTGGTCCCAAAGGAACAATTACCATACTAATGTTATTATAAAGGCTTTATAGTGGTGAGAAACTGGAACTCCATTTATCGTCAAATGGAATTTCTCTTACACAGATTTCCCCCCTAATTTTGAAAGTTAATTTTGCCCATAATGTTCAGGATCCCCTTAAAGATAGCATTAGAAATTTCCGTCTCAAATCTTACTGTTTTTAGCATTGCCTCCAATTTTAAGAATCAACCACTTTCTCCACTCTGCCAGTCATCTTTACTATTCCATTGGTCATTACATAGACACCCCTCTTAAAAGCACACCTCAAAAATAAAGAGAGAGTGAGAGAATATAATATTAATATTTTTAGCTTAGAAATCTTAAGAAAAACTTTTCTAAAGTTCATCACTAACGCATTTGTGATAATATAATAGAGTGAAGTTTGACACTCTAAAATATTACAGAGAAAGTATTTTCTTGTTGATAAACAAATCAACGGACAGTAGTACAGTTGATATGTAATGTAAGACCTGAATTAAATTAAGATTGTTTGACTTTTTATTACTTACTTCGTAAAATATATTTTATATCGATATTTCAAGTACATGATTCAGCCTAGTCTTTTGTCTTAATAGTTCTGTATTTAATTTAAATATTTAATATAATACATGTATATGAAATTTAAATAGCCCTTTTAGGTCCCATAAAATAAAGTGCATAATTTCGAGCTGTTTTATGAAAACTATTATTACTGCAATAATAGTTACAAAGTTAACCTTTTATATTTAGCGCTAAAATACCTTCATATTTCACATTTAATTGGGATAACGAATCATGGGTGTGACATACCGACGAATTTTTAAATATATTCTATTAATTATTGATGTGATATATGGTCCAGACTTTTTGAGTAACTGCCAACTTTTATATGAAACTTTAGAATGCTTTGGTGCAATAAATCGTGTGATATATGTGAGACGAGACAGGAGACATAAAAGTTGTTTCTAATGCGTAAAAGTTATTCGGGTGCAAAATTTACTTTAAGAATGCATTCTGAGGAAAATTTCTTCAAATAACTAATTTTTTCTGTAACAGTCCTTTCAATGCCTAAATACGCATGTGAGCAACACTTTAAATATTATTATACGGAAATAAAATTTAAAAATGAAACGTTTAATGAAAAACGATTGAATAAAAATTTGATTTTGAAGGTGCTGAATTTTGATGCTTATAAAAACGTTTATTATATTCATTCACATGTATGAAATCTCAAAAACTCGTAAAATACCTTTTGTAAACACAAATATAACTTAAGATTTTTAAAGATAATTTAAATTCTGAAAGTCCTTACTTAGATGACATTTGAGATACTTTGTATATGTTTATTTACAAAATTTCCTGAAATATTTGAAAAATATCCTCACATAAAAATTTTTTTGAGCCCCAATATTCAAGAGTAGGATCTCAATTAGAGGGAAATACCTTTTGAAATTAAAAAAAAAGTATCCTATTTTTCATAATATTTAGTTCCAAATGCATAGAAAGAATATCATATTTCAATAAATTTCTAAATTGTCCTTATATCAGTCAATATTTGCCTTGCTAAATCTATATTAGATAATCCCGCGTTATTTTCTGTAAGGGAAAATGAAAGTAATGTTGTTTCCTATGATATTGACATCATTACTTTCATTACATTGTAACATTATATATATATATATATATATATATATATATATATATATATATATATTGGAAATGAGTTATTTTTAATATATAAAGACCCTGTATGGTAAAACAGTATATGTGCAAAAATTTCATATATTAATATTAGTAGTGTATCATTTTCTATTTGAAAATATATACGGTCGAGTACAAAACTAACACAAGTTGTACATTATGTTGAATTTCTGGAGAACTAATTGACAGATTTTATAGAAATTTAGTATGAATATACATTTATAACAGATACAGAGATGTGTCGTTGAAAAGTCTTTTTATTGATGCATGACTATCTGTAAAGCTCATAATACAGGGATGTACAAAATTCACGTTGCTATATCGAACTGAAAATGAATATATTTTGAGGTATGTCTCCTCTCCCACCCAGATAGATAGCACTGCTTGATGACATGCTGGATAAGAGGTAGTTTGAGGAGTCCCTGTGGCAGTCGATCCCTTCTCCATCTGCAACGTAGATTTTAGCTCCGGGATGGTTCTCAGAGGGGGGATGGTGAGATGCAAGTGCTCTGCCAGAGCATTCTAGATATGGTATAAGGTAGGGATGAATAACCTTTAGTAGACCATGTGGAAATTTCCTGAGAGACGAGTTCAGATGTGCTGTATAACTCTAGCTTTTTTTTTTAATATATCGCCTTAAGTTCATGGTTAGGGTTTGGTGAATAGAGATAAGGATATAATCTATTTTGCTTAGGGGAGGAAAATGAATAACTTAATTAAGAATTTAGTTCATTAACTTCACTTAAGTGAAACACCATACTACAATGGTCAGAAACTATAATCTGTACGAAAGGGTGATACCTTCATGATTGTCTGCTACATCTACTGGAGAGTCTCATTTGGTGAAGGATATCTGGTCCACAGTAGTTGGTAATAAGATTAGAATAAGAAAAAATATTTGGCTTAGATTTGTCTGTTCTCTCTGCTTCCTAAAAGGATTCCTGACCCTTGGATATATTTAATAACTTTGTAAGGGGTTTGGTCGGAAGTAAAGTTCGATATTTCTAAAACACATAATTTATTTACAACACAAGTTTGATCAACCCAAGTTATGATAAGCACCCAATTAATAAATATGAGGACAATTGACGAAGTATGCGAGATATGAGAAGACTTTAAATACTTCAGTATACTTACTAAATTTAAGAGCTCCGACTTCTAAGCTATCTAGTTTCTATCGTCACCTTAAGTAATACAAATATCATTTACTAAATATTCATTGCTGCACTAGAAATCTAACCTATCTCCCTTCTCCTCTCTTGAAAGTTTATACTATATATATCAGTCTTAATTTGCATGATCACATTCTCTTCTTCGGAGGAAGCTTTCTAATAAAAATAATTTCTAAAGCCCGAAAATTCCCCAAGAGGACTGTTAGTGACAAGATCGCGGATAGACCCATCACAACTTATTTAACAGAAGTATGAGATCTAGAAAAGCTCATCAAATTTTATTTTTGAAAATGACTTTGTTTTTGAATCATCAAGTTCTTTTTGTATATTACTAGCATCTGCATTACATTTTGTTCACTAAGTTAAAATAGGCTTATAAAGGCGAGAATGCAGTTTTTTTCCTTAACAAAGTCATGAAAATAACTTTGAAATTTCTCTTAAAATATCTTGATTTTTTCAATATATTTTATCAAATTGTTATTATTTTCAGTACATTTTTAATATGAAAATTGATTCAAATCTTCATTTTCTAACTAATAGATGAATAATCTGTATTTCATTTCAAATTAACTGATGTTATTCTCTAAGCTAAGGATGTATTTCATTCTTGCCTTGTAGTTTTAAATTTAGATCACTGAGATCGCTTATATAATATCAATTGAAAATGCCAAATGAAATAGTTTTTTGTTGTCAAATAAGAGGATTCTTTCATCAGGCAGTTAATTTTTCAGTTCAAAAAATTAAAAGGAAAACTCAATTTTTCTATTTTTAAAATCTACTTAGAATCTGCCTTCTAGAAAGTCAGCGAATCAACCATCTAGTCTTGAAAATCTAACAATTCACAGTATTCTCTGAAGTCTTGTCTGTTTGTTTTCTAGCTCTAATTCTTTTTACAGATTTCACAACTACAGCGTAATAAGTTGCATATTTAAAGTTTTGGCACGCAGTGCCTCTTATTATAAAATGCAATATCTTAGTATAGATCGATTTAAACAACATTCAAGTAGTTTTACATTGTTATAACCTATTATTAATGACACTTCGTGAGTACACACACTCATGGGTTTGCTATAATCTACTTTCATTTTTCCAAGGCATGATGTTACTTTTTCAAATATGTTTAATCCTCTTGTTTTAATATGACATGGCTCCAAAATGTCCAAGTTCTCTTCAAAAGCATTAAAGTTATAGCATAAATTCATTTTATAAAAATATATATCTTTCTAACATCAAATATGTCCGTTGATTCATATTCCTCCGAAGCAAGAGAAAAGAAAATACAAGAATGGATAAGGTCTTCCAATGAGTGCATCCTGAAAGATTTCTTCGATACTTTTCTTACCTGTCTCTGCCTCGATTTAGCAATTTCGTCTGATTTCCTTTTAATATTTTCATTATCAAGATGGTGTAAGAAATATCTGTATGCAAGACTGAACAGTTTCTTCCCATACAGAAAAAAGTATGTTTTTTTTTCGCTATTGCTAAAACAACTTTATATGACACTTAGTATGTCATTGTTAAGTCTTTGCAACTTATTTTAGCAAACATATTTTGTCTTTTTCCTAATTTCTTCCTTTTTCTTAGTTACATACTCTTTTTGCAACTCAGACCCAATAACATTATTTTTTCTTCTCTGTAAGTCTGATGCTGTGCCTTAGAATTTCCATAAAGATCATGTCTTCTATTTACTTGAAAAAGTATTTTCACAAACAAAGCAAAATTTTTTCTTAATGAATTTGCTGTAAATAAAAACTCATTTCAAAAACTGTTTATTTCAAATTGATGTCTACTATTATTTTACTTATGTTTTTACTTTTTACTATTTCACGTTTACTAATTATTCTGAGATCCATCGCCAGTCGCCCTATCGTTACTTCTAGTGCAAAGCTAATAAAATCAATCAATGAATCAAACTATTACTTTCTAAGCTTCTTTTAGACATTTTATTTGCACTATTATTGATAAAAGGAATTCAAAAAATTATAGAAAAATACAAAACTCTAAGAAATAATGAGAAAGAACAAACAGATCCCGCAAAATGAATCAAACACAAACACGTAAAATGCTTTCGTAAAAACAATGCTTCAGAAGTCGACATTGCATTGGATCACTCAGAACTAACTGAAGCGCCACTTAGAATCATCCAATGAGCCAAGGTTAGGCAACTCCTAATCTAAAGGGGTAAAATCAGGAGATTTGGCTGGCCAATCCATGCGGCAAATATTCTCATTCTCCAGATAATCGTCAATCAGCTGAATTCTGAATAGATCAGTGGTGACTTTCATTAACAGGAACCCAGGACGAATTGTGCCCCTGAAAAGTATGACATAAAGTCTTAAATTCTCCTTTCATATCATAGGAGTTGGAGAGGCATCGTCAAACAGAAACAGAGGGTGTGTGTGTGTGACCGTCCAACATATTGCTTGCGGAAACCGAATATTTTCACTTTAGTAATGATCCATTCCTCTGATAGGTTAGGGAAGGTATCATGTCTCTAGATCTCTCTATATACAAGGACACTCAGAATAATTGTGCAGGCAGGATATCGACTCAGATGTAAAAGGTACGGTGCTCTACTGAAGACTGGTCCAATGTATATATTATCTTCACCATGCTAAATGTTCTCTCTTGAATGCTGAAGGGAGCGGAAGGCGACAACGTGTCTCGTGGCATACAACTCTTTGATAGGAAACTTCCGGGACACTATAGACTGTAATACACGTGCTTCAGTGGTGGTATACTGCTCACATGAGAGTAGAAAAGCTGTAGCTGTACTGTGTCACTGTGCCGAAAGTGCAAAATAACTATTCTCGTTCGTCGTTATGAATTTTGATCGACTTAGTCCAAGTATACTTGTTATGGATTCGGTAACCTGACACTATTCCTACAAATTGTAGACTATATCAGGCATTATATTGGTTCTGTAGCAACACGCGCTTGTGATTGGCTTACCT
>BMAW01037388.1:190236-213007 GCA_019974015.1 Nephila pilipes
TTTTAAAATTCTTTCAACGAATAAGAACAAAATCGGAGTTATTTGAGATACGTGATAACAAAATTAAGAATTTTTTTTTGTCGAAATCATTACTTTTTTTAGTAACTTACATTGTAAAATAATTTTCATTTTAAAGTTATACAGAATTTAACAAAATCGATTGGATGAAGTTTACAAAAAAATTATAATAGGAGAAATGTCAGATGCGCTACAGTATCTAATTTATGATGGTAAATTCCAGACATCCTTGTAATATTTCTCTTAAGTATTGGAATGATGTTTTTACAATAATTTTCGAAAACGATGATGGATTGTTTGAACAATTTTACAAAATATAATGCAAAGACTTCAAAATTTATTTCTTGAAATTAATCTTCAAATGATGTTATTTTTTTCCTCTTTGATCATTTAAAGACTATTCCTGCAATGATAAATGCAGATGTATACTTTTAGAATCTGTAATTTAGAGATACATAATAGATCATCTATGCATTTTCTGATCTATGTTTAATGTTCGTAGTTTCAAATTTTATAAATAGTTTATTTTTGTATATTAATTTCATATTTTCTGAATCAAAATCATGTTATTTAACACTTTTAAGAGGTCTTTTGGAACTAATTCAATTTTTATTTAGAAACAATTATTTGTAAAATATAAGTGAAAAATTTATAACTATTTGTAAAATTGAAATTTCACAACAAATTATTGTTTTTATATAAATTAATTTTTTTTGTTTTTACGCAGATTATAGCACATAAAATTTATATTTTAATAATCTGAAGAATTAATAGACTGAACACAAAATATTTTCTTGCCATAAGTGAATCAAAAGTTATTCATATTCAGGGAATCACAAGAAGAAATGTATTGAAGATATGTGTACAATGATCTAAAAGTTTTCAAAATATGAAATTTCTGAAACAGTACGTCACTGCCTACACTTCTTCCAGACTCCATACCTAGGAAGTTGACAACATCATGGCCGTTCAGGTACTTTATGAAACAGCTTGAAGTGCACCACTCTACACGAAATTGTATCTTTTCTGGCACTTTTGATCTAAGTTACCATCCCACAGTCGATGGAAATCACATCTGGACTTAAAGGGTAACGTTGTAATGTTGTGCTTGGACAGCACTTGCCTCACATTTGCGAATTGTGTATGGATGCTTTGTTAGGAAGGAAAACCAGGTATCGTAGATTTCTTTTCAGAAGGAGGTGGACTTTAATCCTCAAATGTTCTGGCGCATCACTGTTCATAATTTGTCCTGTAAGTACGAATTCCTTGCGGAACAAAGTCAATGAACATCGATTTGTCCCCATTTGATCACATAGCCGTTTTTTTTTTTTTTGGTAAAGTAGAGACCCTTGAGTGCTCTTTGCCTTTTGTTGTCGCAATCGTATTCCCTAGTCCTTGTTGTATCACTCATTATCATTCTGTAAAAATAAGGTTTGGATCGCTTTCCAAGCATTCTAACAATTTTCGCAAAACAATTTATTTGTTTCTGCTACTCGTCTGACGAAAACTCCGATACAAAATTTTCGCATACTATCCCTGTTTCCTAATCATTGATTAAAATCGAGCATACATTGGATTTAAAATAATTTAACTCCTCTGATTTCCCATAAACATTTAACTGGTGGTTACAGTTCATAAGATCTCGAATTGAGGTTACATGTTTATAGGTTTATGTGGTCACACATTTATTTTTTTCACCATTAAAAAGCAGATAACCTCACCAGGTCTTCAACCTTGTAAACCTCTCGGATTATATCAAAAGTTTTCCTTTTCAGGTATATTTAATTTAATGCAAAATATATAAACACAATTCTGTTCAATGGTTTACTTCACTCCTCTAGATGCCAGAATGAAACATACTTTAACTTTTGGGGGACCTAAAACAGCTGGGAAGCACTTAGCATGGTTCTCCTTGTTTACGACATCTTCTGTGCTCCTTTTCCCACAAAAATAGATCTCTCTCTACCCCTTCTAATGGATCAAAAAAAATTTCAGTGGATTGTACTTATTGTTATAACCTTGTTAGCATATACACATATATATTAGATAAAATCTGCCCGGGTTTAAGAAACCTATCTACGCGTGCAAGCCGAGTTGTTAGCCTAATACTGGACCCCTAGTTTATTTCCCAAGAAAACTTAGTACTCATTTATCGACCCGGAATGTTGAACATTAAAACACGCTAACTACTACACCACCACTACTATATATATATATATATATATATACATATGTGTGGGTGGGTGTAACTCTCTCTCTTGGTTATAATTTTTTTTCAATTTTCTTAATTGTTTATTACCATTTTGAAGGTACTTTTAGAACATGTAGCTTGTAGAATATGTATCTAGGTAACATTTAAAAATAATTTTTTGAAAATTTAGTGTTTTCATTCCGGCAACTCTAGAAATTTTTATTCCAGCATCTGATGGTATTTATTTAAGAAGCATAATTTTGTGCTAATTTTTCTTATGCTTTTTCAAATATTTTTTTGACTTGAAATAATATTATGAATGAGTAAATGAAATGAATAATTCTTTTTTCAGTGCTTGAATCTTCTGTGTTTTGAAAATTTTTAAATTTAATTGCATTTCATTGATAACTGCTTGTTATAATAATCACTGTAAAGCTGTTTTTACAATATGTGATCAAAATTTTTTAAAAAAATCCGTATAAATATTGTTTTCCAGATACATTTTTAAGAATCTGCAGATCATCCGTTCAAATAAAGAGAATTTATCTATTGTCTTTCACCTCTTGGAATAGCAGTATCTATAACAAATTTCGGGTTATATTTACAATATCGGGAAAAAGAAAGCTTTATGCTGATTAAAATAGTCATTAAATACCTTACGTTAAATAACCCATTAATAACTGATATATGATTTAAAAAAGATTTTTATGAAAGAATTCTAAAATATAAATGATACCTTGAAATTACATTTATTTTACATAATATGACGAAATATATTTTACAATGACATAATTATCACAAAGAAGTGAATAAAAATGTTTGGGAGAGCTTAAATAGATTAGTCGAAACTATTAGGAAAAATATGTTAAAAAAATTATTTAACCTTTGGTATTCTGTACAATCGCAAAATGGATAAATGATCTACTTAGCAACACAGAATAGGAAACTTTGGGAAATAATATAGAATACAAGTAAGTATATTTTTATGAGTTTTTCATTCTGTTTAACTTTCTGAAAATTATTCAATCGTTATATCAATGCATCTAGAATATAAATCTGAACATAGAATATACTTAAAACACGCATTCCACCCCCCCATATATATATATATATATATAATAAAAATAATAATATGTAATGCATAACTTATTATTTCAATCACCAGTAAGTTGTTACTATGTTATCTCTAAATAACACATCGATCAATAACTCCCGAGTCTAACATTGAAAACAACATTTTTTTTGCAAAATTTTTTTTTATTCATCAACATAACACCTTTTGTTAATCACCTTTTAGGGTGATACAATCGTTCCAACGCTTTTTTTTTTTTCGCAAGAAATCTTTTTTGTTGCGAGTAAATAGCGATAAACAGCTTTCTGAATCATCGACTCGTTGCTGTTTTTGTTCCATCGAAAGCAATCGCGGCACCCACTTGGAAAAAACCTTTTTCATGCTCAATTTTTCATGAAGGATAGTAAATACACTTCCATATGATATCTGTGTCATTTCAGCAATCTCACGGAGCTTCACTTTACGATCCTTCATTATAATTTTTGTCACTTCACTCACATTTTCCGGTGTAATGGCTTCCACAGGTCTACCCGAGCGTTCCGCGTCATTTGTGTCGGTACGACCACGTTTAAACTTGGCAAACCACCGACAAATCGTTGCTTTTGATGGACAAGAGTCCGGGTAACATTTTTCAATCCATTGTTTCGCTTGCACGGTGTTTTTACCCATTAAAAAACAATGCTTTATCGGAACACGAAACTCGGTTTTTTCCATTTTTTAAACAAACTACAAAACGACTTTACTCCAACCTCGATAACTCAGCTGTTTCTGGTCCGATCGACTTAAAATTTTGACACGTTTCAAGCAAAGGTTAGTATTCTAGAAAGACCTGGTTACTGGTTTACTACGAGCGCCATCTCTGGGTTAGTCTCGGGAGTTATTGATTGATGTGTTATACTAGGGTTTTTCAAAAATCACTTGTATTCGATGACAGATAGCACCATTTAGGTGAATTGTTATTACCATTGGATGCAGTCATGTTATACGGAGCCAAAAAAATTTGAAATTTATTCATAAGTTAATTTTGAATTGGTCGTCATTTACTCTTAAATCAAAATTTCTTTGGTGTCGAGTTTTTACCGTTAGTGATACATAGATCCATCATTATGTACCAAAAGTCAAGCACAAAACCAAAACTTTGAGTTGCTTCAAAAAAAAATTTCCAAAAAAGGCAAAGATGGTCTCATAGGCTATGACGAATAAATTTTGAGTTTCGATTGGCATCTTTTGTTGTTGCTTGGCTTAGACAAACTAAATCAAGTCCAGGAGACCTGGTCGCACAGTTAAATAAGAAACAACATCCCCCTCATTAAACAACTGCTCCACAGATGCAACAATACAATCTAAGATATGCGAGGGATATGCCATGGTAAAAAAACGGCAAACAGCATATGTCTTCTAGTTTCCGTTGAAAATTAGACTCTTAATGCGACTAGTCCTAAGTTTAGAAAAAGTTGCTGAGCAAGTCTTGGACAGGAGCACTGCAAGAACAGTCCAGGGAACTGAGTGACATACCAAGCATATTCGGGCGGTGTCCAAGTGGTGTTCATATTAACCAAAAACAGGGAGTGAACCTCAGAAGTTGGTAGTTCTGTGGAAGGGATAGTGGGGAGTTCACTACCTTCCCCAGCAAGGTCAGCAACTTCGTATCTGTAAGCTCCAACAGGCGAGGGAATCCATTGTAAACATAAACTACCACCTTGGATCAAAACAGCGAATTTTAGAATAATATCCTGCCCCAACTTAACCAGGATATTAGGCAAACTCCTCAAGTACTGTAGGGAGCTTTTGCAATCTGTTAGAATCCAAACATCAGCCGCGTCAGCTCCAAATCAAGATTTAATACCTCTCTAATAGCAACAAGTTCAGAACAAAAATCTGAACTGTGATCGGGGTTCCTAAAATAATATCTATATTCTCCTGCACTTGATTTCATAGGAATACCACTGTCCGTTTTTTCCGAGTCAGATCTACTTCCATCAGTGTTGAGAGTCTGGGAGGGAATGACCTTAAGGGAAAGCTGGAGCAGCAGTTCAGGGTGTTCAGAAATACAGCTCTCTACTTCCATATTAAACCAAGAGGGCTTTCCTTCTACAGCCTTTGGTTGTTTGTCCAATCCGATGAGAAAATTCTTTTGTTATAGGGTCCAAAACTTTTAAATGTTGCAATATATTTCGCACAATTAGCCCTTCTTCTCAAGGACAAGGGTTTCAGATCAGCATCATAGTGAACAATATCACTGAGGCAACAGTGCCTGAGGCCAGTGATAATTATGGCTGCACTAAGCTGTACTCTAATTTTTTCAGGTTAGAAGCTGCTGCAACCTGATTGATCTGGTAGCCATATATGAGAACTGGTCGGATCAGAGCAGTATACATAAGTTTGAGAGTCATTGCAACCGCTCCCGAATCCCTACTGGATATATATTTAAGGACCTGAAGCCTCTTTCGACCTTTTTCATGTAGTATATGAGTGTGTTTAGTGCAGTTAATTTTAATATCCAAAATGAACCCCAGATAAATAGTGGTCTTGGTTGATTGAAGCAATTGCTTCTTTAGATAAACCTCAGATTGATAGATGAAACAATTATCCATTAGTTATGAAAATGCAGCTTAGAGATTTGGCAGTATTAAAATTTAATTTATGCTCATCTGCAAGACATATTTTACTTAAGGTATGATTGAGGGAATTTTCCAAATGAATTAAATCCGCATCTTGGTTCCAGAGCTCAACATCGTCTGCAAAAATGCCTATTTGACAAGGAGATGCCATTTTTTCTATTTCAGACACAAATTCGTGATCAAGATGCTAAAGGTGTCTTGATCACGAATACCAGCAATTGAAACATAGACAGCTGTCTAGTGAGACATGATGCTTACTGAAAGCAAACCATTTTCCGTGCTATAAGCAACGTCTCTTGGAATTTCTAAGGATTTATTGAACTACACTCTTTTTTATTCTTTATGCTTTGGAAAAAATTAATGTTATATTTGCTTTTGATTAATTGCTTATTAATGTCGGTATTACGAAAAGAAGCAACGTGGGAGCTATCGGCATTTGATCTTGTAGTTCTGAGCCACGGTCAAAAGACCAAGTCCTTGAAGAGCAACTGTTCATACTTCTATTTAACACCACTGTAAGGATATTAAGACTCGACAGATGAAATATGTATACATATCTCTACACGCCGGGATTTTAATGACAGCAAGACTTGACCTAATATTCGACGGAAACAAAGCCACAATATCATTTTTTCATAACAGAAATAGTAGTCCTTGAATTACAGAAGATTGTAAGAAGATCTTAATTAAAAGTTTTTTCATATTAACATAGAGTTTCTCTCAAAAACAAAAAAGAAAAATTGAGAGCTCTTAAGTATTATTTCGCTTCATAAATAATCAACACGATAATTACTAGCCTTAAATGAAAATTAGTATTCATATTATTTTTTTACTTATTTTTTAGTATAATTAAAAAAAAGATTTATGAAAAATTTATACTTGCCAATACTTCCTACTTCAAAATTCTGATATAAGAACATTTTACAACGATAGACTTATATATATAACAACTGTAATAAATGTGATATATTTTAGTAGACTTTAATTTTAATAATTAATTTAAAATGAGCAACCTAGTACATTTTCCTAAAAAAACTAATTTGGAATTAATTTTCGAATCAGACTTTTAGGAAGTATTACAATTCAGTTTTTATGTCTAGCTGTCTGTCAAAATATGACAAATAGCTTATCATTCTATTCAAAAAAAATTATTTATGTGCTTTTTCTCAGCTTTCTGAAATATGACATGGCCAAAATGGAAATATTTTTTCTATCTGTAGAGTGGAAGTAAATTTACATTTCCCTCGTGATATATTTATCCAGAAAACCACTTGGAAGAGATATGAGATGAAATTCAAGCCTCTAATAGTTTTTGAAGAAGAGGAATGATTTTATCATGAATTTTAAGCACTTACTTTTTCTAGCTTACATTTAGATACTGTTTTGTACTATTGAAATTATCTTGAAGTAACCTAAATTCAAACGTGTACCAGTTTTTTTCTCTCCGGAGAATATCTCTAATATCAGATCTGAAATTTTCTAAAAATCTTACGTTCCATTTTCCTATGTTATTTTTTTTTTTACAAAATATTGCAGTTTAGAAATAATAGCTTCATATCAATTTAGTAATAATATTATTTTCTACCGAAAACTTTCGAAATAAAAAAAATATTTCCAAAATATTATTTTAAAAATATATATTTTCATTCTTTCTTTTATTAATTATTTAAGGAAATTTATCAAGAAATATAAAAATGAAATTAGAAACTACAACGATGGAGAAAAAAATAATCAAGTAAGCATTAAATAGATCATAATGTATTAAATATTAATATTTATTTACTGTGAATAAGAATGTTATTTAATTTTTAAAGAAAAACAATTAAATCATTAATTCGAATACAAACGTCTTATATATGTTTTAATTTATAAGAATTACATAAATAGTTTGATTGTAACAGTATACTATATTCTAAGTAATATAAATTATTTGAAGGATCTTTTTTTAAAAAAAATTGTTCAATTAAAAATGAAATTCTTTATTACAGAGTGTTTCAAAACTTGTGGGCAAAACTTTAATGGGTTATAGAAAACATCTAAACAAACAAATTTCACCATACAATGCAGGATGGAGAGCAATTGAGGAACCTCTTGATAAATTTATAAGGGAAAGGATAAATGGTGAGTTTTCTTACACATCGTCATCTCCGTCGTAGGCACGATGTGTAAGAAACCTCGCATCTAGTGGTTCCCCGCTTGCTTCCCGCCCATGCACTGAAGGGTAAAAATTGCTTGTTTAGATGTTTTCAATTAGCCCTTAAATTTTTGCCCTTGAATTTCGAAACACCCTGTATATCCTGAAATCCTTTTTTTTTTTTCGCTCGACGGTGTATTAATATTATTTTCGGTAAATTTAATTTGCTGATTTTTGTTCATTTCGTACCTGTGCAAAAATGTTTGGATAATTAATGTCTTTTGAAACGCAGTATTAATATGCAACACTTTATCTTATAAGTTTAGCTACTTAATTCTACTTTCGCATATTTTTAATTATTTAGAAGAATAGCACCACATTTTGCAATAAAGGAATTGTATTATTCTTAATAATTTGTACACAATTACATTTTTGTCATATGAATAGTTAACTGTCATTTTTATAATACAATTGTAGAATTTGAGAGCAGCCAGTAATTTCAGTTTATCTCTTTTTGGAAATGATTCTTGTACAACTACTTCATTACAGAATCTATTCATTATTTGACAAAGTAAATGTTATTCAATTAACCAAGAACTAATAGTTAATGAAATTAAATTGGAGGATGTGTGAGAGAGTATGGAATTTTAAAAGATAAATTAGATAATGCTACTTCAAGAATTTGCAGTGTGCAGGAATAATAATGCGAAAATGTTGAAACATTTATGTTAAATAATGAAGGAAACTAAGGAAACTTAAATAAAAACTCTCTGATTCATATAGCATGAAGTTAAACACTTAGATTATCAAGTTCATAGAAAGAAAATTATGTATCCTTTTATTAAAAAATTTCCTATTAAGTAAAATTTGAGGTTTAAAAACCTACTTCTGATAATGCAAAATTAATATGAAGTGGAAATTTAGTCTTTTAAATACTGATTTGAATAATGCTTTAATGTTGTTATGTGTACCCCTTTTATTATGCAAAATTTACAATATGCAAATACATACACATTTAGCTCTTTATATAATATCAAGTATAGATAGTTAGACTCCATGAGTTAAATTAAATCCACTTATTAAATTAATTCTGAAATGTAAGTCAATTCTAACGTGTAATTCAATTTTTTTATTTTATGTGGAAAGATTACGTCATAGCATTATTTCTATTGATTTATTAGTATCATAGTTCTTTTCATTAGAAACGGTGGCTCACATTTCTCAATGTGTGTTACTTACAATGAAAAAATAAAAAAAAATTGCTGAAATATTTTTAACATCTTGTATTTGAATACATAAGCATATTAAATCTTTCTGTAAGAGTTTCATAAAATAGAATTTCTATGTAGAGAGAGAGATTAAAACATTATCACCAAGCATATAAGCAGTTGTTTGTGAATGCTGTTTTGTTATTATATTAAATTAATAATATTTTTCTCTATTTATCAATGACTTATGTATTTAATTTTCAACTACAATAAAATAAAAATTCTTAATTTAATAACAGATTCTTAATTTTATAAATTTGGGAACGGTTTTTGAGAACTAGCATATTATATCAATAAAAAATGTTTAAGAACTTTTATGTTAAATAAAGTATTAAGATCTATAATGGTATATGATAGATTAATTCGAAAAAATACTTTTAAGTTTATGTTAGAGATTCATTATTTTTGAGTTTGAAAAAGTGGAAATATTTGACAGCCAAGTATATGTGAAATCTATAAGACTTTAAATCATTTGGAATAGGCACGATTATCATTATATCTCTTCCACGATAATTATAATCAAATTACTAATTCAACAACCTAACGCTATCACAAAATCATCCGAAATTTCCCGATTTATAAATTAATTGTATTTCAAATATAACGTAACGATTTATAATCTTAGATCTGAATTTTTACTACACATACTCATAATTAAAACTTCTAAAATCGTATTTTACTATTATCATTTTCCTAATTATATAATTATTAGTAGATTTGTATTCTTATAAAAATAGTTTGAATTATTCTAATGAATTTTAACTAGTAATTTCGAAAACAGATATACTCTAAAAGTTGAAATGTTAATTAGAAATATTTAAAAATCTCTTCCATCCTGAGCTCTTAATTTGAGAATATTCTGTAATTAGATAATATTCTTTAGGCTTATATACTAATTAAGAATTATTAAAATTAGCTAGAAACACAAACATTTGGTTTAGTAACTTTATAATTGCATAATTTTAGAAAAAAGTTGAAAAACAGACACATACATTTGGAAAAATACGAGGATGTCATGTGGGAATGTTAAATTATTCTTTCAGAGCAGGTGTAACTGTTTCAATGTTAAAATTATTCATGAACCACGAGAGATATATTTCACAATCTGATGAATATTCTAATGAAGGATTTATCCAAAAGATTAATTGTATTGCAAGTTGAAAAATGAAACAGTTCTTATATGAAAAGGTTTAACATATTTAAGATGTAAAAAATAAGGCTAGTACTCATATAAAAGGAAAGAATTCCATTTAGAAACGAGATGTTATACTTTGAATATATAACAAACCAAACGGTAATAATTAACTACTGAGAAGTTACTTATAAAAATTATGTCATAGTGGAAGTTGAATATTCTAAAAAGAGAAGCTTTTGAATGAGGTCAACACTCTTTACTCTGTAACTTGAAGTCAAATGACATTAATTTAATTAATTAATTAAATAATTATACATGAAAATAGATTTATCATATTCATATATGCTGTTTTCAGCTTTTCAGCATATGTTAAATTATATCAAATTTATTTAAAAAAGATATAGGTTGAATAAAAAATAAAACAAATTTTACTACTATTTTAATTTTTATTTAACAATTTATAACCAATATTATATTTTAAACTAAAATAAATTTTGCCTCTAATATTAGTAAAGCAATTAGTGATATAATTTTGCATTAACGTCGTTTTGTCTATATTTTGAATTTATGCTTTTATATAAAACAAGCAATTTTGTATGTAAACAAAATAATCCAAAAATTAATTATGAAACTCATTAAATATTACTTCATGAAATTTCAAAATAAGTATCTTTGAAATGTTTGAATATATATATATATATATTAAAACCAAACAAAAAGTAATATCTTAAAATATTCAAGTGAAGAATATTCTGTTTTACACTGAAAGAAAATTAAACAATATTTTGAATAATAAAATTTAACTTTTTTCATTTTAAAGTAATTTATTGTAAGACTTTAAATTTAACTTATTTGCAATTCAGTTGAAAGATAGGTGGAATTATAATATCAACAAAATTATCTAGTTGTCATCAACGCAAAACTTAAATTAAAAGGAAGAAATGTGAACGCTTTAAGCGATTTACTTCAATTAAACATTCAAACTTAAGACAAAACAATATTGCCATTAAAGAGATTTTCAGTTTGCAAATTCTCTTCAAATTTGAAACTGATTCCTCTGGTCTTCAAAAGTTACTTAACTTGGCCTTTATCTCTTAGGAAAAATGTTTCTCCTTTTTCGGCTGCTTTCAATATATGCTTCTTTATTATCTTTTGTAATATACCTTTTCTCTCTTTTCTCACACATTTTTTTTTCTTTTTCTTTTGTGAGATGTTTTTGGTGGATTTCTTTGGATACGGTTGCTTTTTTCTTCATGTAGGATCTGCTTATAAAAACCACACGAATACAATGATCGTCAGGACAGTATCAATCTTTGAGGTTGCCTTAAGGTTTTTAGATATTCCAAGTTCCGGTGTTTCATGAACAAGATATGGAAGAGAGTATTCAGCAAAAAGTACAAAAAAAGTTTAATAACCTCTGCTAGCTCCTTGCTTTCTTGTTAAGTAGTCTTCTAGATAATGTTCTTATACATATACAAGTTGCTTCAGTGACAATTGCCATGATGATACATAATTCTTTTAAACAATGTATAGATCAGAAAATACTTAAAAAGAGCATATAAGCTTAAGATTACTTTCATTTTCTGCAAAATTACTTTTTCTATAAATTCTTTTCTATTAATATAATCATCAAAAATTTATAATGTTCTAAAATTGTGTTATTTTTAAAGTACTTTGAATGAGTTTTTAGTGAACGAAACACGTCATTTAAAAACAAAAGTAATTGAGTCAATATTTTGACTCATATTATTATATTCAGTATTATATTCATAGCTATTTAGACTCTTAAAAAAATAACCGTCGAAATTAATTGGTTGTAATATTAAAAAAATTTAATGTATTCTAAAAAATGGAACGAAACATTTCTGTAAAACATAAGTGATTTAATTTCAAATGATATAACTGTCATCAACGAGTGTGTTACTAACAATATTTTTAGTGCAAGAGATTCATATAAAATAATAGAAAAAATCTAGAACGTGCAATAATCTTGTCGTATTCGATTCAGTTTTGAGATCCATTTTATGTGCAACTCGATTGTTGTTATATAAAACAATAGTGGACAATTGTATTGTCAATTTTCGATTGTATCTCTACATAGCCCCCTAGTTTCACTTGGCAATGTAATTCTGAAGAGAATAACTTCGAGTCGATTGAAAGCTATTGGAGACAGGCCTCTTTGTTTCGAAACCACTATCAGTTTTTTAGAAACTCTCTTACAAGATATACCACTTTTCAAATAAGTTCTTGCCACTCTCGTGTTACTCACTGCAAAACGATACAGATATCCACTTCTTTTTACAACGTTTTCTGAATTTCACTTGGTGTGTGTGTGTGTGTGTGTGTGTGTGAGTGTGTGTGTGTGTCATCAAATTTTCGATCGTTAATTTAACCAACTTCCCATCAAGCTAGAGCTTTGAAATTTTGGGAATCGTTCGTACTCGCCTAACAATGCAATATTTAGACATTTGCGACAAGTTTTAATTAATATTTTCTTTAATAATGCAGTTTAGCCCAAACACTTGGCACGATTTCAAAAATTGGCACCAAACTTGGCGTTTTTTTTTTTTTTTTTTTTTTTTTGTTTTTGGCTGAGCGTTAAATCCGCGAAACGGAACGGAAAGATATTTGTGACCAGTTTTAACTAATATTTCAATAATTCTTTTTAATAAACTTTGCCACCATATAAAAACGTTGTTTTTAAAAAATGTTGGTTTTTATCTCGAATTATTAATGTTAAGTAGTTCTATTCAGTTTTCATGAACATTTTTTTTATGGAATCAGGAATTGAGTTAGAGGTTCGAATTGAACTTCTTCAGTCACTAAACTCGCAAACTGAATTCATTGAGTACCGCGGCCAGTTAAATAGAAAAATTAAATAAAATAAAAGAATTGCAAATTTATCTTCTGCAATGAGGAGTAATACTTTATAGCGATATATCAACTAAGCTATTTATCTGAAAACAACGCAAGTAAGGTCCAAAACTGTGTTAGACCCGAAATGGTAATGTAGAACAATTTATTACGAAAGCTTTCCTTCATACAGTTAATGTGTGATAGGTTTCTCAATTACTCTTCTTTAATGATAAAGCAATCAATCCTTATTGATATTTAGGAACTGTTCATATTTCTTCTTAGAGTACAGTAGTGTGAACCATTTCTCCCCTAAGAAGAATTATATCTGATACAATTTATAACAAAGAGTTATGAAGAGTTTCCTAGATAAAAACAAATTTACCCAGTAACGTTTGAATGTTCTTTTTTTTGTCCCTCATAAAATTACGTTAATTAAAAAAAATTGTCATATTACTATTAAAGTTTAGAAAAATCGAGAAATTAATATTTTTATGAAGAATAAATTACAATGTTGTTTCAGTAAAGATATCAAATTTATAGTATCTTTAATATTGTTAATAATTCATTTGTAGAACGGATGACTAGTTTAACGGCTATTTATTTATTTTCCAAAGAAATAGCTGGGAAAGGCATTATTTCAGAGATTTTTATTTTATAAAAATGCAAATTACTTCTTTAAATTATTTACATGCTTCTAACAGAAAAACTATATTTAATTGTTAATTTAATAATAAAATTACTCTATCTAATCTAATTTGTTTTTTAACAATAACACGTCATCAATAGTCCTCGTGTTGCATCTAATGCGACGTTAATAAAACCAAACCAATCGTTAAAATAAAAACTCTCTTCCAAAAGGTTTAGTCTAAAATTAGTCTCAGGATTTATAATGTCTCTTAAGTTTTTATTCTCAATGATATCCAAATTACCTGTAATCATGTGTTGATATTCCTTACGGATATAATTTTTCTATATATTACACATACAATTATAATTATCTTTTACATTTATGTTATTGTTGTAATTAAAATGTGTAGATATGGATCATTTTTTATTATATGTAAAAGCTTTGAATGTTGAGATTTTTAATAAGGATTATTTTTAATATTTACTAAGAATATTATAAAAATTAATATTTTCAAAAGAATATTATACTATTAATTTTTTTTTCTCTAAATTTAATAGTATATTACTCTATTTTTTCTGCTCAAAATTATTATCTTTTGTATCACATTTATGGAAAAAATATTTAGGTAATCTATTTTATCAAATGAATAAATTTCTCCTTTTCTAATGCAAAATAAAAAGTACTTAACGCTTTCATTATAAAAATCCTTCTCAAAATTATTATTAAGCACAAGAATGTTTTTCTTAACATCTTTTCTATTCATAATTTTTCCCTTACCTCTTATATCCCTATCTTTCCCCTTTTAAACACATAATAATTACCTATTTGAAAGTTTTTAATATCATTATTATAATAAATATCATTATAATCATTTTGTTTAACAATTTATTACCGATTTTTATTAAAATTCATAATATTTAACCCGTAAAATTAAAAAATAATAATAATTTGAGTGTAATCATAATATTTAACCCATATATGGATAAAATTAATAAAGTAGTTTTTCTCCATGGCCTATTTTTATTATAAGGAGCAATTTTGATAATGCTCAGCTCAACATTGTCGAAACCATGTAGATGAGAGTGCCGAATTTCAATTTCATTAGAAGGGTCGTTTAATAAGTGTTTAGTAATTCCGTGAGATAGTGTTCCTAGTATCAATAATGGTTTGTTTTTAGAAAGCATACCGAATCACTAGATACTGTTTAAGCCTCAGTTACTCGCAATCGTAATCATGACGCCTTTAGCATCTCAAAAGTTCTTTGTCATAACTTTGCTGAAATAGGAGGCACCCTCGTCTTCACCCGAAGACGAGGATACAGAAGATTCACCCGAAGCAACCCATCGTTTTGATTTTTCCTGGATTTTCATTGTATAACGATGAATCCATTTATCTACGATGGAAACAATTTGACGCCAAATGACGTCGACAGCAATCAAATTTTGATTAGGCAGATAAAGTCTACCAAATAAAAACTAATTCACAAATAAATGCCAAATTTGTTTCGGCTCCATTTAACCGAATGCAGAATACAATGGCAAAAACAATTTACATTAAATGTCATTTTCCTTCAAATACAAGTACGTTTGAACCACCTTTGTATTATTATGTAACTTTGTGTAAGTTTTTGAGTAAAGTCTATGTTAATTATTATTAATAGTAATATAAGTTTAACTAATATATTTATAATTAAGAAACACTTACAATTTAAAAGGTAAATGCAGTTAAAATCTTTATAAATAGATTTAGATTTTTAATTAACTTAGTTTTTATTGATCATTTTACAAGCTTTGTATCTAGGACAATGACATACATAAAAAAAATAATTATTTTTGCACATATTCATATTATGAGAAATGAGGATAATATAATATTTATAATATACATATAATTAATAGTATCATCGTGTAATTCATTACATTGATAAGTATAATGTAAATACTTTTTAATCAAAAAATATTCAGTTTTATAAGTCTCACCTCTATTTCTAACAATTCAACATAAATTTCTATATTTTCATTAGCAACCTCATTATCTAAATTGCGGTTTGATTATCTAAGTGCGAAAAAAAAACTCTAATTTGTCTGCAAAATAAACCTTAACTTTTTTTCCAAACTTTCCACATTTCTTCTTCGTCTAAAATATCAAAAATATCTTACAAGATTCCAAAATGATTATTTAAAATAATCATACAAAATCCTTAAGCAGTAGTAATATAATCCTCAAAATATGTACTGCAATAATAATAGTGAAATATCCTAAAAGCTAATTCGAGCACAATAAAAAATTCTAACTCAAGACCTTCACCAAGTATTGAATCATCAGAACTAATACAGACAGAACTCAATAGAAATATACATTATATTTACAAATCCACAAATATAACACTAAGGTCTAAATTTAAAGCCAAATAAATATCTCATTATATATATTTCAATGAAAAAAATGGTAATTCTTAACGATAAAAAACATGTCTAACAGTTTATTACTGAGTAAGACTATATAAATATAACCAATTACCAATTACTTAAATTTTACTAGAGCAATACATAAGTCATGAAATGTAGGAACATAATTATTATCATATATAATTATACGGCACACAAAATATCTAGGCCTTACACCATAATTTATTAAAACGAAGCATTATTATATTTACATGTAATCATTTTATAATTAATTCAAAATATAAGTTTCAAAATAAAAATCAAAATGTAAAAAAAAATCTGATTTTCCCAAGACTATGTAAAAAATAAGATTATAAAAAGCTTAAAATTTTATTTAAAGAATTAAGAGAAAGTACGTAAATCCAAAGTAAGGTATTTATTTAAAACAAAATGGGGAAAAAGTTTAAACTAGAATAAAAATAACACATAATGACATAAAATAATATAATAAAATTAAAGCAATTAAATTATTCATAATACAAGAATAATTTTTAAAAATGGTAAACAAGAGAAGCTGCATAACATATCAAAGGAGAAAAATGTAGTACAGAAATGAAAAAAAATATTCTTAATCTAACGAAAAAAGAGCTACATGAATTAAAATCAATGAAAACTAGATCGGAAAAATAAGAAAGAGAAGGATTGAAAAATAAGTAAATATAAATAAAAAAATTCAAATAAGTGCAAATTTGAGGTATATAAATCTGCATGCAAAAGTTACATTATTGAAAAGTGGCCATAATAAGGAGCATTGTCGTCCGTGTAATAAATTTATCACTGACAGCACTACGGATAAGGGAAACATGAAGCATTGTATCTTGTGTTTTATTCAACAATGTATTTTGGTCATTCATACTACCAGATGCATGCACAAAAAGAGATATTAAGCCAATTAACATGATACGTGTCCACACCATGACATTATATGTCCGATATCTGTCCCTCCCTGGGTATTTTCTGGACAGATACATTGGCATCTACAAATCGACTGCAGATTTAACTTACTCTCACCAGAGGCTTAGTCCAAGTGTTCCTGTCTCAGTCGGTACAATTTTTATGCTATTTTCACCAGTCTCTAATCGTAATACGGATAATGACAGCAAAAAAGGTCTGTTGACGTATATTTCTCTTCTCCAAAACGTCTCGTTACGTATATTTGGGATGCCATTTGTCCAGTGACAAAAAAGAATTACTCATTTTTACACTGCTGTTATGTACATAGTATACTGATTCCTTTTTGTCGATATGGCAATGAATCTGTCTCTTGCTGGCATTGTACCTCCATCATACCAATTCCCATATATTATAACTGTCTTAAAAGCTTTCCATGTGGGCGTTGTTCAGCTATCCAAAAACATCTGTTTTAACCTTCCCAAAAACAAGCCACTCGTAAAAACATCAAAGTTACGTCGGAAGGACATACCGAAAATATCAAGCTCTAAATTAATTGCTTCCAATCAAACTGCTATTTGGAGAAATATCTGTCTACAAGCGAGAACTTTTTAAAATCTTTTATCTGTGATATTCCGAGAGGAAAAAGAGAGAAAAAGAAAATTTTCATATGAGCACCTCTTGTTTCTACGTCCCTAGTTTATCTAATACTCCCCATTTTCTTTTCTGTTATTTTGTGGTTTCTACGGGATATAAAGCCATCGGCCCTCAGCAATTGTCAACCAGTATATATATAATATATATATCATGAAAAATAAACAAAATGTCAAGAAATTAAAATTTGAAAAATCTGAAACATTTAAAATATATATATATTTTTGAATAGACAAAAATAGGGCACAGTGTATTGAATATTATAACAGGCTTTAGACGAGTAAGCAGGATCACTCTAGAATTATAAGCCAAACTATCCGCATCAAGAGAATATACATAAATAAAATAGTTAGAAAACGAAAAATATAAGATAAAAAAAATTTTAAAATTAAAATCCTGAAAAAAAAAAAAAAAAAAATCCTTATAAAACCAAAAGTTAAAAAATTGATAAATAAATAAATAAAAAATTCCAGTGAAAAATCAGACATTTTCAAGTATAATACTCCACGCGTGTTAATATTATACACAAGAAATAGAAATAAGTGAAAACAAATTTAGAAATTTACGTAACAGAAACAAATGAAATTTAGAAAAAATCATTTACTCACAATTAACACCCCTGAAGGCTTTATTTCAGAAAATACTTGAAGATCATAAACAATAAGTGAATAGAGACTTGGAACAAAACACCAAACCACCTTCCCAAGTGAAGGAAAACAATTTTAAACGTTGCCAAATGCAAAATATTAAACTCAAGAAAGAACAATTTTCAAAGTTTGCCAGAATGCTAACACTAAACTCTAGAAATAACTAATAAATAATCAAAAGCTATTACAATTTACATGTAATATTGAACTAAATATTTTAGTAAAGAAAACTTAAAAAAGGATAAATACAACTAAAGAAATCCTGAAAGATGTGAACAATTAATAGCAATATTAATTTAAATACGCTAGAAAATCAAAATAAAGCAATGCCGTTTAACAAACCATTTCATAACTAAATCTAAAGATTAAAATTTGAAGATAACGCATTTAAATAATAATGAACTATATATAATAACTAAATCTAAAAATTGAAATTATTAGATAACGGCATTTAAATAATAATAAACTATATATATATATATATATATATATATATATATATATATATATATATGAAGTAATAATCTAATATCAAAATCCTAATTTTTGTAATTAATAATACTTATTAAATAAATTCATATTTATTTGTAATGATGATGCTATTATGAACATGAAAATCAAAAGAATAAAATTTTGAAATCTATCAAAATATTTTTGAAAATTATGGAACTATTAATATTATAAAGATTCAATAAAAGATAATAATGTAATTGAAAATACTATTCCAGTTCTTTGGAATAAAATATTTGGTTAAACAATAATTTCATGAATCCATTTTCTGATAAATAATTACATAAAATATCAAGGGCAATCTAGTAAAATACTTTCTTTTATGAAATGGATACAATAAGTCTCTTAACGTTACATGATCATAGAGCTATTGATAAACTTAAAAAACGTTAACCAGTTTAGAATGCAAAGAAAATAGCTGAAGTAATAGGTCTATCAAAAACATGCATGAGGGATTATCTTAAAGATCCTTGAAATGCGTTTTCAGAAACAAATTGGAAGATTGAAATCATCAGTTATTCAAAAGACAGAAGGATTTTCCGTAAAGCATGGCACGAAAAATTATCTGCCATATAAATTTCAAGTATAATTCGAAATTTAATTGGAGCTCATGTGAGGACAATTTCCGTTGTTTACAATATATGTTTCGGTCTTATTTCTAAGAAAATAGCCAGAACACCCTCTCCTAATAAACAAACCAAACTGGTGTGCTCAGTATTTGCTCAAATTCATGTGCCATGGACTGATAAATGGAGAACTGTAATTTTTTTCGATGAAATACAGGTTAACATGGATGGTCCTTAAGAGATAAATTATTATTGTCACCCTTTAAACGATGACAAACATCTTTTATCTGCATAAAGGTACGGGGACGGTTCAGTTGTGATAATGGGCTGCTTTTGGATATGATGGCTAAATGGATATTTCTTTCATAAATGGTCGAATTAACTCCATTCTCAAGATATGCTTAGCATGCATTTTCTGCCTATGCCATCAGTTATCTGTGGTCATTTAAAAACATTGCGTCTATGCATCATTCGGACTCGACAGTGGATATATATATATATATATATATATATATATATATATATATAATTAAAAATCTTATTTTTTCAAGAAATAAAAACTATTAGAATTAATAATACTTATTGAATAAAATATATATATTAGAAGCAAATGGAATCTGCATACTGGAATACTTTTCTGTGCATTTTGTTTTTTCCAATTCTTTTTTATATTTGAATTCTGATTCATAATAAGTTTCTAATTTAAATTTACTTTATATTTTATGTAACAGTATGATTGCTTTTAGTATGACTTAAATTTCGTTGATTCGGTATCCTTTGAAAATGAAATCTTATAATTTTTGGAAGCTATCAGATTAAAAACTTATTTTGTTTTTCTCTTAATGTATTAATTATCAAACAATTTTGTTAATTATTATGGAAATTAGCACTTAAAAATAATTGCATCGAAAAAGTTCTTTCAAAATAGTATACTTCAAGCATATTGTAGATTATATATTTTTAAAATTTTGGTCGTCCTTAAATTATTGTCCTGGTTTCCTTACCTCATAACTTTTTGTTTGAAATTGCGACAAAATATACTATTATACATTCGTAAAGTACAAATTAAAAGGGTTTTGATTTCAAAAACTATGATTGTGTTATTAAGGAATGATACCGCTTGGTTTGCCAGGTTCAAGTCTCATTAAGTGGACAACTTTTAACTTTTTTAAGTAATTTTTGTTTGAAAATGTGACAAAATATATTATTATACATTCGTAAAGTACAAAATAAAAGGGTTTTGATTTCAAAAGCTATGATTGTGTTATTGAGGAATGATACTGCTTGGTTAACCAGGTTCAAGTCTCATTAAGTGGCGACGACACGCAAAACATGCACAAAGTATTGAACGATGAATGACCAAAAATTGTTTCAGTTAGTTGTAGTTCATTTGAAGTTAGTAGCATCATTTGGCTTTTTATCACTTTTTCAGGCTTTCAGAGAGGTACAAAAAATGAGTTGGACTTATTACATTTGGTATAATATTTTTTTCTTAGAAGAAGTTAAGAAATATAAAGTGTAAGGTAAAGAACAAAGACCATAACTTATATAATCCAGTAATTTATTATTAATGATAGTATTTGATATATTTTGAATATGCGATATAATATTATAATAACACACAAAAATATTACTACGTCACATTACATGGTTTAACAGTATTCTAATATAATATTATATAGGAATTATCATGAATAAAATTATATTTCTATAAAAAATATTTAGGTAACATTTAATTCCTTTTTTTTCATCATATCAAATGAAAAATACATGTTTTTTAAGATATCTATCATCTTGTGTGGTTCACATTCAAAAGAGTATCTGCTATTCATTCGTCTGATTTTCGTCTCAACAGTAAATGTTCTCCTAAAAGACCAATCTGCGCAAATTTTGCTCCGAAACGCAACCACTTTGAGGTGGAAAACTTTAAAAGAAGAGCGACATCACATTACTTTTGCTTACATCAGCAGTAAACATGAAGTAAAAATGCCCGAAAAATAAATATCACACTTTTCTCAAACACTAAAAACAATCTTTTTCGGCCTTTTACCTTCGAAGATTGGTCTTAAAACATTTTTAAAAAAATCCTCGGATAAGAGAAAAACAGAAAAAAAGTTTTTATCTGCTTCAAGTCCTCCTCTCCCTTTTTTCAAACAGCCTTCGGCGGAAACCTAAAATGCTGATGCAGTGTAGTGAAAAACATAGAAGCAAAACTCCATATAACCATTTATTGTAAGGTTTCTAACCATTTAACGTTGAAGGATTTTAACTATTTCATGATATTTTTCTTTCTTGGGCATTACAGAGTAATGAATATATTCCTGCTTTTGTATTGATTCTCATTTATTATACATTCCCCATTATATAAAAACTTAATGTATTCTTATTAAGTGTAACACTATAATTTCATAAATTGTCAATATCCCTATATTTTTATCATGTTAAGTGAAATTTTTAAAATGCAAACCACAAATCAATATTTGTATTTAAAAAATAGCTCTGAAATTCTTTTATTTAGATGTAACTGCATGATCACGAATACATGCTTTTATTTATATGAAACATGCTTTTATTTATATGAAAATTTACAGTATTAAACAGTTAATATTGACTAATTATACTAATGAATATTACTAAGAAAATAAAATTCTAACGAGTTATATAGAAATAGTTATATAAAATTTTCTGAGAAACTTATATAATACTAGTTAAATTTATTTGAAAGAAGTAAAAGGAATCATATGAATAATTTTATTATTTTAAAACAATAATGATGCCGGAACAGGTTATTTTAGTTTCTTGTTAAACACAATTTTTGAGATTGTTTTACAGTTTGATATTCTATTAATGATGTTTTAAATCATTATTATGTACCTGTTGAATGATTTTGTTGCAAAAATTTATAAGAAGTATTTTGCAAATTGAGTGTTTTACAAAAATGTAATTCTTTTATTACCACTAAATAAATATTTGAAAATTTCTTTTTTAAATGATTCATAGAAAGTATAAGTTAAAATTTAAATAATTCAGTATAACGAATTTAAATATTATTTCATTTTATAAAATTTATGTGCAACTTTTAAATTTGTACCTGCCTATAACCTGCTGTACCTGCCTATAACCTGCTGTACCT
>BMAW01037388.1:213017-272052 GCA_019974015.1 Nephila pilipes
CCTATAACCTATTATAATCTACTGTACCTGCCTATAACCTATTATAACCTGCCTATATTTGTGTTTGTCATAAATGAAAGTTTATCAGTTTGAAATAATAATAGAAAAGAAATTTGGAATAAAAATCTGTACCAGTTTGATAACTAAAATCTCTTTTTTTAATTGAATTGATTACTTACAGAAGAAATTCTCTTTCGCAAATATTCTCTTTTTTACTTACAATCTGATATACTGTTCATCTTAATAAAACAAGTAACTAAGATAAAGTTCATAAGTTAGCTAAGTCTTAAGAAGGATAGATAATTAGAAAAAATAAGGTTAATTTATAGATTAGAAATTACCTGCATATATCCGTTTCTAAACTGCTGTTTGTAGAAAATGCAACACCATGAAGGAATCATCAGAATCAAATGAAATTCGCAGCAAATGTCAATTATAGGATATTATGCAAATTAATAAAGTTTCAGAGCCATCGCGCGTGCGCGGCGCGCGCAGCGCCCTCTGAATTGATGCTGAAAGCGTATAAATAAAGTGCTGTAGCGGGACGTTGAAAAAAGTCTATGATTATTTGTTAGTGGCAAACGTTTAGTGAGACCTGAGTATGCCTCCACGACGGAAGAATAAGAAATTCAAGCAACTTACGGAGTTTGAACGAGGGAGGATAATCGGCCTTCGAGAAGGAGGATTTTCCTATCGCGCAATAGCAGCTCGTATGCAGCGGAACAGTTCCACAGTGATGCGAGTTTGGAAGCAGTGGACCGACGAGCACCGAACAACTCGAAAAACAGGCACTGGACGACAGAAGGTGACGTCAGAGCCCGATGATCGACACCTGCTCCGCATGGCGGTGAATGATCGCACAGCTTCCTCCAGGCAGCTGGCAGCACGTTGGTCTACTGCTACAGGTGTACAATTGTCGGCTTCGTCAATTCGTCGTCGTCTGCTGCGCCGTGGATTGCGTGCAAGGGTGCCTTTATACAGGATTCCCCTCACGGCGAATCATCGACGGCTGCGTCGGCAGTGGGCTCTTGAGCACAGAGACAGGCGAGCTGATTGGCACCAAGTTGTCTTTTCAGATGAATCACGCTTCAATTTGTGGACCCATGATGGCCGTGTTCGTGTTAGACGTTATGCCGGTCAACGCTGCCTTCCTGAGTGTATTATTGAACGACATAGTGGTCGAACACCCGGAGTTATGGTCTGGGGTGTGATTTCGTATCATGGACGATCCAATTTGATACGAATTGAGGGTAATCTCAATAGCAACAGGTACGTCCGTGAAGTGCTACAGCCCGAAGTCGTTCCTTTCCTTCAAGGCATCCCTGGAGCTATCTTTCAGCAGGATAATGCACGCCCACATGTTGCGCGGACTGTTCGAGACTTCTGTTCAGCACAACGCATGCAACTTCTTCCTTGGCCTGCTGATTCACCGGATATGTCGCCTATTGAGCACGTGTGGGATATGGTTGGTCGGCGTCTCGCTCGTGATCCGCGTCCTGCAGTTTCCAAAGACGAACTTTGGTTGCGCATACAAGCGATATGGAATTCTCTTCCTCAAGCAGATATTCAACATCTGTTTGACTCCATGCCACGTCGTATAGCAGCACTTATTGCAGCGCATGGTGGCTGCACCAAATACTGATTTCGGACGCTTAATTTGTTTCTTTTGTTTTGAAAATTTCATCATTTATTTGTATCAGTACAAGTCGTTTCTGCATTAAATTTCATTTGATTCTGATGATTCTTTCATGGTGTTGCATTTTCTACAAACAGCAGTATATATATACAGGTATATATCCGTAATGAAAAGTTAATCAATATCAGATAAACAACGGAAGGTAAATCAAATGATAAAATTAATATATCTACCTTATAACTGAAGTCTTTCTTTCTTTTTTTTAGTGAATTAATCATTTACAGAAAAATATCTTTCTCTCATACTTCTCTCACAATTTAATGACTTACAATTCATCTAAATAAAGCAAGTAATTAAGGCTAATTCTAAGTTTATAAAATAACATACTCCCATACAGGCTAGACAATTAGTATGGAAAGTTTATTTATAGATTAGACACATCAGCAAAGCCGTCTCAAAGTGGTAAAAATCAGTATCTAATCGACAATTTGAAGCCTTGCCAAGGATCTTCTCCTGATGCATTAATGTAAGGATAAAGTAATCAGAAAAGAATTAACGTATATAAAAAAAACTGTCTAAACTGTCTGCGTAAGAAATCAACTGTAAGCTCTCAAATTCGACTTAAATTAAATATTAGAATACACAAATGAAATACATTTATAAAAAAAAAAGGTTCAAATCTTTAGTTAATGTGTTAGTTGTACATTACATAGTTGGTATATTTTGTTCCATTTATTGAGAGTTTGTTAAAAAGAGTAATTGTAAAAGAAATATGTAAAAGTTTTGAAAGATTATTAAGGGTCTTTTGGCCTATATAACAATAAAATAAAAATATCTAATAAAGTATTTTATTTGAAGAAACATATATATAATCGTTTTAAATTTACAAAACATTAGAAAGAAAATACCGTTAACTCTTTGACGTAGGATAAATAAATTCATATGTTGTTAAAAATGAAAAATAATTGTAAATTATATAATTTATCATTTTAAAATTAATTAAAATATTTTGGATTTTCTATGTTTTGAATTATTAATTATGTTATATATGATTAATTTTTAAAACATCATTTTATATCCAATCATAATATAAGCAATCAAATTTAAATTCATGGAAAAATTCTAAGATTAATCTAATGAATGTGTCACTATTAAAATAATAAAACATTAAATATTAAAGATCAAGTTTTCACTATGTATTTGAAGAGTTTAAATGTAATGTTTCGAAAAATTATTATCTAATAATATTTGTCTTACAAAATAATTCATATAAAATTCTAGTTCGAGAGAAATACAATAAACAAAGGTAGCATGAATTCTCTTTTTAAGAAAATGAAATTTACTGCATTCATTTCATATATTTTACTTCGAACTTTCCTTAGGCTGGTTACCTTGGACTTACTTTTCAAGATTTTGAAACCCTTAGTCAACTTCATTGATTTTTGATTTTGTTCCTTTATTTTAATGTATTTGATAACATTTGGCTTCACACTCATTTCAATCTTTCATATTTTATGATAAACAATATTTTAAAGATTACAGATACGTAATTATTATGATGCAATATATTTTTGTATGAAATTGAAGCATAAGTGATTATGCAGCAAATAAATTATTAACAAGTAATTGAGCCAAATGTTTAGAATTCAAAAACATTTTACTGATATTTAAATTCTATACAGTTAACGGTTAGTTAATGAGGAAATTAAATGACAGTTCTGAATACAACAAGATACCAATCGTGTAACTATTAGGAAATATTCTTTTCACATGGAAGAGTAATTATTATGGACAATTAATTAAAATTGATGTATTAATAAAATTAATCTTGTAAAATAAATGTTATAAATCATTTAGCAAAAAGATTCATAATTTTATACAAATAATATGATTGAATTGTTTTAAATATTTTTATTATTCAATTTATTTTTATTATTAATTTTATATTCTCAAAATTTATTTTTATTGAATATTTTTAAATTTTTTAGTACTGTGTCAGTACTTTAAATATTTGTTTTTAGAATTTCTTGCATAAAAAAAATAACAGTTTTATATAAAGTCGATTTAATTGATATTAGGTACATCAGTTTATTATCTTTACGAAAAACTAATTATATGACAAGCATGATCTAAAAACATAAGCAGTTAAAATAAACACAATTCAAAGTGATTTTTATTCTATTTTTAAAATCTGATAATTCTCATTCTCATATTTATTACCCATTCTTGAAATGAAATCTTGTTAACTCTATTATTAATACTATTTCTATACCATCTTTGTATGTTGGGAAATTATATACGCAAGAAATCAAAAAGAACCCGAAGTGATGTTTCATAACAACATTAGCTACATGATAAAGAAGAAGTATAAAAGAAGAACGCTTAGTACTTTCAGAGCAACAGAGATGATATGCTACAATTTAGTATCTGAAGCTTTACGGTTAATGTGCGATCAGGTTTCTCGATCACTCTTCTTTAAGAACAAAGCTATCAATCCTTTCCGATATTTAGGAGTTTTTCACATTTTCTCCTTCAATAGGACGATAAGGAGAGTTAATTCTCCTCAGAAAGATATCATGTCCCTAACAGCTTGTAGCAAAAAGCGATGGAGTGCTTGTTTGGCAAATGTAGTTTTGTTTGATACGATTGATGAATTTGAACATGATGAAAATATTTATTGGGAGGAAAATATCGTAAAATGAGCAAAGCTTTGCAATAGTTATACAATTGAATATTTTAAAAAAATATTTATAAAAAGAAATTAGTTCTTAAAAAATTATGATAAACTGAAACAAATATCTGTATCAAACAGTTTTAAACTTATTGTTTGATGTATTATCTTAATTTTTATATGAATGTAAAATACATCTAAGAGAAAATCAAATGAAGCAGCAATTTTTTAATAAGTTTAGCTACCATTTTTGTCTTATCGTCCACAAACATATAAAATATTTTATATATAACTTGATATTGTTTGCATTGTTAGATAAAAAAGCACAATTTTAAAATAATTGAGATTTGTTGCTATATTTTATATTTATCAAATAAAAAGTTTTTTACTGTAATATTTTCTATAACTTATTCTAGTGTTACCTTCTCTGAATTATATTAATAAAGAGAATTTGTATGATATTAAGTTCACCGAAAATATTTCATTTTTTAACTTTCTCTTATTATGAAGATATTTTTCTTTCTTATATATAAATATTAGAAAGCTGTTTCAAATTAAAATATTTGAGTATTTTATTTGTTATTTCAATGTTTAATTAATTGTATCGATATTTTGGATATACTGATGCTTTTTGTAAAATTAAAATGTAATTCAACTATACATTTATAATTGTTTCTAATTAAAAAAAACCCCACTTAGTAGGAATATCTACATAATTCTTAAAACAGAATTCAATTCTGCAAATGATTTAATAATAATGCATATTATTTTTGTTCAAAAAATATTTAAATAGCGATATATGAGGTAATGAGAATAATTAATGAACAGTTTCAGAAAATGTAAGTGGAAATACATTTAAACATAAAATTAAATTATTTCTATATATTCCATGACAATTCGACGTATTTCAACATCAAATTTTGATTTATCTTTGCAACACTTATATCATTACTTGTTCCTTTAACAATCAGTTTTAAAATTTTCCAGTTCATATATTTAGGTCAAAATGTGCAAATGAAACAAAATTTCTCATAAAATTAAGAAAGAGAAATTCAGAAAATTATTTAGTACTTTATAATCACTTTAACACTGATAAAAAATACAAGTGTATTAATATATTTATATGTAAGAACTACGGGGGAAGAATTATAACAATAATTACGAAAGAAAATGTAGAGAAATCACCAAGGTTATTATACTTTAAAAATATAAATAATTTATGAGTATGGTTCAAAAAGAATCAGTGTTTTGAATTTGAACAGGGATGGATAACATTGCACTGCTGTCCATTGCTCGTTTTTTTTTTCTATCAAACGAATTCACCAGAGACAACTCTTTGTTTTGAGTATTTTTAGTATTTACCGCGGCAGTAATCAAATTTTAATTTGGCAAAAATTGGCTGCTAAATAAAAACTAACTTTTGAATCAGTGTCATATTTGTTTTGATAGATGGTAGCACACAATGACTACAATATCCTGTCTGAGCAATGGTATCTACCATCAAAAGCATATGCTTTGTGAACAAGTTTGATATTTATTTATAACTTAGACGAAAAAATTGAATTTTGACTGGCATTTTAAGTGTCACATAGCCAATTTTTTACTGCATTATGGTAAGCTTATTACAAATTTTCAAATCGAAATCTTTTTCTATTAAATAAATTCACTTCGTATGTAACTTATAGTACTTTATCTAACAATTTTATCGACATGATCATTTATCTTTAAAATATATGCTTGATTACTATTCAAATTTCTCTTATATTGTTTGATGATCTTCTTACAATCATTGTATAATAACGCATCGTAAGCAGTAGAATGTTGGCTCCTTTACAACACTTGAATACAAAACTTTATCTTCAATATAAATCTTTTAAATGTTACTTTAAAATATATGTTGTATTAACTTTGTGATTAAATAATCTAAATATCTCACATAATGAATGAGGATAATATACTGTAACGCTTCCCACAAACAAAAGATAATTTCCCCGATTAATAAAATTAAATAGTGCATAATGGTAAGCGGTATGATATCGCTTTTCAAATATAAATGGCAATAATTCTCTCCATTAACTACTAGGAGTTTAATATATATAAAAAATATGTTTTAAATATCTTTTAAAATGCTTGTAGTTAATAACAATATTTAAAGTTTTATAATTTTAATTTGCAACACAATAATATAAAAAAAATATAAGTACCATTTTCATAAAATGATACCATTATTTTAGAATAATTTTGAGAGTTATTAAATAAACATATATCAACAATTTACTTATAATGATCAATTAAGTAAATTAATACTTACTTTTATCCAGCATTTCATTTTTATAACATTTAAAAATGTTAAGGGCATAAAGTCGGAAACAAAGAAACGGAAAACATCACATCCTAATTTTTTTAAATAATTACGTTACTAAGTAAAAAATTTATAGAACAAAATCATTTGATTTACGTGTTCAGTTGGTTAAGTGGATTCGAAAAAATATTCAATATAAACCAAATACAATGAGTTAAAATATTTTCAAGGGTAACGAATGTTGCTGGGTGTGCTTTCAAATGATACATGCCATGAATAAATCATGTAGAGAACTTTCTTGAGTTACGAATATGCATTTATTAAAATATAAGCTAACGCATTCACTCTAGTACATAAATATTCGCTTAATGATAGCAGGGACTTTGCGAATTTTTACAGAATGGAAATCTAATCAGATGCTTTTAAAACTCTAAACGTTTGTGTGTGCTATAAATAGTAGTTAATTATTATTCATAAATGTACAAAGCAATAAAAAATTAAGATATATTGTGGGTTTGATACAAAATACATAGAAATACATTTGTAAATTTCACTTAAGAATTTCAAAAAAGAGTTTTAAAATACAAACTCAGTATAATTTCAAAAGACTTAATACTTATATGTTAGTGATTTCATTTTCAAAAGAAATATAATGCATTTTATCTAGAAAAAATTCAGAGTGTTTACAATAGAATTTCTTTTAATGGAATTTATTTCCGAATTACTCCAAAGAATCCATAGTCTTTATTCTTGAAGTTCGTATGCTGTCTAGAAATAAATCATTGAAACGCTTTAGAATTTATTAGAGGGAGATTTCTTCACTAAATAATTAATTTTTGTAGTCTGGAGATTTGTCCCGAAGATCAGCGAAAGAGAAGTGTTCGTTACAATAAGCTCCTTCTCTTCATGAGAGAAATTTTTCATTACGGTTAGATTGCTTTAATTTAATTATCATGGCAGTGTTCATTGGACCATTAGAATGAGAGCGTAATTTTGTTGTCAAGAGAGAAGTGGTGATGTTTAAGCGAATATTTTGCTCTTTTAACTTTTACACTACGCTCGGTTATGTAGAAAGCAAAATGCTCACAGATAGTTTAATAGTTTTCTAATGATATAACGTAATTGTTTTTGATTTTAAATTGATGATTGAAAAGCAGTTTATATTCTACTTAACATTAATTTGAAAAATTTTATATTTGTAGTTCGTGAATAGAAACATTGCTCGGAGGGTGATTCCAACAGTACTCGTGCTAATAATAGGAAATCTGCTCCTAGGAGTGACGAAGGAGAAGGTTGTAAATCACTGTGTGTGTGTGTGTGCAGTGTTTTCAGTTAATTGTACTTCTAATTTGTTCAATATCTATTGTTTATTGCCCTTTATAATTTAAATAAATTGTCACCATAACTTTCCCAATCAATGAGACTGTCTTCACCGTCTATACAGCAAATTTAATGAAGTAATCCAATTTTTAATTTTTGCTTGGTTGCTGTACAAATGATGAATCCAAGTACAATCCACAATTAAAACAGGAAGTAAACTGACGATGATAATTCGACCCTGCAGCAATTCAATTTTCATTTGTCAATCATTTACTGTAAAATCAAACTAACGTATAAATAAGTGTCGAATTTATTTTAGCTCCATTTAATGGATAGCAGAATTCAATGGTACCACCAACTTGCTTTAGCAATGTCATTTCCTGTCCGACACATGTACTGTTTGAATTAAACTCGTATTATTTAACCTAAATACGACTGATGTCGAATGACTGTCATAATGACGAACACAGTATTTCAAACACTTATCAAAATAGTATTGTATATTATCAGAAGAATAATTTCTATTACACTCGACTAAGAATTATCCTCCCATATACATCCAATGAGTCTTCAAAAAGTTCATATATATAAGGTAGAGTTATAAATTATTTCTGATGCAACCAAGTTGAATCTATTATTCATATCTATGAAGCACTCAACAAATAAGATCTTGTTTTATTAAATAGACAAGGATTTATTTAGTCTTCTGTCAACTGTTTTGAGTGGTGTCAACTATACTAAACTGCTATTTCTAATCCTTTGAATACAGAGTGAAAAAGTACATTTTCTTCATGTAATGCCTTGGGAATTTTTGTAATGCAATAGTGCTAACGTGACAACTGGAAAAAATATACTACAGAGTATACGGTGAATGAATGATAACCGGTCTGTACGTTAGAAATTGGTTTGCCAAATTCCGTTCTGGAGATATGACCTTAAAAACGCACCGATTCTGGGATGCATATCTGACTATGACGCAAAACTTTAATGGAAATATTGGATCAAATTCCATGCCAATCTACATAAGACATAGCAGAAAGCTTTAATAATTTCTATTGGCAGTTTGCCGTTACCTACCACAACCTGGTCAACAAGTTAAAGGGATGGGTACCTCACAATCTCAAGTAAACGGAATGAAGAGGATTACATGTCAATCGCTAAGTTTGCTCTCACGGGTAAAAATTGAAATTGTTTTTAGACAGGATTATAACAGGTGAATAAAAACAGGTTATCTACGACATTATCGTCCACAAAACATAGTGGCTTGATAAGTGTCAACCAACCCCTACAAGATACAGAAGCATTAATGGAAAAAAATGTATGTATGGTAAAAATATATCGAGGTATAATTTATTACGAATTTTTGAATTCAAATTTAATAATTACTGTGGATATATACGTTTAGCGTTTGGATGAGTGAAAGACAAACCCCATGATAAACGTCCTAAGCTCGTCGATCTCTAAACACTGCATTCTTTAATGCTTCTGGATAAACAATTTTTACCTTGGATGGTCCGTCTTATCGCAGCTACCATATTCTGTGAGCCATGCGCCAATGGAATATTACCTTTTATGTTTTTTTAAAAAAACGTTTCATATGGTAAGACCTACAGTTTAAAAGAGCAAGATAGTCAAGTTGTTGAAAATTTCTTTCACTCCAAAACAATCACATTTTACAATGAAGGAATTGATAATCTGCCTTTCACGCAAATACATGCACACACAGAGAGACAAGAATTGGAGAAGATCTACATGGTAGTAGTGATTATGCATTAAATAAATAAAAGTTTGTCACTTAAAGAAATCAAAATAAACTTTTGACAACAAATGAAAAAAAGTGGTTGTTTAAGATATGATCTATCGACTACACCACACACACCAAACTCACGCACGCACGCACACACACACACGCACGCACACACACACACACACACACACACACACACATATATATATATATATATATATATATATATATATATATAATTTATATATATGTATATATTTGTATTTGTTAGCCACCTAAGGGGCTATTGTTTTCGGTGGAGCATTTTACTTTTTAATTTTTTATCGTTTGCTTCAATTTCATTATATTCAGCTTAAATATATTCGATTTAATAATTTATTGTTTCCTTTAATTTTAATATCGGAAAAGTGTACTATTGTTCATTTCTCTACATTTGATCATTTACTTTAATTCTTATATTTAATGGAGTAATTTAATAATAATTATAAAAAATTTGCATTTTGGATAGCTAAATATGTTTTTTGCAAAACTTTGCTCAAAAGTCTTCTTTTGTATTTTTTTATAGCGTTTCTTAATTTATACATGTTTTTGAAAACTCTGATTTTTCGTTTAATCTACATTTTTTAATTATAGTTTTTCTTTTTCTATGAATTTATTTTTGTAATTTAATGTAAATTTTACACACACACACGCGCGCGCGCGCACACACACACACATATATATATATATACATAATGAAGGATATTCATTAATTTTTGTTCCTTGAAAAACGTACATATTTCTTTAATGAAAAAGTATTTCAAAAGTTTCAATTTTGAAATCGTAATCATTATTTTTATTTATGATACTAATGTAAAAAAAAGTTAGCAAAGGGAAAATGTCACGAGATTTGGACTACCTAAAACAATAAAGAATTATCTGATCTTTTCTAATGTCAGCAAAAATGGAAAGTAAAAATCTCGATTTCAAATATCATACTTTCTTGAAATGCTTAAGACTATCTTTCTTGGCCTGTAGCTACAAAGAAAATCTACAAAAACGAATGAAAAAACTTAGACGAAGCAAAAAAATTGGAAGAAGAAAAGAACAGGAGGACTTCATCTTCTTCGAAATGTTATTTTTTATATCAAACTGCCGAAGGCGAAAACAAAGCGACAGTTGTAACTTAGTGTGAAAAAAAAGGGTAAAACTACATGCAACCATTGGTTGTTAGGCTTGATACAGTTGGTTCTACAGAGGCTGGAAATATTTCAGAACCTTTTTCTTGATCATTAGGTAGTTAGAATTTCATTTTTTCCCAATACTTGTTCTCGATTTATTGTTCCTCCAGCTGCAGAAAAATTTGAGCTCCTTGAATTAAATTTTATAGTTTGATATTATTGAAATTTAAATTATTAAGTATTTTATTTTTTTCATTGTTGAATTTTTTGCCATATTTTAGGCTGTACGTGAAGAATTACAATTGTTTATTCTTAATAAATAAACTATTATGGATATTTAACTAAAAACAGTGAAGAATTACCTGATTTTTTCCTAACATCAGAAAAATGATGAAAATTTTGATTTCAAATAACATACTTTCTTGAAATGCTTAAGAAATTTATTTGTTGACATTTAGCTCCAAATAAATGCCTTCAAAAACTAATTAAAAACTTGAATTAATAAAATTTTAATATGTGTGTGTGTGATTACAACTATATCCGTCTAAAACTATTTACACCTGTTAATGCCGGGCTGATACGGTTATCTTGTGTGATACAGCACTTATTACTGAAGCACTCTTACCGAACTTGTATAATACAGCACTTATTATCTGGTAGATTAAAAAATACATTAATGAAATTCATTAATTTTTTTTTCAAATTCATATATGCAATTCTGATTCAGGTTATGATTTGCCTAAAAAAATTAGAATAAGTGTTTCGAAATGGAGTTTCACTATATATACTTACATTACCCATAATAATTGAGTTCATCAATAAATATTTTTTGATTCACATACGTTTGATTAAACTTTGAGATGAAATTAATGAATCGCTGTAACTCTCTAAAGCATTACAATTAAGTAACTAAATAGTGAATAAAAGTAAAGACATTTTTATTGTAGAACACAACTTCGATTCGAATTTGATTCCGCCTTTTCACTTTTACTGTATGAATGAATTGGTACAGTCTTTACACAGTTTGAACATTTATTACCTTTGAAGGCAGGATGCAATATTGGACTAAATAATACAGGCTGATCAAACTGAAGGATCACTTTACATTTGGATAAGAGAGATGCTGCTATTTTATAATGCTGACAAAATATGTGTGTGTGTATAGTTGAACTCAGAAAGAAACAAAATGTGTTTAAAAGATTACGAAACACTTTACGAGACTACGAAATAAATAGATAGAGTCTGAATGTACGTTTCTTTACTATCAAATGATTTTTGATAAGATATTGGGACACCAATATTGCATGGATCACAGTAACAATATTCAGAGAACGAGATTACAGGACCCACTGATTTAATTCAACTACATCTGTGCATTTACCGAGAGAAACATTAGCAGTAGTTCTTGGCACGTTTGGCCTTGAAATTTCACTGACTGGAATACAATTATTTTCAGTGATGCATCCTGGTAAAAGCTCAAGCTAGATGGCGAATAAAGCTGTATCAGCTGACGTCAAGGTCTGCGGTGGGATGCTAACATATCACTCTTGTACGAATAACGACAATTGACATTTATGGTCTTAGAGATCAAGTAGTAAGACGAACTCTTAACTCTGTGAATCAAGATAAACCGGGTAACTTTTTCCAAAAGAGTCAGAAGTATGATAATGACACACACACACACAAACACACACACACACAAACACCCCCCCATATAAGTATATATATATTTATGTGTTTCTGTGTCTCATGGATAAAATGTTGATTTTTGCTGCATAATTAATCTAGTGCTTTCGTCCCTTTCCATAACTGTTTCTTGGTGCACGATTTTATATAAATGTTATATTATGTAGAAAATACAACGTTATATTACATTACATTTTCAGCATGAATGGTTCTGAAAGTAGAATATCTGTAATGTTGTTTTGTATTTTTATCTGAAAAAGCGCCTTCTTGAAACGAAAAATTTTTTATTAAGAAAAATACGAAAGAAACGCCTGAACGAAATTTTTTTGATTTATATTTGCATAAAAAATTTGAGAACATGAAAATTAATATTTGAGAACATTAAAAAACATGAGAGCATTTATTTTCTAAATGATGTTTCTCCTAATTATCAAATAACTTTCATTGCGCAAGGTTTATTTTCCTGTCTTAACCCTTTTGGGGACACCGTATGCGAGGTGCAAACGCCTTTTCCCTCACTTGCAGCGTGCGAACTGTGCCCGAAAAAAAAAATATTTTATTTGATTGATACATAATGTGACTGAAAGTTTATGAAGTAAATGGTATTCTGATCGTTAATATAAATAAAATTAAACAAAATACTAATAATACAAGTATTACAAAATACAAGTATTACATGAGTAAAAATAAGCTTTTTCATAATGAAAACAACTATAAAATACATAAATACATGATCTATATATACATATCTTTACTAAGCTAAGCTCGTAAGAAACATAACTGATCCAGATCTTTATCCCTTAATTGTGATCTAATTTTCTTACAAAATAGATCCATTGTTGAAATAACCTCTTTCACACTCCACGCCCTTTGGTTTGCTAATTTAATTAAAGAATAATATGCACTATTTAAATACATCCTCCCTCCTTATATTTTCCTGCCGAAAATATTCAAGTTTTTTTTGGAACGATTGTATAAATACTTTTTATCACTTGTGTGTGTGTGTGCCAGGTGTGAATTATTAATTTGTATTTCTGTTTTGATCTAAAATTTACGTTGCTCTTTCTTTTTTTCCCCCCACGGATAATATAATTGTCGATGTGGAAAGAATTGTACATACTGAAGTTTCGAAATCAGCAATTCTATTTCAATCTGGTATAGCGTAGTATTTTTTTATCAGCTTTATTGTACGGATATATGTGCTAAATCAATTCTACGACTTTAATTATTTCTGATTGTAGGCCTACTTATTTTATTAAAACGAGTAAAACAGCAGAAAAAATGCAAACATAATATTTGCATTTTTTCTCAAACTGTAAGTAGCACATGTATAATTTTTTAACTATATTTCGTATTTCAAAAGTAAAATTATTTCTTCATTCAGTTTGAGTGTATTTGATACAATACACTGCATAAAATATGCAATGCGGTTACATGAATGCTGGTTATTTTTGAAAACATAGAAATTTTGAATGCTTTTCTCTCCGGAATTTAAAAATCTATATTTTTTAGCTGATTAATGAAATCTGATATTTGTATACCAATGACAGCGATGGCAATATGAAGAGAGGGAATCTGAAATTTGAATATATTACTTAGATATTTTTGGATGATGAAGTACGAGTATATAAGGAAATCACTTGCAACGCAAAATTGCAATGGAAGAAAAACTGTAAAGATTCCTCTGGATATGTTTTTTCTTTCTTAAAAAAACTGCAAAATCTGTGAAGGGCCCCAAGTCCTCCCATTGGCGTGGTGTGGAAGTTAGGAGAGAGGGAGCCAGCTCAAGTGCTGTTCTCGTTTCTTGACTCAGGTTCAAAAGTTCGAGGTCCATCGCCAACAGCCCTCGTGTTACTTCTAGTGCGAAATTAATAAAATCAAACTAACAAAATAAAAAATTACATGAAATTTGCACAGCTTTAAATGTATTTATTTAAAGTATATTTGATGTTCAATACGACTGAATGTAGCTTATTCAATCAGTTGAACGTTTTGTTGCTAAATCTGTCATTAAGCTCGTATTGATAACATAATATGATTATTTATATTATTAAAAATAAATTTTATCTTTGCTTAAGTTTTATCTTATATTCTACGCAAGCGATTGTTTAATCCTCGGAATTTTGTTAGCAGTTAATGTTAACAGTTTTGTTTGGAAAGCAGTTAACATGAGTGTTTTTAAGGACGTTCGGTTAACATTCAAGCCTCGTCTGTTATAAAGAAGTGCCATCAGAATTTTTATGTTGCAAAACAGACTGTAATTATTGGTTTACTACCAAACATAAAGAAAACAAAAAGTAATTCTGATGTACGATATGTGACAAAAAAAATTCTTCTATTAATAAATCATATATAAGATTATAGATTTTTTTAAATACAAGTTTCATATTAAACATTAAGACACGCTCTATAATTTTTAATTATTTATCCTGATATACTTTTTAATGTGTTTATATTTTGTGAATCACTTTCCTCACATTCGCATTAAACTGAATTGGATTCTATTTTCATTTAAATCATTTCTTCGTTTTCTATTTTTAAGGAAATTGCATAGGGATGTTTTTTTAATCAACTACTTATTTATACGAGGTAATTTATCACATTCAATTGCAGAAAAAGTCTTGTGTTTTAGTTACAAAAAAAGATAACTTACACATTGAAATATTCGTTTGACAGTAATTCTATAACATTTCGTACTTATTTTCTGTAAAATATTTTACGCACTAAATTAAATAAGGTATAAAAAATATGATTTTTTTTTAAATAAATCTAAAGACATGACATGTATAATATATCGCATGTGTAATCCTTTTGTAACCTTTAAAGAAAATTTCTAAAATTTTTTTTTCTTAACATATAGGCAGATAAGTTAAAAGTTCTTGAAGTATTGTCGCTTTAAATCAGCTTGTGATATTCGTGTTACTGTAAAACATTTATGATAGGTTAAGAATACTAATGGCAACATAAATTTTCTTGTCAATTTTTGATGTTGAGTCATTCATAACAATTTATTCTATTGTCAACATATTTCTGACACAGAATATTTGAATTTGTAGCATTTCCTCCTTTTATTATTCTATTCCTTTTTCGGAAAAATATTCTACAATAAATTTACAAAAATTTTGCATATCTCTTTTGATATGAAACAGTGTTCATCTTAGTAGATGGGATGAACTAATCGAAACTGAATTATTAGTTATGACCTCGTAATTCATTCTACTTGTATGTTAACAAGAGTGTTAAACTTTAACTATATATTCTTAATTTTACAGATTAATTAAAAAATACTATAGGCACAAAACAGCTAATATAAGAAAATCGAAATTATTCAATTATATATCATACGTTAGAATTTAAGATACATATTTAAAAGAAACTTTTAAATAATAACACAATACGCGTTTGCTATTATTACGGTCAAATTAAAAAAAAAAAATTTCATAACTTTTTTCTTATTTCATTCATTTGTCAAAAGTCTTATAGATTACTGAAGTTTTGTAAATGAGATGCAATAATTGTTAATAAAATAAATAATTGAAAAAAACATTACCTTACTTAAATGCTAAGATATCTTTGTAAGTAACATTTTCCTTTTTTCCCTTCTAGGAAATATGTAATGCTATATACATAATAAGTTATTGATGGTGTTATTGATTACATTTTAAAATATTGTTTTAAATGTTTTCATCTGTTATTTTCATTGAAAGCTATGAAATATATGAAGAATAAATTCATATTAAAAATATTTTTATAAAAATATAAATTCCCATTTTATGTACAAACAAAAAATGGATAATATTAGAGAAAATGTATGAAACATTTGCTAATTAAACTTTTATTTAATTTTAATGAATAGAATAAGAAGTATTTTTAGAGTGATAATTTTTAAAAAAGAAAATTACTTGCATTATAATTAATAATATTAGAAACAAAGGAAATGAATGTGTGTCATAGGCAATTAAACAATTTTCAAAGATTGAAAATGGTCCAAAGAGTTCAAGGTTGTACTTTAAGAATTTAATATTTGATTTTATGTTTTTTTATACTGCCTCATAGGAGAACATTTGAAAGGAACAGAAAGTACTCAAGTACAATTAATCATCAATAGTCTTGGATTGAAAATCAAAAGTTAAAATCCTCAATAAAGCTTTATTAACTAAACATTTTAATGAATATAATAAGCAAATTAAGGTAAACTTGGTAAACAATGTATCTTTCCGAAATTAAGTATAGTTCATTATAGCCAATTACAATAATACATCCTCGCTATAATATTCAGTAAATATCATGCAGACCAGGGAAATGAATAGAGATTCTGAATTAGATTGCTTGAAGGTAATTAGACATCTTTATTGAGAAATGATAGTGCAAATTAATGGATCCACGTAAGACCATTAAATAATGATGACCAATTTCCTGGGACACGAGCAATATCGCATTCTAATGAATTCATTTGATCGCGTGATAAAGTTGTGATTTGGGTTGAGATTCAAAATCCCAACTTAATTTTGAACTCTTAATTGTATCAAAAATTATTTCTCATTGGATTACGAATTAAGTAATATGAAAACATATAAGTTTTACATCCCAAATTATACCATTTTACATAAATCGAATAAATAATAGTGAGTATACAAGAGATTAAAATTTATTTCTGTATAATGATATATTAATTATTTAACCAAAGAAAAATAGAATTAATATCACATTAATATCCCTCATCTTATAAATGCAAGTGTAAGTTGTTAATTTTTCATCTCTTAATCTACGTTCATCGGTAAGAAATTACACAAATTTATCATTAAAGTAAATGGAAATTTGCAGAAATAAAATAATATTTATCTTTACTTTTTACAACTTGTGATTTTTTTCAGAATTTCAAAGTGGTAGATGAATGAATAAATATTTTTACCTTATAATCATGTTCCAATGATGTTTCCTAGTTTTTTACTTCTATTTGATTTGTGATAAACTTTTTGACAATATAAATCACGTTGTTCATTTTAAACAAGTTAAAGATAATTAATCTTATATCCATTTTATAAAAAATTATATATCCTCAATGCCAATTGTTGATCTTAAATACTATAAAATTATTTAACTATGATTACTTGTACAACCACATATTGTTGCACATATATATATATATATATATATATATATATATATATTGGTTGTACAAAAATATTTTCTGAATTTCTGAAAAAACAAAAATATTCTGAAAGGTCCAAAAATAATTTAAAATATTAAACTCCTATTCATTTTTTTAGATTTTTGGATGTTATGTGATTGAGAGGAAAATAATAAACATTATGAAAAAATGTATTTAAAATTCTAGTATAGTAAAAGATTCAAATGTTTAGTCACAAGAAAAACAAAACTGTCTTCCCAGCAATTTCGTTAATAATTCAGGACCGAAATACAGGGTTATCTTAACCACTCGATCCACCTTCCCTCTGAGCTAATAATCTGTAATAAATAGGAAGAGGGTAACATCAAGAAAATATTATAGAATAAAGAATATATTATTTAGTATCAGAAAGAAAATATCACTCATAATGAAAACGTGTGGTGGCATATATCTATATATAATATGTACGGAATAGAAAATGATTAAAATTTCAGAAAAATTAAATGATTTCTTTGAGAGTTACATAGTTACAAAGTAAAGAGCTCAATAAGGTGTTGAACCACCTCTAGCCTCAATGCAGACTGCCATACAACGAGACATTGAGTGATAAAGCTCCCTGATGGTCTAATGTGGTATTTCCTGAAACATTTGTTCTAATTGTCAGGCTAGGTCATCAACATTTCCTGGTACATGCAGTCGACTTCCCATCATATCTCAGACATGTCCGACTGGAGAGAGATCTGACTGGTCAAGGAAGTGTTTGGCAAGCTTTAAGAAGATCATAGCAACTCGTGTCGTATGTCTATGGCATTATTTTGCTGAAAAATAAAGTCAGGTTACTGCAAAAGGAGGAGCAAAACATGTCTTGGAATGTGGTCGATGTACCGCTGTGCTGTAATTGTAACTCTACTGATGACCAAAGGGGTCCGGCTATCAAAGGAAATGGCACCCCTGAGGACAACTTCTGGTAGAGGGGATATGTTGCGTGCAATAATGAAAGCAGGATCGGCACTCGGCCCTGGGCGTCTCAGATGATTGTCAGAACACAGTTGGAAGCTGGATTCTTCGCTAAACACTATACGTATCAAGTCAGCATATTTCTAACCTAATCTAACCAAACATCACTATAATCTATCTCGTCAGTGTGCAGATGTGAGTGTCAGGTGGCGTAGCGATCAGTACGAAGGGAGATTTCGCTCTATCAGCCGTCTGTGAATGGTCATGGTAAACACTCGAGTGCGGGTGGCACGTATGATGGCTGATAACAATGAATCGGACGCTGTGGCAAATGATCTAACAATCCCTCTGTCCTCCTTATCTGCTGTGGCCTTATGTCAACCGCTACCATCATGACGCTAAAATCTGCTATTGTCCTCCTATTCTTGGCAACATCTTCTAGTCGCCTCATCGCTTCGACCTATTTGACGAGCGATTCTCGAATTTTCCCAACTTTCCTCTTTCAATTCAATGATACGACCTATTTTAAATTCTGACAGTTGCTCTTAATGAGCTCGAATCATGCTGCGAACATTTTTTCAGTCGTTGAAAGGTATCCTAAATGGCAATGCAACAGAAAATTTGACCATAAGATTGAGAATCGGTTTTTCTAACACCTGATCGGTGCACAGTTCTGATGTGCTGTAACTTCCGCTATTCATTCATTGGACATCAGATTTTAATCACTTGCATGTTCGGTCAAATTCGGTCAAATGTCTTTGCGTATGAAATTACATTACAATCCGGCAACTTCTTCTTGCGTCGTTTTTTGTTATAGATTGTATATATATATATATATATATATATATATATATATAACAGGTCAATTGAAAAGTCCCCTGCCTACCATAGTAAAACACACTTTTTTGGCAAAATTAGTTTTTTTTATTCAACATAATTCCTTTCAAGGGTGATACACTGATTATAGCGACCCTCCAACTTTTCGATACCATTTTTGTAGTACGATTTGTCCTTTGCTTCAAAATAGGCCTCAGTTTCGGCGATCACCTCTTCATTCGACGAAAATTTCTTCCCGGCGAGCATTCTTTTGAGATCTGAGAACAGGAAATAGTCGCTGGGGGCCGTATCTGGAGAATAGGGTGGATGAGGCAGCAATTCGAAGCCCAATTCATGCCATCGTTTTCACTGACTTCTGACACGGTGCATTGTCTTGGTGAAGCAGCACTTTCTTCAAATGCAGCCGTTTTTCGGCAATTTCGTCCTTCAAACGGTCCAATAACGCTATGTAATAGTCGCTGTTGATGATCCTTCCTTTTTCAAGGTAGTCAATGAAAATTATTCCATGCGCATCCCAAAATACAGACGCCATAACCTCGCCAGCCGACTGTTGCGTTTTCCCACGCTTTGGAGCGGGTTCATCGTGTGCAGTCCACTCGGATGACTGTCGATTGGACTTCGGAGTGAAATGATGGAGCCATGTTTCATCCATTGTCTCATATCGACGCAAAAATTCGGGTTTATTACACTTGATCACCTTCAAACACTGCTCCGAATCATCAACCGAATTGTTTTTGGTCAAAAGTTAGCAGCAAGTAAAGTGCATTTCTTGTAAGGTGCATGTAGTGTTGACATTTCCTGTCAAACACAACGTTGAACTTTACATCTATTTTCCCTCTTCAAAAAATGATCAAGAATTGTTTTAACTAGAAATGATGGATAAAACCTCGAAACATCTGTGAGTAAGCTTTGTTTACTTTCTGTTGTCTTCACTAAGTAATTCAAAGAATTTTCACCTTCGATAAATTGTGTCAATAACGGTGATTCGAATCCGAATTATTCTCGTACTATGATAGAAGGTTTTTATTAATTTTTTTATGAGTTTATGAGTGTTATATTGAAACCTGTTTAGTAAAAATCGATAAAAATTGCTCCAAGAAACTAATATACATCGAAGTGAAATTCAAAGCCATAAAATATGCTGATAGAGCTATAAAACAAGCTAAAATTTGCAAGAAATATGGATCCTCACTTTCAACTTTTGCAACAGTTTTAAAGAAACGGGAGGAAATTGAAATTTCAATGGTAATAATTTCAATCCGCAAAGAAAGAGTATAATGATAGCTTTAAATGACGAAACAGATGAAGATGTGCAACTGAAATGGCTTAGAGGAAATTAGGATTTAAGTGGGCCAAAATTTTTACGATCCGGCGAGAAAATATGCATATTTGGTAGAGAACCCAGTTTTAAAAGCTAGCAATAGATGGCTAATAAGATTTCGAGACCAACATGTGATATCTGTTCTTGGGTTACATGGTGAATAAAAATAAGTGCCACTGAATGGCGTATGCACATGGCGTCAGAGAGAAATGTCTAACATTTCTGAAAAAATATATTTTTCCAGATGTTACCTAAACGAACACTAGCATTCAAAGGAGAAACCAGTAAAGAGGGCAAGAAATCCAAACACAGGTTAACAGTATTGTTATGTACAAACATATGAGGAAAGAATAAATTAAACCCACTTATAATTTGAAGATCCTTAAGGCCAAGATGTTTTAAAACATTAAAAGTATACCAGTAGACTACACTGCGAACAAGCGAGCTTAGATGACTTCAAAAATATTTAAAAAAGGGTTATTTGGACTTGATAAAGATATAAAATAGAGGGAAAAAAAACATTCCTCGTTTAATAGACAACAGCTCTGCACATAAAACCATTCCAAAATTGTAGAGTGTAAAAATTTACTTCTTTCCACCAAACACAACTGCAGCTGAACAGCCCCTTGTAATGGGCATTATAAAATGCTTCAAAGGATATTACTGAAAACGATTAGTGGATAAAATTATTTTTAATATTGAACAAAAGAACATAGCACCTGGTACTGTAAAAGATGTATGTGAGTGGGTTGCTGGAAGTTGGTGAGAAATAAAACCACACAGTCCATATCTAATTATTGAAAAAAAGCTGACTTCATTCAAAATAACGAAGAGAGTCAAAGTGATACTTCTTGTGGATATTCAGAGGAAGAAAATACCATTTCAGGTCTTCAAAATTCATTGACCGATTACGAAGATTAAACTGGAAAAAAGTTTGAAATATCTGTTCATGATTATATAAATGTCAATGATAAAGTACGAATCTTTTCGGAACTAACAGATGAAGACATTTTTTCTGAAATCAGGAGTGATAGCGCTGAAGAAGAGTCAAAATATGATGATGATGTAAATGAAAAAGATGATTCGACTACTGTAAAGCCCAATTTGTCTATTGGAGAAGTAGTGTACTCGATTGATGCTTTTCTTAAATTTTTTTCTAGATTACCTAATGTAACAGAGGAGTATCTAAATTTTTAAATGTCTTTCGTTCTTTTTTTGCATGAGATTGTCTTTGGATAATGCAAAAAAAAAAAATATTTCAATTTGCACAATTCCAAATAAATAAGGATTAATTAATAAGTATGTATTTTCATTCCTTTATACCATCCAATACATTTTACAGAAACATTTTTGTTTCTTTTTTTATTTATACATTAAAAATTAGTTATTTAAACATGTGATAAACATTTATAGGTTATGGCGTCACTAGAACTCCGGACAAGGGTACTTCACTAAAACTGAAAGGGAAGGGGGGTTGTAAAAATTTGTCAACTCTATAAACATGTAGTTCTCACTCCATTTAATATATATTAATTGCGTGCGTGCAACGGGGTGCTGAATGAAAGCAGAACCCTCCTGGTGACGCCACTGGATATGAAGAACACAATTTTTTTCGATCCAATATTGATTCCCTTTTTCGATAATTCTCTTTAGAACGACATATTATTTTAACCCCCCAAAATATCGTTAGAGAGGAATTTCACTGTTTATATATATATATATATATATATATATATATATATATATAAAGAGAAAGAGGGAGAGAAAGTATCATAATCTCTGATTTAATTAATATATGAAACTTATGAATTTTGAAATTAACAACATTTCTAAATAATTCACTAATCCATATCATATGATCGTATAATGGAGAGGAAAAGCTGCGATCATAAATGAGAATAGAGAATAATGAATTTGAACAGCAAATCAAATAAATAAACTATCATTTGGTTACTTTCAATTAGTTTACTTAAACATGTTAAATATAACAATTCTTGCATAAGATACTAATAGGTTGATAGTTGTGGTGTCCCATCGTGAGTGCGATATGTTTGTGTGTATGTGTCCATGTGAGTGGACGAGTGTTGTACAAAATTCTTGGTAAACTTCTTACTTAAATGTAATTGCAGGCGGGAAGTGGGGTAAGGTGGAGGTGGGGAGTGAGAGGGAAAGTGACCTTTTCTCCTGAAGGTGCGATTCAAACATCTTAAATGTTTTATTTTCTTTTTAAATTTAATGGAAGAGTAAAAGTAACATTAGAAGAGTAATGGTTGGAAAAACTAGAAGAATTTTCCACATAAAGTCTACTTATTGGTGTGAAATGAGATAAAGGTGATTATAAACATTTTGGAGATATCAGCAGCGAGGTTTTGACCTTCATGGCCAAAGCGAAAGAGAGAGAAATTTACCTAGCTTAGATTTTATAAGAATGTCATATGGCATAGGATGAAGGGAATTTTCAGGCATTTTAGCTGCAAACTTAAGGTTTAGGTATGAACAGTATCTAGAAATCTGAATTAACACTTAATACTGTGAGTTAAAGAATAGGAAAAAAAATCAGAAAAATAAAAGTAAATTTATGTGAAATCATTACACACACACACACGCAAGCACATATATAACATACATATATGCGTGTGTATGTATAAATGTACAAATTTAATTCGAAAACAGATCTCAAAAAATAATAAAAGTAATAAATCCTACCGTACTACGTACGAAATATAAAATTGATTTAGATAGTATAAATTATATAAAAAAATAGTAAAAGAAAAAAGAACACTTGAATACTATAGAGTATGCGATAGTACAACGCGCTTTCGATATTTTGTAACATTAATACCTAAGTAGAAAAATTATTTTAAGAAAATGGATTTTATTAAAAGATTGTTTGAAAATTAAAATTAATCAAGTGGTAAATAAACCACTAAATATTATGATAACCAGCAGAAGTAAAGAAAAACCCATATTTGGAGAAAAGAAATCATGATATTCATCAAATTGGAAAAATGTAAAATAGTAAATGGAATACATTAAAACTGTGACAGGTTTCGGACTGTTTGCTCTCTCTTTCTCTCTAAGGTTTTCTCAGAATTATAATCCTAGCTATCCTTATACAAAAGAAAAGTGTTCTTTAAAGCCACAATAAACAATAAAAATAAATTGACAAATGAAACTCAAAAACTAGGAAAAGAAATATCGTGAAAAGAAAATTACACCAGCAATTATATAAGTAATTAAAAATATATCCTTTGAAAAAAAAAAGAAATATAGTTATCCAAAGAAACTGGAAAGTTTAAAAAAAGATTAAAATGATATGAAAAAAAGGAGAAAAGAACGCATTTGACTGCGACCAAATTGGAATACCAGAAAAGCCTTTTTATTGTTAATTTTTAGAAAAATTAAATTTTTTGCTTTATAGAACTTTATAAGGCCATCAGAACTTTAAGCAAAATATTAATTTAATCATATTTAAATTCTTAAAATTACTTTTTAAATATAAATTACGAAAACCAATCACTGTTTACATTCGCATATATACATTTTAATATGAATATTTCTTCCCATGTATGGAATAATTTAATAATAAATTAACTATAAGCAATCCTAGATAAAATAAGATCAGGTTTACTAATCTGCTAAAATACTAGCATCGAGACCACGTAATGAATGTATATGTACATAAAGAAATACTAAGGATGATCAAGAAAGATTGTGAACTATATTATTCCTTCCAAGTAAATTGATGAACTGCCAAACTGACACTTAAGAAACATTTGAAAGAATTGAAATTTTAAACAGTAAGCAAAGATTCAGAAATGAGATCATATACACAACTAATACCACTGACACATTACCATCAAGACCACGCAATGAATATTATATGCACATTAAGGAAAACTATGCAAACAATGACGCTTTTCAGAACAATCTATTGCAAGGTAATGCTGTTGCCGAGATGAGGCATAACTATCATCTTGCCAAGGAATATGAATGGCCACTCCAGATTGGGTAAGTGAAGTGGTAATTAAACGCCTTTATTGTGAAATGATGATGCGAATTAATGGATTCTAGAAAGACCATTAAGGGCTGATGGCCAGTTTTCGAGGAAATGAGCAATCTCGAAGTTTAATAGGTTCATTTAGTCTCTGAGAATGAATGTTTCAAGTTAGTTAAACTTTTCAGGTTTAACGAAAATGATATAAAGCTGTTGTTACGTCTACTTAGAACTGAAGAAATAATCATATTTATGTAAAACAAATTCACTGTTATAATAATCGAACAATGGAAAATACAATATAAAATCTTGTTAATAAGGAAAAATACAATATTGATCTAAATATTGATTTATATGAATGTTTCTTTTCAGAGAAATCGTTGTCTCAAACTTCGAATATTTCTTAACTTCTTTTAGTTTTATTCAGGTGTCGGATCTTCATTAAAGTATTATAGATTTAATAGTTATTATTTGAAATTGCAAAAAAATAATCATGTTATTTTTTTAATTTAAATATAGAATGAAAATACTCAAGCTCGAATCACTACTTTACTTTTTAATATTTCTATCTGAACTGAATATATATATATATATATATATATATATGTATGTGTGTGTGTGTGTGTGTGCAAAATTAAGAGAATTTACCTAATATGATATGTCTATTTTTTAAGAGCATTGAACCAAAAGTTCTAATTAGACAATGTTAGATTTGTGCAAATATTCAGAGTTGTATACGTAATCCCACTCGTGCGTGTCTGTGAACCTGGAACTGTGGTAGGGATATAAACGTGCGGAAATTTGTCGGAAGTTTGTGTGCTCGTACTCCTCTACAACATTCACTGGATCTAAGGAAATTTCATCCGTAGCCACGAACATATGAATGACGGAATGAAATAGATAAATATCGGCACAATATGGGCAGGCCAGAGCTTAATGCAACACCCTGTGTCGTCTGTAATTTTCGAAAATAATTTCAGGACACTGGATTCATACCGAGAGACCAAGAACCACAATAACAAATGTTGATCACTTGTCACTTTCAACTCAGTAATACATGAATTCTACAGATTCACATGTCTCAATATGCTGTATGATGTCAATGGAACCCGAGTCTCATGTTTAACAGTTGCCAAACGGCTTCATGAAATATGGATGCATGCTAGACGAGCCGATGTTTGCTCCTCCCTTACTGCAGCATACAAGATAGCATACTTGGCATGGAGCAGACAATATAAACTTTGGACCAGATTTCAGTGGAGCCACGTCGTTTTTATAGATGGTTCGGTAGAAAATATGAGCACTGATTATCTACGTTCCTGTATATGAAGAGAGCTAAAGACCGGTACCATACTTTTTCGTCAAGGGAATTGATCATTATAATGGTAGAGGTTTAAGGGTTTGGGCAAACATTATACTAAATGGCCGCGAAACCCTGCATATCCTTGACATAGATTTCCTGATGGTTATGAGATATAAAGAGGAGATTTATGTTCGAATTTTCAGTGGTCAGTCGATCTTCTATTTCAGTTTCTGAGAGACGTCGCTCTACTAGGAAAGACACATCTAGTCTAGTTATGATTACATTTAAAGAGAGGATGCTCTCTGCATGAATTGCCTTGCTATATTACCCGATCTGACTTGTTGCGACAGCTTTTTTTTTAAATATTACTGAAAATTTATCTTTAAACTCATTCTTTTGTTTGATTCTGTAGGTGAATCCTTATAAAATAAGCAACAAAATATTCTATCTAGATATTTCTTAAATAAATAGACAATTTCATATTTTAATAAGGCGTTTTTAGCACGCTACAGTGCATATTGTAATGTGAATTATAATGCGTAAAATTAAACCATCACACACCTAGAATGTTAATCAAAAGTTTTTCCCTATCTACTGTCTTTGAGCAATTTCATTTTGTCACTGAATTATGAGTCAAACATTTACAAAATGCAAATTTTTCAACGACGTTTCATTTATCACTGAAAATAAATCAACCATAACAAGATAAATACAGTTTTTGCTCTTAGCACACAGTTCAAAACAGTGTGCTGTAATACTAAACAGTGGAACATTTTAAGTAATTATCTAAAGAACTGTTTGAAATATCATAAAAATAATATAATACATTATTAAGATGTTGCAAAATGTGAAAAAAATCTGTTTCAGAGAAAGATGCCTTTAAAGATTTAAATTTAAAATTTAAAAAAATTATTTTGTTAAAAAGACCTAAAATATCTCTATGTCAAAAGAACTTTTTTCAACATACATCAATGTTATGTATTTTTTCAGACTATTGTCTTTTCATTTTGCGTAAATTTATAGAGGCTATAAGAATTTTTTTAACATTTAAATGCATAGTTTGTTGAAATATGTTTTATACATTTCAAAAAACACATTAAAATATTTTAATACATTAACTGTCGTAATTCCAGACATATTAGCAAATATTTATTTTCCTTTTGTATATTAAAGTTTAAGAAACATATAATGTTTCATATATCTGTGAAATTTTACCGATAAACATTTGTGGAAAAGCTTTTTAAAAATAGTATTTATCATAAAGGAAAAAAAAAAAAAACTTCATAGAAATCATACAAAGATAGACTTTAAAAACCTCCAGACGAAATTACTTGACCAATATTTTTCATTTTTAGTGCATGATGATTGCCGCGAGACAATTTTGTATCCGCTGAAGAATGTCCTATAGAAGTTCAAATACGCTGTTTATCAAAATTTATAAACTCATCTGCAAGAAATTCAGTAAAGGAAATGCTTGAAATTTAATTTATTGGCAACAAATCCCTATATCTTGAATTGAAAACTGTACTGCTAATAATTCACACAAGCAAAACATTTCAAGATCAATGAATGTATTTTTGGGTAAAATATTCCATAAGAGGTTAAAGTAGTTTCTGTTACAAATCTGTGTCTTGCCATGAAGGTACTTTAGCAGCTAAGTTGTAGTACATTGCTTCAAATACGAGAGCTTTACAAAATTGATAATTTTGTTTGATAGTTCAGGCCTATTTTCTTTTAGTGGACTCTCCTTTACCTTTTAAAAATGACATCAACTTTCTGAGCCATCGGGACACTGATCGAACAAAACGATTGCTTTTGTTGGATACACTGTGATAAAATGCATCAATTACAACACGTATCATGCTTTGAAGATTACCGACATAGCTTCGTATATCAGTGTAATTAAAATTTTGGAATTTGTCTACAAATTTAACAGTTAATTTAACTTTGCCTCCCAGACCTTTTGTTGTTTTCTTCAGTTGACGTAACCACCCAATGACATATTTCTGTTAATTTCCTCTAATACAGAACTTATGTTTTCATGAGCAGAGAGGTTTAACCACTTTCAATAGATTATTTTCTGGATTAATGAAATGAAGCTTTGACAGAAAAGGTAAACCAAGGAATACACATTACTTTTTCACAGCTGAAAAGCATTTTCCAATTAGCCTTCGATAAAAAAAAATATAACAATTTAAAAATCAAGAATTATTCAACTTCTCTTTAGAAAGAAAAGCTTTCAAAAAAGGGCAATGCTTGCATATTAGGATCATACTTGAGCCTAAATCACTGACAGAATTTTCAAAAATCTCCAATTCTTCAGAAAGTCCAGCAAACTATGGCTGATTAAGAAACTGAGTTTGTCAGGCTTACAATTCTGTTACCTTGAAAATTTTCATATTTCTTTTCAAAGCAAGTTTCGATAAGATTGTGAATAGGTTTCAACTTGTTTGCATTAGCTGACTCAATGATAAAAAAAACAATTGTTCAAGAATTCGTTTTATTCGTAGAACCAGCCGTAAAGCGGTTTCTGTACAATTGGTACTTCCTAGATCGACATCCTTACTGTAGGAATAATTAATTAATATTTTACCTTAAAAATAGTTTTTTAAAAATATTTCAAAATAAGTAGTTAAATATAAGGCAAAAAAAAATGTGTAATATGAAAACTAATAAACCAACAATAAACGTACGAATACATTGTCATATTTACTATAATATAAAAAAACCACAATCTCTTATTTTGAGTTAGTTTTAATAAATATTTTTTAAAGAAATTAGATGAAACTCCAAAAATGAGAAACGATTTATTGAAACGCATAGGCTTCAAGTTACGATACCTATGGAAGGTATTTCTAGAAAGCAGAGAATTATAGTGAATAGAATGTGAAGTAAAAATTTCACTATTTTTTCTATCAAAATCGACATATCTACACTTATCAGTTACCCGAACCGATAAAGTATGTATGGGATGCTGTCAGTAGAACAATTGCATCTTTTCATCTCTTACCAATAACCATCAAGAGCTAAGAATTGCCTTACTGCAGGAGAAGGATCGACAGCTACATAGACTCCGAAACCGCTTGTACAATATGCAGAGAAACTATGCGACCAGTCTGGTTGTGAGAGGGAACCATAACCCACATTAAACTTATTAAATACATATAACAACGCTTAAGAACATATCAAAACGTTGATTTTGGGCATTTCTGTGCTAGGAGCTTTACAATAACAATTCTTATATGAAATGACTTTTGAAGGTAACATTTCTTTCTTTCAAATATAATAGTATGTATATTCTTGCTAAATTTCTTCAAAAACTGTCCATTATGTTTCCAGAAATTCGACTTAAGCAGAGATCGCTTAATTTTATACGCAAGTGTATGCATGCATATTGATTAAAATTGAAGTAAAAATTGATACAGTAAACATCACTAAAAGGAATGATAAAAAAAATCTAAATTTAATTTTAAGTAGTTATAATATAGACACTGAAAGAAAAAAAAATATACAAACCCTACAAATATTTTATTTAAATTAAATATACAAGCAAAATAATTCAAGATAACAAAATTATTTAATAAAACATTGAAGAGGTGATAAAAGACAACAAGAAAAAATAGAAAAAGGAAAATCCTTTAAAAACAAACAAAATGGAAACAACGCTAATTAGCACTGCTAATAGATAAGGTTAAAGGAATCTGTTTATATATATATATATATATATATATATATATATATATATATATATATGATCCAACCTTCGGAATCAGTGGTCAGAATAAGAAGAAATAATTATTTTTCATACGAAAGTACAATGTTACAATGTTGATGTAAGTAATTGATTCCAAAATCAAAGCTAAGTGATAATTTACTGTAGGAAAAATTACAAATGAATGGGAGTTTTAGTACCCTTTTGGGCCAGTTTAGCATGAGTACATGATGTGATACGTTCAGGCATTGAGCCACACTTGTCCCTTATGATATTTTGCAACATCTCGTGCCTTTTATTCAACCAAACTCGAAGACTGTCGAAATTGCCGACCTAAGTTATCCCGGATGTATTCGATCGGTGACAACTCTGGTGATCATCGAGGTCAGGGAAGGGTGGAAATTTATCGGAGGCAGTGCTATGTAAACTCGTGCTGTGTGGGGAAGAGCATTGTCCTTTGAAAAATAACTCCTTGTAGCTCTGCCATGATTGTCGTCACATGTGGTGAAGATTGTCATTAACGTTCCTTTGGTCTGTCATGATGCCGTGAATCCATATCTGGGGTGACCATGTTTTGAATACGATGGCACCCCATACAATCACGCCATTTATGGTAGCGGTGTGCCGCTTTACACTGTAGGAAGGTCTGAGACATTCTCCACGGGGCTTCCCCACACGTATAGGATTGTCATCTCTGCGCAATTTGAATCTGGATTCGTCTCTAAAGACGACCTGATTTCATTTGGTTGCAGACCAATCCCTGAGAGTGAGACACCACTCCAAACGAAGACAACGGTGAGTGGGTGTCAAAGACAGTACATGTAATGAGGGCCGCAATAGCAGTTCTTCGCTGAAGCTGTCCTTCAACAAAGAGCCTTGCAACGGTACAGACTGACACAGAGGCCCGTGGTGAAGGTGCTGCTTATGTATGGATGGTGGATAATGAGACAGTTGGGATTAAGCGTGCGTGTTACATGATGTGATGGTATTCTCGTCTATTGGTATGTTGTGGGTGTTCAGAGCCTGGTTGCAGTGTAACAAACCTCTTTCTTGTCCAATTGTCCCAGCAACTCCTCACAGAATAGTCAGAACGGCCTAGCTGGTGAGCTACTCAGCAAGGTGACCACCCGGTTTCCATTATTAATATGATTATTCACCTCTAGAACTCTGACAGCTTCTCATATTGTATTCGATGGTGGCGTAATACCATCTCTTGTTAAAAAGCGTCTCTCTGCAACAGATTAAATACACGTAAATTTAAGTTCTGATTGTCTGTTTTATAATCCAAGAAGAATAAGTTCAATGCTCTCTGGGGCATTACGCAATACGCAATCCCACTGCACTGCTTTTTCTAATCTTTATATATATATATATATATATATATATATGTCTGTGTGTTTGTAAGTCTTCGATAAAAATTTCTTACTACCCCTAAATAGAATAACCTTTCACTTCAAAATTTCTTCCCATGTCTTAGGTATGAAACCTATTAACTTGTATATCTGATCTCTAGAATCTGTTTATTTTCTTGATAACATCGAAATTCTTTTTATTCTATTTCCTGAACTAAATTTTATCACTAACGTTTAGTTAGATTTATGTTTGAAATTTGAGCCAGCTATATTTTGAAATTTAAAAGATTTCCTATTATAAAAATTGTTCAATGTTACTTGGTGCTTGTTTGCTAGCAATATCATGTTAGAAAATCCATTTTTTGACGTATTATTTATAGCATATTGTACTGAGTGCACTTCTGCTAGATATTTGCAGAAAAATCTATTCCTGTAGCCATTTATTTGAAGAAACAGTCTTCTTTAACGCAAAAACACTTCTATATCTTTACATGTCACTTACCATATTTTATGTCTGGTTCAAAATATGGCTGAAAGTTTCTCTTATGTTTCGAACGACGTATGTACCAAATACCATCCGTTGAAGGTAAATCATGTTTCTTTTGATCAGTGATCAAAATCAGCAATTTTTCAGATGTGAAAATATGTTACACATACTTTGTTCATTAGAAAGAACATTACTTTGTTTCTACTTTGTCCAATTTGAATGAGTTTCAGGAAAGTCTGTTTAAGTCGTTCTCTGTGTGTGTGTTTTTTTTTGTATCTTGCAGTGGATTTTGGCTAAGACAATCACCAAATGATTCGAAATTCCTAAAACGACGTTTTACAAGAGAAGCACGTTCCTTTAAATTGATAGCTTCATTGATTTCATATTTAATTTTCTATTTTATTAGGATACAAAACTAAAACACTTTCATCATTCTATCAATCTTATTTGAGGAGTTTTAAAGAAGATCATACGTTGACTTATTAAGAAAAATAAACTTAATCAAAAGTACAATACCAAACATTTGCTATCTGAAGAGTGATAGTCAAGTTTTTTCAACAGTATCACTTTGAGAGACTCCCTTTTTCAAATAATAAATAACAAATTTTGATTTCAAATAATAATGGAGTATTCTTATCACTTTCTGATCATCATTTTAACTTTTTACAATAAATATTACCAAGAATTAATAATTAAAAAATATATTTGTCTTGTTTCTTTTATTAGATACTTTTTAAGCTGCTCTAACTTTCAATATTCGAAATATTTATAAAATTAAATTGACATATTGCTCATAACAAGCTAAGGAAGTAAATTTGTGGATAATAAAATGATGTAAAATTTCCATTCAAAAATATTGCTTGTACTGGAGATGTATACGAAATTTACATTGTCAAAAGACTTTTGAGATCTATTGTATGTTTTATACTTATACAAAATTTAATTGTGAAATATCAAAATAAACAATTTAATTTATTTTGAAATAACTTTATTTCTTATTTTCAGGTAACATTAATGAATAACTATATAAACTTAAGAAAAATATAGTCAGTTAATTTAGCACTTTTAAATCAAGTTATAGTAATAAAATTAAATGCTTGTAATTAGTTAAATTTGAAGAAGGCAATAATTAATTAATTAATTTAATTTCTTTTAACTCATTAACTCAAAAAATACTGATTTACTGTAATTTTTGATGTTTAAGGCTACACAGTACCCTAAAAATGACAAATTTATCGATTTTTTTTTTTTTTTGCATTTCCTTGTAGCCTATACATTTGGGAATCTTGGCCCCAAGTTTTAGATCTATTAACCAATTAGTTTTTAAGATATTTGCTGAGCATTGTCAGTCACTATTTTTGACAGCTGAGGGAGGCGTGGTTAGTTTCGGTTTCATTTTAAAGCATTTTTCCATTCTTAAATTTAATTAATTACTGATATTTTTTAAATAATATCGATACTTGCAGAGAAGTAGATATTAACTTCAACTTTCACTACTAAAATCATTTATGTTTGCTTATATTTTGAGTTTTTGATGTGCTTATAGTTACTTAGCCAAAATTGATAAGAAAAGGTATTTCTCAAGACCAATATTTATTCTGCATATAATTTATATAACTTAAAAGCTATTTTAAATTGTTTAAGTGAAGTTTTTTCTGTTGAGAAAATGCCACGGACAAAACTTTCGCAGCTTGAGAAGAGAATCAACATTTCTAAGAGATGGAGTACTGCTGATAATGACAATGCTAAAAACCTGCTTTAGTGGATATAACTACAAAACTTCAGAATACAAATGTCTTTAATACTTCTGCTACATATAAAAGTATCTTTCAAATTACATTATAGTGGATACTGAATGTTTGTTTACAGATAATTTAAGCAATATTTGCCATAGTGTATCTTTAAAACTTTGCTATGGTCAAAGAAATAGATTTGCATATAAAATGAATGTTGTATGTGTTAATTGTGACCGAACCTAAAGTGAAACATGTTCATAACAATTAGTTGATGCTATATTACATAAAATATCAAATGTTAGCAAGCATCAATTTTTTAATGTTCCATTTGATGTAAATATGAGATTAGTGCAAGGTATGTTAAGTTTGTGACTTGGCTACTCATCGTTGGAAAAATTCTGCATGCATATGAATTGAAATATAAAGTTTAGTAAAACTTTTAAAAGACATTATAAGCCAAAAGTTCTGATTGGACATCTTGTTGGGTCAAATCAGCCGTTGCTTGATATTCGTAAAGATGTCATTGAGGCCTAGGGCTCAAGGAATGATAAAGATATAGTCGGTATTGGAATGTCATATGATGGAAGCTGGTTGACAAGAGAACATACGTCAACGTCAAATATCGGAATAGGATATGTTATCGACTTGCTGACTGGCTTTGTGATAGACTACGAAGTAATCTATCACAAAGACATACTAAATGTGAACAGACTAAATTTGAGCTTGGAGAAGAAAGTGCTGAATTTCGTATTTGGTACAAAGGACAACAAAATGTTTGTAGTACAACACATGTCGGATCATCTAGTGCTATGGAAGTAAATGCAGCTGTGAAATTATGGGAAAGATCTGAGAGTATTAGTTTCCGGGACACAATCTTGCTCTTTGACTCTTGGTGTTTTTACCAGTCATCATTAGCACGTGGAAAAAAATCAGGTATTCACAAAGATTGGGTAAAAATAACAATCAACGAAGAATATTTGCCCAAAATCTTGCCTATTTATCAGCGATTAGCATCAACTGAATTATTAAGCATATGTGTCAGAGGTTTGACACACAATTCTAATGAAGCATTACATTCGATGATATGGAACAAATATTCCAAAGAAAATACAGCTTCTAGGAGTCGTGTGTTGATTGCCATGTCGAGTACAATACCTGAATTTAATGATGGAACATTAAAAGCTTTAAAAACATTTCAGGATGCTAATTGAATTTGTAACAAGTTTGTCATCAGAACATTTAGTGTACTTTACTGATTGTAGGAGAACTTATTTCAAAAAGAAAAGAAAATTTGCAAATTTTAAAGTCGTGCAGAAAAAAATAAAACTTGTTAAATTGCGTCGACTTAAAATTCAGAAAAAATTAGGTGCTATGTACAAACCTGATAGTTTTTAACTTTTTTTAAACTTTTATTTATATCATTATTATTTTTTATAAGTGTATTGGGTTTCAAAACTTTTGTGAAATTATTATGTTAACTTTAAGCTGAATAATCTGTCATCGTAACAAATGCTATATCGATATTTTGCAAAACCATATTTTGAATAAATAAAAATATTTGCCATAATATTTAATTAAAGTAGTGTTTTCATATATTACATAAGTAGTTAAATAAAATATTAGAAATTTAGATCTTTGCAAGTATTATTAGTTTTTGTTTTATGCCTTTAAAAACTTTAAATGCATTTTTCTCAGACTTTTATTTTTGAAGATGTAAGTGTTTTCTAATCCCTAAGGCTTTTTTTCTGTTCAAGATAGAGTCTTGAAATTTTTTATACATACTGAGATATATGTGTTCTATAAAAGTTAGTATGGATTTAGGTCTGGGATCCCTAGTTATTTTTTTAAGAAATGTTAAAGTTAATATTTGAAAAATTTTCGTGTTTTTTCCAGGTTTAGCTAGAAAAATAATTATTAAAAAATCAACAAGGGAACAGATTTTCAAATCCATACTAACTTTTGTTTGCAATAATGTATGAAATATAAATCACTGAAAATAATTAAAAAATTTCAAAAAATGTGTATTTTATAAGGGTTTAAAAAAACTTCAAAATTTTAAAAATTTTAAAATAAGGGCTAGTTAAATTAACTTTTTATTTTCAGAATCAGTTTAATAATATAGTATGAAAACAATATGTCTCCAAAAAATTTTTTTGAAAAAGGGTACCGTGTAGCCTTTAAGGAAGTTTCTTATAATTTAGTTACATATATTATATAAAAGAGAAGCTCAAAAATAGTCTTACATTTTCCGTTGAATGTAACTTTTTATGTTTTGTTATAGAATATATTTATTCATACATATTATATATATTGTTTGGAAATTTTTTGAACTAAGTAGGGAAAGTAATATGTCCTTGATAAACTCCATTGTACCTTTCGCAAATAGGGGTTCTTTCCATGACATATTTTTTAATTGCTTGCTATATATATTTTTTTATCCCTTGAATTTTTTCATTGATAAATGTCGATTTAAGCAATGTTCTTAGGATTATTCATGAAAACACCAATCTTGAAGGCACCTCTGATGCAGTGAGGTGAAGAGATTATAAGTACTCATTTCAAGCTATCGAGAAGTAGTGAAATCCTTGTTTAATGTTTATGAATAATATAGTTATCAACATGATCAATATTGAACTGGCTGCTGGCCGAATCTTATCATCAAGCTGTTTAAGTATAATTGACTCTTCCTTGTGTTACGAAACTTATAGCCAATCCAGTGTCATAGACCCAGACAGAGGCCTTTTTCAATGAAATGAAACACATATGCCCTCTGTATGAAAACATTTTAATGAGAACATTTTAAACATAATGAGAATTAATTGAATATCAATATTGGATATTTTTACACGGTGCTCTTATGTTTATTTTTTTATAATTAAAATTTCAGTCTTGATTTTGAGATTCTAAAAATAAACAAAAAAAAAAAAAAAAAAAAAGAATTTATTTTCCAAAAATGTTATTAATATTGTAAATTGTGAAGTTACTTTCGATCCACCTTGTACATCTTAAAAACATCTTCGCAGCTCTCTTTTAAATATTTCAGAAATAATCACTTCGTGTGCAATTTCATTCTGCAGACAGGAATGATTCCTTTTAAACAAGAATGATTTGATAAATAAGTTGTTTTCATCGAACATTTCTCTATGTGTTTCTACATAATGTTTGAAGCGTCATAACATTATCCCAACCATTTCACTATACGCATAATTGCTAAACTTCACATTATCTTTTAAAGTGAATGTATTTTAGGATTGTTTTCAACAGACAAAATTTATTTTTATAGCCCCAAAAGATTGATGATTCTGTTGTCTAGACAAGAAACAATTGTATGCTTACAAGTCATTGTTACTTTAAGAAACGGGAAATAAGAGATACTAGAATTTTAGCTATGTAAACTACCATAATATAAATTGTAGGAAATCTGTTAACATATATCAATGCTACCAAACGAAAAGGGATAAAAACCAATATATAAAGTAAACTATACTTTCGGCTGAAAGAAAAATTTACTATACATTCTATGTGAAATGTATTGATCAATCCAAACTAGATCTCAATTAAAACATTTATCACACAATAATGTGATATTTTTTATTAATTTAATTTTTGCTGCTGCTTTAATTAAATGTACAATAAACTTCTACTATCATATTAACATTAAAAACCAAACGAAATGAAAATGAAAGAAGGAAAAATGTCAAAAAGTTCTATGCAAAGTTTTACAAAGAATATATTTAGCCATCTAATGATTTTTTTTTAAATTATTATTAAATTACTCAATTAAATATAAGAATTAAAGTAAACGATGAAATATCGAGAAACGAATAATAGTAAACTTTTCTGGTATTAAAATTAATAGAAACGATAAGCTATTAAACTGAATATTATATAAGCTACATGTAATTAAAGTGAAATCAAATGATAAATTATTAAATTGAATATATTAAAGCTAAATGTAATTAAAATTGAAACAAATGATAAAAAATTGAAAAGTGATCTTGTATACCAAAACGCACCACCTAAAACAATGGTTAATATATGACAATGTTCGGTGGTTAATACATGACAAAAAAAAAGCTTTTATAAACGATATTTTCTCGAGAGAGAAGGAAAGTCTATCTGATATCTGTCTGTGATATTTGTCTGATTATAATAAAGAAACCGTTGGGGTATTTTACAAAATATTGTGTAATATGAAATCAAAGAACAAATCATTTTCTACTTCAAGCCAATTCAAATAATATTTTATTCTTTTCCATAAAATCAGATTTTCAATACGATTATAAATACTTCTCAAATCCAATTAAAAATGCTCAACGTTTTTTAAATAAAATACAAAGAAAATCCTTAACTTAGTCTGAGTCTCAGAAAAATATAGTTGATTATTATTTTTAAAGCAAAGTTATATGGAAAAATAAAATGTGCAATTCTTCTTCAAAAAAGAAGGAAAAATTAAAGAAACGGCTTTAATTCTTCATAAAGACGTTTAGATAAAACCAAATTTTTAAGAAGTAGAGTTTTGTGAAAATAAATCATACTGAGAAGAGAAAGATAAAATTTCGAAGAACATTGTCGGAAATATTTGCAGTAATACTACAAAATCTTATCTTATATGAAGCAGTATGATTTTGAAGCATTTTCTTCGAATAATTTTCTTTTTGAAATTTATTTGAAGAATTGAGCATATCCAGCAAAACAAATTTATTCCTTACCCCGTTCACTACCTTCCGTTCACTACCAGCGTATCATATTTGATACGTTCGCTGTGGCTCTCCTGTGCCCAGCGTATCACAATAGATATGCTCCGGAATGCCTTCAGCAGACCAGCGGATCAATAGTGATACGCTTAAAGAGAACGTTTTATTTGATTTTTTTAATATTACTAGATGGTGTTACATTATCGCGAAATCTATATGGATAGGTTATTTGGAATATTGACCTTGGTTGTATGGGCTTGGATTTCTCTTCTGGGTATCAGGAGTAGGGGGGGGGGTATTGTTAAAAGCACATATTGCCCCGCGGTTCTATAAATGTAATCACATGATTTAAAGCGTGAACTTGCTTTCAATTTACTTTTTTCTTTCTTTTTGATTCTTATAAGTTCGAAGGATAATTTATGGCCCTTTATGGGGGTTAGGGCTTTAGGTAACAGATGCTTTCAGCTATTCATTTCATTCAAACTGTTTTTATTTGCAACGATAGTCATGTCGAAAAGAAAGTATTTATCTGATACTGATATTTGCTAAATAATGAATGAATCTGACAGAAATGTTAGCGAAAATAGTCCAAATCTGTACATAGACATTAAAGTATTAAAAGAAGGGGAAAAATGATTAAGATGTGCCCTTTGCTCAACATGTTGCGTGAAGCGTCAGAATATGTGTATAAGACATATGACGTTGGACTGTGCATTGATTTTTTTTAATAAATATACCAGCAGTAAAATAAAATTTATCTTTTATATTTATATATTCCATGTAATGGTACATTATTACACCATGAAATTTATGTAACATATGTAAATATATTTTGTATTTTTTTAAAAGTATGATTTTTTTTATGCAATTTTATGTATAAAACATTCAATTTTCGATTAAATCCTTTTTTCTTTTGTATATATTAAGTTTAATGCATTTCAAACAAGATATGTAAATACCAAAATATTTTAATGAATAGCTGATTTTAGAGGAATTTTTTTCACGAATTAGGCTTAGTATCTAAAATCGTCTGGGCACAGAAGGATACTCCGCGGTAGGAAGCCGCGGGCCCAGAGAACTTTTCTCTCCCTCCGGTAGCGAAAGGGTTAAAGCCAGATAAATTGTTTTGGTTTATTCTAAAATATATCGCCATTCATATGTATTTATAACAGACATAAAATTTTTAAGTGTATGCTTATAGTTTCTCGAGTTATTATATTTTGTACAATTGTTCTAGCAAGTTTAAACTATTTTTGCAACTTAAAATTAAAAGAATATTTTTCAAAAATTTTAATTTTAGTGTGAATATTAATTAAAGAATTTAATCCTAAGGAGATCTTACTGAATAATTATAATAGGAAATAAATCATATCTTGCAGTGCAAAATGTTTCCTTTGAAAAATTCACGAATATTTTTTAGCAATAAATTAAGTAGTTTATCAAAAACAGTTCCAATTCGAAATTTAATACGCAACAATAAATCTGTGTGTCATTTTAAAAAATATATATGGACTTCAAGGGAGTCTCAAGTAGCATTTTTAATTATGAAAGTATCAAAGTATTTAGTTGTTACGAAAATTGCTTCGTTTCAAATGAAAAATTATTGATAAATTCTTTTCGGCGACTAATAAATGTCTGATGTGGGTATAACTTTTGTTGTACCTGACAGATATCTTTTTATATAACTATTGATTCAGTTAATTTATCCTATTAATTTTGTGGAATCTTAGGTACATATTTGTGTCTTGTGTTTCTTTAAATGTTTTTATTTGAATTTATTGACTATTTGAAATTCTTGGTCTCAAATAATTCCCATTTTTTTTAAAAGTTAACTTTCATTTTAGTAGGGAAAAGTAATTTTTTTAAGAATTTAGCAATTTTAAACAGATTAAACAGATTTATTGACATTTGAAATAAAGGAAGAATTGGTGTTTTTTGCTTTTGTATGTACAATATCTTGTTCTGTCAATCAGTATCTTAACCATTTCCTGTATAACTGCATTAGAAAAAATAATTGTTGCATGCATTTAAAATGAAGCTGCCATTATTCAGTATGTTGGAACCTCTGAATATTACACTGAAATAATAAACTACTATTTTTTAAAAACAAAATTATGTTATTGTCAACAAAAAACTCTAGAATGAAAATTTCAACACTGAAATACACATATCGGAAAGCCTACAAAATCTAGATTTAATTTGTACACATTGAGTAACTCTGCATTTATTTCAGAAATATGAGAATCACTATGAATTTAAAAGGTTCTTTCATTCAACTAGATTCAGGTTGAAAGATAAAATAAAAGTAAGCCTGATATAAAGTAAAAAAAGTAATAATTCAGCTTAAGAGAGAATGTTAAAATTATGCTATTCTTAATTTTACTATTATCTGTTAATTTGCATTATCTGTTAATTTTTTACTATTATCTGTTAATTTGCAAAAAAAAATTTTATGGATTACCAGGATTCATAATATTAATTTTTAGACTAGTTTCAAAGAACCAATTTAAGTTTTAAAATCGAAAATTTCAACTATAGTTCTTTGAATATATGATTAAAAAACTTTGGAAATGAACCTGGGTTTAACTAAATAAATAGTATTAAAAAACGGAACGAACAAATATTAAAAAAAAATAAGTAATTAAAAAGAATAAATACCACAAATCATTCCAGTAAAATATCGAACGATACAAGAAGTAATATTTGCAAAATATATTATTTTATATTTTTTGATACATAATCACACATTTCATTTTTTATTGATTCATATCTTATCTTAATGTTAATTATTATCCAATAATTTACCAAAAACGAGAGAAAAAAACTGAATTTTAAATAACTACATGGTATCAATTTTCATTAAGTATTTGTCCAGACAACTGTAAAATTCTTTTAAAGTTTATCACTGCTTTATCTGAATATTATTACGGGAAATGATATTCCAAATAATTCCAATAATACTGAAAACAAATAAAGTAACATATTTATAAAATCTAAAATTTGTACGTAAATTTTCTTTACAATCTTAAAATATATTAATCATTTGCAGCAACTATAATTAGATCTAAAAATTATTTATTCATTAAATTATTATTGCAAAAACGCGTTACTTTAATGAATTGTTTTTATCACGATTATCATTTTAGTATTTCATTACTAGTTTTCCTAAAGAAGTTTTTATGTCCCCGCTTTGTAATTAACATTATTAGCTATTGAGAAGCAATAAATATTCCGTCAAGGTAATTTTTAAACTAAATTTTATCTAGGATTAAAATGACCGAAAATCAAATTGTTTTGCGAATGGGGAGTTTTACTTAAATCTCGTCCTTAATCTAATATTATAATTGAGGATTCTACTTATATTATTAACTGTAAATCGTAGAGTTATGACTACTGCTTCCGAGTTCAATAAAGTGTAAGCAATTAAACCCAAATAAGAAATATAACCATAGAAGATGATTTTGCACCTTCTCGCACCTATATAGGGTTTCAATCTTGCAACTGTTTTTTAAACCTTGTCTCAAATCTTTCTAAAATGAGGATCGTTCAATTAGTCCTTAGAAAATCCAAGTGATGATTCTCGTAGCATCGAAAATAATTTAATTTTTTGTACGCATTATGACGCACTAGACAGCTGTGTAAGTCTATTACACTTATTCATGATTATGTCACCTTTTGTACTTCAAAAGTTCTTCGTTATGACTTTATCAGCCAATTAGGTCATCCTCGCCTTATTTGGAACATATTCTCCAAGCAATCTATCGTTTTAGTTTTTGTTTGGTTTCCAATGTGTAATAATGAATCCATTTACCATCATCGAGTACTACTCAGCACAAAATGACGTCGACAACGCAACGCGGGAGCAATCAAATTTTGATTTGACAGCAAATGACTACCAAATCAAAACTAACATATGAATCAATGCCAAATTTGTTTCTGTTTATTTTACAGATAGCAGCACCCAATGAAAACAACAATTTACCTTAATGATGCCATCGGTCTTCAAATACAAGTGCTTTTTGAAGTGTCCTCTTTCCTCCAATCTCCGTATATAATAATTTCCTATTCACTACTATTCTTATATACTAATGTGCTAATCCACGTAAGTCACCTTTATTTCAAAAGGAGAAGTTCTCAAAATAAATAACGTAATAAAGTAGCCCAAAATGTTGTTAAAAAGAAAAAAAAAAGCTCGCGAGCATTCTTTATACTTAATTATTTTCTTTTAAATGTGTATTTAGTGAATTTCTGAATCATTATAGTCATTTCCATGAATTTCTATATTCACAATAGTCATTTAATTTATACGTCTATTGCAAATCTCAATTGTGAGATCCAATGTACAAAAAGTTTTTTAACTTATTTTCCTCATATGAACTGATACTTAGGGCGGGAAAGTGCTCTGTTGACCTTGATATTTCCTTAATGGCTCACTTTTTAGATAAGTGAGAATTCAAAATTAATATCTAACGATAATTTCGTCTATAAACTTTTCTGGGAATACACCCTTATAAAATAAAAATGAATTGAGGAGAAGTAACTTAATGCTAGCAATTCAAGAAACTTTCTGCTAGTTAAATGAAATAATGGAAGGGCGTGATAGGTTTCGGAGATATTGAGAGTTTCTGTTTAGAAATTATCTCGAATTTTTAACAAAAGAAAATCGTAGTTACACATTAATGGCTATTGCGTGTGTTGATACAAAGCAATGATATAATTATGGTTGCAAAAATACTTCTCGAGTTATAGTTGTAATTTCTTTTACGGTCATACATTGCCAAGTATGATTAAATAATGCCTATGGGATTGTGACTGTTTATTAGCGTAATACTGAGAACCTATACGAAGGACTATTGACTATGGGTCTAAGAATTTAATATAAGAATAGGACATAATACCAATGGGAAAATTTTATATTTATGAAATTTATACTGTTATTTTATTATTTGACCCTTATACTTCTATGTAAATATTTCCTCATCAAATGAACACAATGAATACATTTACTGCAGTATATTCCCTGTAAGTTGTATAAATTGAAGAAGTATAAGTAATAGCATGAGAATAGTTGAGAACTGTATTATCTATAAAATGTAAATAGTTATATAACCTGACTCTAATTTCATTTTAAATGTAAAAACTTAATCTATTGAATATTTTAATTAAATAAATAAACGTTTAAATCCTTAATAACGTTTCTAATCATTTTAATTACCAAATCTTCTTTAGGAAGTTACAAGCAAATAGAATATCCCGCCTTTTTATTATAAAAACAATTGTTTCTCACTTAAATTTCAAGATTAAAAATGAACTAATGTATTTTTTACTTCTAATATAATTTACATTCAGATATTTTTGATATTTATATTATCTAAAATTAATTATATACCATGGTTACGAAAAATATTTAATCTTGGAAATAGTAATCAAGTATAGCTGAATTATATACACGTAAATTGGTAGTAGACGACTGAAACAAACATTTTATGAAAAGAAACTTCCCACACAAAAATAATACACAAAAATAATAGATATTGAAGAGAGTTTAATAATAATAGTCATGAATATATAAATAAGTTACTGTGTTGTTTTACAGTCCTCCTTTTGTATTATAAACGTATATCCGAAAGACATTAATATTATTGTTTTAAACATAACGTATATCAGGTCTACAATTTTCTTTATTGATCAGACTGTATTTAACGCTACATCGGAAAGAAAAATATATTGAAATTGAATCCTTGTGGTGAAAAGCACATGCGTCTAAATATTTTTCATGCTTTGTTTTGAATTGAATCGATTTAATCTAATATAAAAAAAAACTATAATTCCTAATATTAATGACATTTATGCTATGGCATGAAAGTTTATTCTAGCTATAAAACTGTGTTTGAATTAGTTCACAATATCTTTGTATTATTTTTATTCCAGTAAAAAATTGTTTTGTGAGTATTAAGAATAGCTGTTTTTGTTTTGGAAAAAAATAAAACATCAGTTAATTGTTACTGCTGTTTTGTCTTCTTGTATCATACAGTATAATAAACTTGTCTGAAAGATCAGAATGACAGCAATTATCAAATCAAAAGTTTTAGGGCAGTAGAGAAATTTCAGTCAAAATATATAAACATAGGAGCAATGCAAGTTTAAAAAGTTTTGGTAATAGGGTTAGACAGTTATAAATGCGCTCTGGTGTTAAAAATGCATCCAGAAAATTCCGAAAATCCATATAGGCTTTTGTATTGCTAACGTGAATTTTCAAATGTGAGACTCTAGAGATTGGCTGAAACGTCTGCACTAAGCCGCAGCGTTTTCACTATCATTATGAGGATGGTTCAAAAACAACTTGCATTTGAAGACAGATAGCATCATTAAGGCAAATTTTTGTTACCATTGGGTTGAAATTGGGTTACCGTTGACATCCGTTAAACGGAATCGAAACAAATTTGATATTGATTCATAAGTTTTTATTTGGTAGTCATTTGCTGCCAAATAAAATTTGATTGCTGCTACGTCAAGATGTAGAAGTAATTTTAAAGCAAGTTGTCAACTTCGAAGATGTATAAATAGACTTATCCTTAAAAACCAAAAAACAAGAATTTTTTTTAAAAAAAATGTGTTGCTTTGCGTGAATCTGCTCCGAAAAAGACGAGGATGATCTCACCGGCCAGAAAGGTTGTGTTGGAGAGTTTTTGAGGTGCAAATGGCATCATGATCATGAATACGAGTAACTGAAACTTACACAGCTATTTAGAGAGTCATGATGCTTACTTAAAACAAACCATTTAAGATGTACAAGCGCCATCTCTTTGATTTTCCGAGGACTTATTGAACTAGCCTCGTATGAGGGTAGAACGTCCAGTTCATATTCTGTACTCACTTGGGCAGCAGGTCTGCTCATTAATTGCCATTTTTATTGCACTGTTTATTGCACTATTCATATACGAAAGGGCCCAAAGCTTGTAATTGTGAATCAGTAAGTATCTTTTATTTGCCTTGCACTACCTACTGGGTGATTAAAAAAAAGCATTGCCTTATGCTCTATATGGGCAGCTCCCTCTAGGAGTAGAGACTCCCCTGATGAATCAGTTAAAAATAACAATTAAATTAACTAATTTTCTAGATTTTTTAGACATTGATTCTTGCAAAATGCAATCTAATAACTTTATATCTTTTCACCTTTTGTAAACTCCACAGATTTTACATCATTTTTTTCAATACAAATTGTTTGACTAATATTAAACAAGTATGAAATAAATAACTCAAAAATGAATTTTATTTAATAAAAATAAAATTTGTCATCCCTCTTGTTAGACATTCAAACTTTACCATAATAAATGGATAATAATTTTTAGTCATAAATGTGGTTCCATGTTCGTTAGTTAAAATATTTATTAAAAATTCTAATAATTTTAGACTCAGTCTTGATATCTAGAAACATGTCATTATTAAAATGTTTTCTTTTGAATTTCAGCCTTATAATGTTCTTTAAAGAGACACATTTTTGTGAGTTTTGCTACAAAACGTCACAACTTGTAGCAAAAAAAATAATTTTTGAGTACCAAGAAACTGTATTATCATTGTTAACTGCAAGGCGAAATGGAAATATCTGAAAAATAAGCACACTATTTTTTTTTAAATCCTGAAATAGTCTTTTTGAGAACTCTGCATGGCAATATACAATAAAAACAAATAAAAAGGGGCTCAGGTAAAGTTAAGAATAAAAAAAATGAAAATTTTTAAAATCTATTTTAACTTGAATCGTTTTACTAACTTCTGATGGAGAAATAAAATAGGAGAATAACAGAGTTATTAAAGGAAAAAAAGAAGTTAAAACCGTATTGCAGTTTTTTGCATTCCAAGATGACTAACTTTCCAATTTTTAAGTGTTTTCAATAGTTTATGGTGTTTTTGATGGAAATACAGAGTTTTAAGTTTATTTTAATCTGCGGGGTTACAAACAATTTCTCGATATATATATATATATATATATATATATATATACATATATATACATGTATAAATATATATTATATATGTATGTATATAAACTGCTGTTTGTAGAAAATGCAACACCATGAAGGAATCATCAGAATCAAATGAAATTCGCAGCAAATGTCAATTATAGGATATTATGCAAATTAATAAAGTTTCAGAGCCATCGCGCGTGCGCGGCGCGCGCAGCGCCCTCTGAATTGATGCTGAAAGCGTATAAATAAAGTGCTGTAGCGGGACGTTGAAAAAAGTCTATGATTATTTGTTAGTGGCAAACGTTTAGTGAGACCTGAGTATGCCTCCACGACGGAAGAATAAGAAATTCAAGCAACTTACGGAGTTTGAACGAGGGAGGATAATCGGCCTTCGAGAAGGAGGATTTGTCATGTTGAGATGTTGTCATATCGCGGTAATCATAGGGAATTACGTTTTCCGATATGACGTCATCTCACGCATCTGGCAATGGAATCGGAAATTTGCATTCGACGGTGTTTTTTTCTATTACGTCATATGAAGTTGTTTATCATTGGATGCCGATTTGTAACTGTCAAGTTGACGGTATCGAATGCAAATTCCCGAAGATATATAGAGGAGATCTGATTAGATTGTGATGAGACTTTGGCTAATAATGTGTTGTAAATAAAATAGTGATTTTAAATAATTAGAATTAGTCTTTTTCTGTTGATGTGGCATTAATATTAAATTCAATTATCAAAGGCCTACTTTTTAAGGAAGGCCAACAATTTTCCTATCGCGCAATAGCAGCTCGTATGCAGCGGAACAGTTCCACAGTGATGCGAGTTTGGAAGCAGTGGACCGACGAGCACCGAACAACTCGAAAAACAGGCACTGGACGACAGAAGGTGACGTCAGAGCGCGATGATCGACACCTGCTCCGCATGGCGGTGAATGATCGCACAGCTTCCTCCAGGCAGCTGGCAGCACGTTGGTCTACTGCTACAGGTGTACAATTGTCGGCTTCGTCAATTCGTCGTCGTCTGCTGCGCCGTGGATTGCGTGCAAGGGTGCCTTTATACAGGATTCCCCTCACGGCGAATCATCGACGGCTGCGTCGGCAGTGGGCTCTTGAGCACAGAGACAGGCGAGCTGATTGGCACCAAGTTGTCTTTTCAGATGAATCACGCTTCAATTTGTGGACCCATGATGGCCGTGTTCGTGTTAGACGTTATGCCGGTCAACGCTGCCTTCCTGAGTGTATTATTGAACGACATAGTGGTCGAACACCCGGAGTTATGGTCTGGGGTGCGATTTCGTATCATGGACGATCCAATTTGATACGAATTGAGGGTAATCTCAATAGCAACAGGTACGTCCGTGAAGTGCTACAGCCCGAAGTCGTTCCTTTCCTTCAAGGCATCCCTGGAGCTATCTTTCAGCAGGATAATGCACGCCCACATGTTGCGCGGACTGTTCGAGACTTCTGTTCAGCACAACGCATGCAACTTCTTCCTTGGCCTGCTTATTCACCGGATATGTCGCCTATTGAGCACGTGTGGGATATGGTTGGTCGGCGTCTCGCTCGTGATCCGCGTCCTGCAGTTTCCAAAGACGAACTTTGGTTGCGCATACAAGCGATATGGAATTCTCTTCCTCAAGCAGATATTCAACATCTGTTTGACTCCATGCCACGTCGTATAGCAGCACTTATTGCAGCGCATGGTGGCTGCACCAAATACTGATTTCGGACGCTTAATTTGTTTCTTTTGTTTTGAAAATTTCATCATTTATTTGTATCAGTACAAGTCGTTTCTGCATTAAATTTCATTTGATTCTGATGATTCTTTCATGGTGTTGCATTTTCTACAAACAGCAGTATATATATAATATATATATATACATGTATAAATATATATTATATATGTATGTATGTATATATATATACATATATAATATATATATACATGTATAAATATATATTATATATGTATGTATGTATATATATAAACATATATAATATATATATACATGTATAATATATATATACATATAAATAGGGAACATAATACCAATATATCATTTTCTAAGAATATATTGAGAATTTCAGAGCAAAAAATATCCTTCATAACGAATTTTACGGTAAGTGCTGCAGCTAAGTATCAACATTCAATCTTGGTTTCTCACTTGTCCAAAAATCAGTACCAATTGAAAAAAAAAAATTCAGCTCTTGTACTAATTCCAGGGTAGTACAAAGTAAATTCAACAAGAGTAAGTAAATTTTCATATGGAATGTGTTTATTTTTGAAATGGTTAAATTTTTCCACCCGTTTTTATGAATTTCAACACATTGATTTTTCCAATTTTTCTAATTTATCAGAATTTAAATATATATTCGGTCTTCTAATTTCTTCAAACAGACAATTTTTATCGATATTAATACGAAGCAGTATAAAAAGTCAACACAATTTTCAATATGTGCCCAATTTACTTGCGATCAAGTTAAGAAACACCATTGAAAACTATTTCCTGTGACATTTGTTTCAGACCATTCTTCGATATAGTGAAAAAATATTTAGTAAAAATTGTGCACATTTTTTTAATACACTTTTCCATTATGAATGGATTTGATTCATCTAAGTTTGACAATTTTCTTTTTATTACTAAAGGAATAAATGTTTCTTAAAAACGTGATTCATAATGAAGGAAAAATCGTTCAAAACCAGTCTAACTTCTGTTACATGATATATGTTCACATTCAATCTTTTGAGACATTTTGTGGAAAATAGATGCCTTATTACGTAAAAAATATATTAATATATCCGATAATTTATAGTTGAAAAAATATTCTAAAATTTTTGGACATTTGCTTAAACTTAAAAAATATGAACTGAGAGATTCAAGTAATTGTAAAACACCCTCTATAGCAGGTGTTAGAGCGAGCTATCTAACTTTTGAATATCCTAAAAGACTTTTTGAAACCAACATTTGTGTAACAGTTTGCCGTGGCATCTCTGAATAGAGAGATTAACAGATTAGTTTTAAAATATTGAAAAGGAAGACATGAAGTAGGACACTTTTCGAGGAAGGACAGAACTTATGAAATGAATGCTGTCCTCCCTAGAGGAGGACGTTTGGTCGCTTTAATATTAAAGATGATAATAAGAAAATACGTATGGAATCAAAATAAAATGTTTTACAGCTTCAGTCTCTTTAATTAATAACCACACCTTGTACAGTGAATAAAAAGTGAGAATAGAATTTATCTTCAAATGAAACCAAAATTGTCTTAACAGGACTTAATATATTTTCCTAATGGGCACTGACAACGAATATTATTTTTTTAAAAAATTAATATTTCAAATGAACTCAAGAGCTACATTCTTAAGAAATTCTCAGTTTTGTAAATTCAACTCTTCAATAATGAAAGAAAATATTCCTTAAGCAATTAGCAAAGTCTCGGCTTGACTCCATAGTTTGTCCAAGCCAATTCTTACTGTCTTTAAACCTATAAAAGTAATATTCAGAGTTTCAAATTCTACATCAGCCACAATTTGATGTTTTTCAATATAAATTAATGCTTTTGGAATTGCTGATTTTATCTCTAAGAATCTTTGAAGTATTGCCAACAAATATTGCCTCGTATTTTAGTGTATAAATAAAACATCCTTTAACAGTCAAATTCTGTTTTAACACAATTAAAATAGAGGTGAGAATATAACAAGATCATATTTTTAAGTGGTGATTTTCTGAATAGTTTTACAACAACCTTTATCTTTTTTATTAATTCATTTATATTGGTCGAAGTTTTAAATCCCATAATAAATATGAAACATATCTGTTGTTATTCCTCCGTAAGATTCTAAATCTAAAGCTTCGCATATTATAGTTTATAATTTTTTGTATCTGCGAGTGTATTTTTTTTATCTGCATGATCAATATACCTCCCTCACCAGTATATAACTTTAACTGAGCTGGCGGTCAGGCCAGCTAAGGCGACTTGACCGAGTTTGAAAAATATGACATCCTTCGCCAAAAGCTCTCGTGTTGCTTCTTTTGCGACATTAATAATAACCAGACCAAATAAAAAATAAGCTAAAAATTTTATTTATTACGAATTTTAAGTTCTTTTTCATGTTATTTGAATCTAGAAATAAATTTTAATTGATATTTCTTATTTAATATACCAGTCTTCTTTGAAGAATATCTTCTTTTCATTATTTACATATTTTCAATGCACAAAAACTTTAAATAAGACACATTTTGTTAAGCTATTTCGGTAAACTAACATATTGTAAAGTATATTTTTTTCCAAGTCATCTCTAAACCTTTTCTCTAGAATAACTCCGTAAAAAATTTCATTCCAAGAGCTGAAGTGATTATTTTTAAACTATTTAAGCAAGTTCACAGAATAAACAAGTTTTTATAAAGATTTCATCCCTGTATCTCTAGAGATTACTTCAAATCTCATTAAGTTAACCTGACTGTTTCAGCACGCCCTTAATTGTTACACTGCACATTACCTTGTAAAGTGCTGTGTAGGCTTAGGGATCTTTTCAACACAAAAAGTTTATTCTTCCTTCGAGGAGATTGATGATATGGCTGTCTAGAAGTGAATCATTTATTTCTATGATCCCAAACTGTTCTTTCATAACTTATTAGACAAGAAATAAAATTAATGTCTGAGCTTATTCGATTAACAAATACAAATATGCATGCAATTAAATCTTTTATTAATATTTATGTAAGCAAAAATAATCAACATAATTAGAGGTAAGGAATTATGATATTGGTCATTTAGAATATTTGTAAGGCTAAACTTGGAAAGTATATAATCAACTGTTACAAAATAGTATTACTCAACTGTTAAAAAATTAATTTAAGTAAGTAATCAACTGTTCAAAAATAAATTTTAGCCGATAAATTTCACTAAAATATAATATTATACTTACATTTAATAGAAAAATATGATTAAATAATTCTTTGTAATATTATATAACCATGACTAATATATTATTGCCAAATACTTTGAACAACTGTAGATAATTAAAAAAAAAATTGAATTTGAGAAATTTGACAAGAGCCATTCCAAAAATATTCAATACACCTTACGACGCAAGAAATTTAAATAGTGAATCATAATATAATTAATTGAATTTTTTAACGGTACGGAAAGTTAAAAATATAAATATGATTTAACATAGTAATGATATAAGAATTCATTAATACAATAATATTAAACTATTAAAAATTTTCTAATCTTAATTATAACTGATAAAAATAATCAGTAGCATCAGCAATTTTAGCGTTATGTTTTTAAAAATTAAAGGTAAGAGAAGATCTTCTATTCTCAATTTTGGTTTCGAATGTTCATTTACTTAACATTCGATATCATGAAAAAAGTATATACGTTAACCCGACTATTTGAACAAATGAGCTCTAAACGAGATAAACATATAATTTTTTTGCATGTAATGAACGTTGTAATAAGATATTTATATCTTTAGGAATAGGATCTACACGTTACATGTGTTATAAATAAATCAGTTATCTTCAAATCAAATCTGGTAAATTAAATATAGCATTATTACATTAGTAGTTTCATAAAATTACTGAAACATACTAAGAAAAAATCAAAAAATTCAAGACAATGAAGTCAAATTACTCAGGTAAATCTAAATTATAATGAAGACAACGTCAAAAAAAAAAAAAGAAAGAAAGTAATTTTAAATGCTGTTTCTAGCACTGGGAAGAAATGCGTAGGTAACTAATTAATAATCTACTGGCTTTCCCCTTATAATCTTTTTTAATATTAGAATCAATTTTTATTGCACAGATTTAACCATTTTGAAAAATATGAAAAATTAAAGTAACTCATCTGAATTTTATGGCTGATATTTATATTACAGTATATCACTCCTATGTTAATTGATTCTAATGTTAATATTAGGCGATGTTTGCCCTACATATTTATGCTGACAATTCTCACAATTTTAATAAATTATGATATTAAGTGCACTGCAAAACGTGAATTCAGAATTTTGATCACATTATTCATTATTTACCTCAGTACAATTTTTATATTATTATTATTGCGTGTATTTTCAATTATACCAGTATTGCAAATAATCCCATCTCTAAGCTTATGGACAACTTACATATTATCAGCAATTCATCTCGTTGAATCTCGTGAACAACAGGAGAAGTTACAAAATGGACAATTGGAAAAAATACAAAATTTTCAATTTTCGTTTATTATGAATTTATGTATACTTTTCTGGTAATGCTAATATTTTCATTTTACTATTGCTTTTGCATTTGTTTTTTGAAATAATTTCAGTATTATATCATTAGTATATCAATTAGTATATTAATCCAAAGTTATCACTGTAAATACACAGTAGCTCTCTGGATATCCATAATAAAATATGAAATAATTTCCACATTATTAAAAAAAACTAAGCATCCTTTATAATGCCAATTTATTTTGCATAAACACAGGTAAAATATTACCTATACCTTTACATCAAAATGAAACACACTCACTAGAATAATTTGCTTAAAAACTCTTTTTCAGAGCTTCCTTTCGAATTCGAAAGGAAGCTCTGAAATTTCGATAAACAATTGATAATTTAGAAAAGTAAGATTTTCTAGAACTAATTTTAAATTTAAATGATTTTTCCTCATTAATTATCAGAGTGTTTTCAAAATTATAGCTTTTCGAGATCATCGTAATTTGGCTTACATCTAATTTGTTACACTAAAATAATATGAAAATGAGAAGCGTTTCTGGTTCATCGGTAATAGAAGTGTCCCTGAGTTGCGACGAAACTTTCAGCGAACTCCTAGATAAGTTACTAGCGGACTAAGCATTGAGTATGCTTTGAAGTTTGCCATGACCTAAATGCAATTATCATCCCAAAAGTGCCTCACCTGAGGACACTCCTTCCCGATTTAAACGGCATTTTCAAAGTAGTATGCAGAATGATAAGATCTGGATACTGACGGTTATCCGTTCTATCGCCGCTGAAATGCTGAGAGTGGTAGCCACAAATTCACAATGCGACGGTCAAATTCTACAAACCAGTTTGAAATTTACAATCAGTGGGTGGTACCGTACTCACCATTGCTTTCAAAAAGTATATGGCTTCATATATACTACATTCCAACCATATGGCTCATATGATTGGAATACAATTTTGCCCATTGAATTATTTGGCGGAATTTAGCCAAATGTGCTTACCCTGGCCAGCTTCGCGGACTTCACATTCAGCCTAAAAAATCACCAAGTTTGGTGATTTTTGAATTCCCCCCAAGTGGTTGGGCTAAATTCAAATTAATGTCGGCTCATATTAATGTCAAACTTTACAGTTTCGTAAAATTGATTAAGTACATTTTTAAGTATGTTAATAAAGGCAGTGATTTGGCAGCGTATTGAAGTACAAAGCATAAATAAAAATGGCGAAATAACATGATACCAAATGGGTAGATACATCAGCAGCAACGAAGCTATTAGGCATATACTTAGTTTTCCTATACACGAAGAGACCATTCTGTCCAGCATCTAGCAATACATCTTGAAAACGATCAACGTGTGTACTTCATTGAAGAAAATGTTCTCCAAAAACATCCTCCAAAAACGACATTAACTGAATTTTTTACATTGTGTCGGAAACCTGATATTTTCGGCCAATTCGCAAAAACATTACTATACGCTGATGTTTCACGTTATTATACATGGAACAAATCAAGTAAACAAATGGGAGCTAGGAAAACCATATCCTTCAATTACAGGCATATTCAATGCCAAGATATTGGGATGACTTTACTCAGTGCATCCAAAACAACGTAAAGGCTTCTATTTACGGTTGTTGACGGTTAATGTTCCCGAACTAATGTGTTTCGAATTTTTACGAACAGTTAATGGTCGACATATTTAATATCCTTAATCCTTGCCAAGGTACATTCGCAACAAAAAATCGCATGGGCAATTTCATCGTCAGGCATTGATGCCACTTTGCGAACGGCACATTCAGCGTTCAAGCTGCCATTAGACATTAATAACAAACCAAACGTAATATGTAACAGTAAAAAGAATAGCGGAATAGCTGCCGTGTTGCGAAAAAGTTCAATAATAATTTGCGACGAGTGCACAATGGCTCACAAACATTCACTCGAAATATTGCTCAGAACTATGCAAGCTTTGAATGGCAATGATAAACTTTACGGTGATGCTGTCCTACTACTGTCTGGTGATTTCCATCAGACCTTACCAGTCATTCGTTGTTCTACTTTCCCCGATGAGATTAGCCCATGTTTAAAACAATCGGTTCTTATGGCGAAGTGTCGAAACACTTCGACAGACCATACACATACGCGTACAATTGCAAAATGATCCATCGGCACAAATATTTTCCGAACAATTGTTGGATATTGGAAACGGTGGAATAGAACTGAAACCAAACACGTAAGGCATTAAATTGCCAGACAGTTTCTGCACTGTTGTTCAGGCAAAAAATGAATTAATTGAGAATATCTTCCCGGACATACAGAATAGTCACTTAGATCATAACTGGCTCAGTATTCGGGCTATTTTGGCAGCCAAAAATGTTGCTGTTGACGAAATTAACTTCCAGATACAACAGTTGTTGCCAAGTTATCTGGTGTATTTTAAATCAATCGACTCTGTTGTTGATGAAAACGAATGTGTAAAATTTCCTAATTAAATTACCTGGATATGCTCGGAATGCTACCATATAAATTTTAGTTGAAGACTGGTTGCCCTATTATTATTCAGCGTAATTTGAATCCACTTCGATTATGCAATGGTGCACTTTTGGTCATCAAAAAGATCACCAGAAATATTCTTGAATCAACCATTTTAACTGGAACGTTTACAGGAGAAGTGATCCTTTTGACACGCATTCCAATAATACCGTCCAGAATCTGCCATACCTTCCAAAAGTCTTCACTTTACAATTCATTTAGCTCTCGCCATGACCATAACTAAGTCACAAGGCCAAACAATGTCAATTTGATTTGAAAAATCCATGTTTTCCCCATGGACAATTATATTGTTTTCTCACGTGTGGGAAAACCATCGAATCTATTTGTGTTAGCAAGAGACATGATTCAAAGTTAATCGGTTGTGAACCGAATAGCTTTGAATTAATTAAAAATTTAATATTTTTATAATTCAAAATGATGAATATAATTATTAAAAGTAATAAATAATTGTAAAGTAATACATAAGTAATAAATCTACACTACTTATCTCATTTAAAAATTGTTATATGTTATCTACTAATAAATTTGTAAATTACTCATTTACTAAAAACTATACTTGAACATGAGATGAATAAAATTCAAAATTTTGTGTTGATTTGTTCTTAATATTACATAAACGAAATTTTTCATCAATCGCCTCTAAATTTTGACATAAGGTTCAAATCTCAATCCCGTGTGTTTCTTCATCGGCTACAAAGTTTTCGTCTTTATTCCTAAATAATTATTTGACTGTATTGAATAGTTTACTACAGTATAATTCAATGTATAACTTAGCCATAGAAAAGCGTGGCAAGGTCTCTTGTATGTATATATATATATATATATATATATATCGTAAAAAAGATTTTTCTTTTTAAATTTGAAAATAATATTATATTTAAGAATAAAAGGGAACCTCCTTTCAGTCTGGAAGTAATGTGTGTTTCATGTTCTTCTCTAATTTAGATGCTCATTTATTTTCCCCATGATTAATGTAATTCTTCTCTTACGTTATGCAGTTGCGTGATGATTTCTTTATCGCAATATTAGATGAAGTGATATTTAAAGCGAGGAGCTTTAACATAAACTGAAACTTTCCTCAATGCCTTTCTATTAAAGGATATTAAAAATTAATTTTCTGAAAATAATTTTGTTAAACACTTCTCTTAGGATACACCCATCGAAACCAAAAGTTATTTGCTGAATTGAAAGTCCGTTTTTGGACTGTAAATATGAAAACAGGGAGGAGCATGTTAGGTGTTGGCCATTTTCAAAGTCATCTTTCGAAATAATATCTACTTATTTAAAGGGAAAGATGAACTGCACTTATTTATGAGAAACTTAGATATTATTATTAATATTATGGAAATGAAGACTTTTATTCTAAAAGCTAGTAATGTAATTAAATGTTATTTATTTTCTGATGTTTAAAATAAAATATAATAAAATAATATCTCACAAAATAATATTTAATAGCATATGAAAATTTTCTAAGTTTTAATTCATAAGGATTTATGATTAGATTCTTAGTAAAATTAATACATTTCTAAGATCAACAGAATTTATTTTAAATCTCAATCAATTTCACTATTTACAAACAATTTAATTGTCTTCGGAAACATAATCATTCTTTTAAATCAGCAGCACTCAAAAACAAGTCTCGTTTGTTAAAAAAAATGTTGTGTTTAGTTATTAACTCTATTTAGTAGAAATAATTGTATATACAATTCTACGATATGTTAAATCATAGCTTAAAAAATAAATAGAAATAAAAAAATTGTTATAAAGGAAAATATATCTAACAAAATGCAGGTAAAAATTTGATAATTTTAATGCACAGAAAACTATTTTTAAAAAATTTAGTTAAAAATAAGTTAAAATATTATTATTTTTTATTTATATTCTTTCTATTATTACCTTATGGGCAATATTATTTTGAAAAAAAATATTGCAAAGTCTTAAAGAACTTTATAAATTTCAAATCTGAAAAAAAAATTAAAAAATTCAAAATATATACTTGTTTGAATGACAAAGAAAAAGTTTTAACAGGAGTAAAAGTTTTCGATTTATTCTAGCACTTAAATTTCTAAGTTTTTTCAAACTGAAAGACCATTGGATGGAAAATAAATAAATTATCCTTTAAACTGCTTGGAAAAACTCAAATTTTGACCAAATTCTTAAGAATTCTGTAGATCCAAAAATAAATACTGCTCTTGCAAAACAATTATTCTAGAGAGAGGTTTCTCACTCAACTTATAGAATAATTTTTTTGAGCTTTCTTTTATCGTATAATTGTCACAGACAAATGCAATTTCATGATAATGGAGAATTTTTTTTCTATTGAATAAAAATATTACATATAGCATTTTTTCTTTAATTTGGTTTGATTAACGTCGCACTAGACTCAACACGATGGCTATTGGCGACGGAACTCGCAATTTTGAACCTCGTTCAACTGTCGAGGACGACACTTTAGCGGGCACATCCTCTCTTATTACTTCCACACCATGACATGGGAGAATTTTGGGTCCCGACAGATTTAACATGCATCGGCCCCGGTTACCCGGTCTTTACTGGCATCAAGGTTCGAACTCACGTATCAATGAAAATCGCCATCTGCAAGTTTGTGGCCGTAACACTAAGCTACTGCGGTCTCTTTTCTATTACAGATGTATCCCATCGAAAGTGTATATCAAAATTAATATTCTCAGATCTTTAAAATATATTAATTTTTTTATTCAGTAAAAACAAGCACATCAAGAAGTGTGTTATAAATATTACTTTCTATAATAAAGTTACATTAGTAGTTTTGTATTTCTTGAAAACTATTTTTTTATATTAATGTAATAAAACTATCTTTCTACAATTCATTAAAATTTTACTTGCATAATAATTTCAATTTAGCTTAAATAAGCTAATTTAAAAATATGTTAACAAAAATTATAATACTGTCCCATTTCTTATGACAATACAAAATAAGCGTTTTAACAAAAAAACATTTTTTCAAAATTTATTTAGTAAATTTGAGATTATTATACATATGGTTTCTTTTTGGTTTAAAATTAAGAATTTAGATATGAAAATAAAATTAGATATGAAAAAGCAACATTTAAACCTGGGATACAATTTTATTGTATCCCAGGTTTAAATATTGTAATAATATTCTAAACTATTTATTATTACGTTTTAAATACTAAATGGATTTAATTAGTGATAAACCTGGCTAGAGTTATAAAACACATTTGATATAAATTTTACTTTTATTGCAAAAAAGAACTTTTATATTATGAGATCCTTTTAAATATTCAATAAAGTAAATATTAACGTTTCTTAAGTAATTTTATCAATCTTAATAACTAATATAAAAAGAGATACCCTTTTGTTTAAATATTGAGTGCATCTTATTTCTTACTTCCACAGCCCATAAATAAATTTATTAATTTTCTTATTTCTTCAGTTTTTATTTGTAAGTAATAAATACAAAAATACTTCTCCCAAAACAATCCATTACTGTGATAGTTATTCATATACCTTCAAAAAATATTAATTGCTTAGTATTTTTAAGAAATAATTTTTAAGACATATACTAAATAATTTTTTTTGTTTCTTTTAAATATTTTTCCTTCATTTCTATAAACACTTCATGAAATTATTATATATTTAGAAAATTATAATTATTTGTACATGTGTGTGATATTCATTCTTTCCACTTTTAAGAAAATTATCGACATAATCTTAAAGAATATAGCTTAACTAATTACTTTAACTATTCCGGTACCTAATAATTTTTAAAGATATGAAACACAAGCTGAGAAATAAATTACTATCTACGTATGGACTAATTCTCTTTTAACTATCCATTTTCCTATGATAGTATTAATTCTATATTCTCGATCGAATATAATAAATGTCTAGGAAATCTGTTCAATTAATTCTGTATTCAATAACTCAGGAACATATTTGTTAGAAATCTGATATTTATCTACGACCTTTTCCACACAACTAAATCGACCAAAAATCAAAACAAAATATTTTCAATCGTTTCACATCATGCATGTTTCTGAGTAGCTCTCAAAACATTTCGTAAACGAGATCTTTTGCTCATTTACCATTCGCACAAACTAAACATTTTGTTCTCTTTTACAAACTAGATTTACTACTGAAGTGTGAAAATAAATCGTCTGAAAATGACAGGGGATGACTTATGTTAGGAGAATATTTGCATATATATATATATATATATATATATATATATATATATATATATATA
>BMAW01037388.1:272062-363096 GCA_019974015.1 Nephila pilipes
ATATATATATATATATATATATATATATATATATATATATATATATATATATATATATATTGTAAAATCTTATTAATTAATTGGAACAAAATAATAATCTCAATTCATCTTTCATTTAATTTGCTTTTGAAATACATTTATTACGAATAATATAAAACCTAAGGGGTTTTAAATTTGAAAAGGTCATAATATTCTTCAAATGATACTCAATTAAATATAAAACGAATAACCCTTGAGATTTTTTTAAACATGATAGGCTCTCTGTCAGTTTAATCATATCTATATTTTCCCACTGGTGTAATGCAATTCTGACTCATAATTGTATTCCCCCCTTATCTGTGAACAATAACGTAAATGTAAAGCAGAACATTCGTTAATATAAAATAAATTTTTAAATATGGGAATACAATAAATTTTGATAACAGTTTTATAATAGTGGTTATGTTGAGATTTTCGGCGCTAATGTTTTCCCCACTTGACCTTCGTGACGGAGGCGATCCGAAATACCTGTTCTCGGATCTGAATACTAGGTTCCCCAATCGTCTTTGTGACACCTTGAATAGGAGTTAAGTGATCTGGCCTTATCCTTGTTTAGTTGTGATTTGTGGGAGAAAGTACCCATACACACCCTTTCTTAGAGAGGTAACTATTTTACGGGGGATTAATATATTTAAAGAGGGAAGGCTGAAATTGCAACTATTACCATAAACCCCTGTCATATAGAATGTCATTTAGAAGATTTCCATTGACGTCATCAATTTCTAATTGAGATGACGGATTTATTTGACACATGTGCTGCAGCCGTTTATATCACTAATATTTTATGAGTGGAGTATCTTAAACACGCTGAAGCAAGTTTCTCATTGGGGTTAAGTTCAAGCATTAGGCTAAGTTTAATATTTGCTGTTATTTAGTGTTGAAGTCGATTTAATTATTTTGTGACACTTGACTATTCACGAATTTCTCTTCACTAACCTCGGGAGCTTTAAATAAATATGAATTACATAAAATTATGATATCTTTCCAACCAAAATGAAATGTGACTAGGTATGTTAGATGAAGATAGATGTAATGTGGAGGAATTTGTGATAATAAAAATAAGTGAAACAGAATTATTATATAGTGGGGAAACAGATGTAAGTGACTTGCTGACTGAGAATTGGTATTTGGATTGAAACTCTCCTATTAGTTTTGTGGATTTAAACAGGTTCCATGAATATATTAGAAATATTTGGATATAAATAAGTTACTTGAGGATTGATTGAATCAAACTAGTGAAGTGGTGAGCTAATAATTTATTAGTTGATCCTTCGTTAGATTTGATAAGTTGATTTGGGATTTGAGAGAGAGAGTGACTTTAATTATTTATGTATATCAATCATTCACTAATAATTAAGCATTTGTTTCCTTCTTACGTGTCTTCAATTGGAGTATTTCTTTATTGCTTAATATATATCATTAAAATCTAGCACAAGAGACCAGAAATCACAGACCAGTCGTCACAGTATGTTTGAGATAGTTATAGTATTTTTTGCTTCAATTAATGAAAAATGTTTAATATAATATCTTAAACCTATTTAAATTCTTATTATTTGAGTTAGGTGTTAAATATCGGGAATGTAACTAAATAATGTTACATGAATTTAAAGACTTATTGGCGATAGGAATGCATAGTTGTAAGTTAATAAAAAAGAGTTAAATTTCTTCATTCATATTGTTTTGAAATAAAAAATGCCAAAATTTAATTTTATCCTAGTGGTTACTCCGGATAGTTTTAAATTTTTATTTTGAATGAATTATTTAATTACACTTAAGCAAAAAATATTATGAAATCTTCAATGATCATACATATAGAATGGAATTTAAAATTACTAAAACATTTGATTTTAATTAATGACGTATGTCTGGAATGTTTGTAGAAAACATTTTATAACCCAAGGTTTAAAATAGATTATATAAATTAATACATTTTCGCATAATAATTTTAATTATGGGCGAAAAAGAGGAAGGGATATATATATATATATATATATATATTGGTAACATATAGAGTAAAAAAACATGATTGATTATACGAGACTATAAAAATAATTTAAAACTGCTTTGTATGAGATCACATCGAATGCATACATTTTTTAAACGAAGATATTCACCAGAGTTGCGTTGCTGGATTTTATACTGAACCCTGAATTTCAAGTAAAATTCATCTCAAAAACAAATAAGTTTTAACAAAAATCCGTTAGACTCCTATAGAACCAAAACGCACTTTCTTGCCTTAAAAATAAATAAGGAAATTCTTAATTACTTGAAGTATAATTTAAAGTATTAAAATATCATCATGGAACCGTTTCTTAATTGAAATGAATTTCACCCGAAGAACAGAAAATTAATTCCTCTTTAAGAATAAAGTTTCTAAACTTAAGATAAACTTCCCTTGGTAATATCCTCTTATTCCTCGGCGAGATTAAGAGCATCAAATTTCTCCCTCTCACTATGAAAATTAGTTAGGGATAATCCTTTTCTGCACAAAGAGAGAATGTAGCAAGTTTCCACCATTTAGAGAATTAAGCATTTCTCTTCTAGAATTACACAATAATTTCAACCTCTCGTGAGATTAAAGAAGATTAAGGATGATGTCATAGACCGATAGAAACTCGAGTCAAATTTCTAGTGGACAAAACATTTTTCACCTAAAACTTTCTCCTCTAACAAATGAGCCTTGTTTATCGAATCGGGGGTAAGATAGGCGATACTTAGAGTCTTCAGTATTCATTTTCCAAGATACCTGACGTCATCATCATTTATCAGGAACCACAGATTCCCCCTGCAGGGTGATTATATTCCCTTTGTGTCTGTCTCTGTCATTATCGAATGCATACTCCTGATTCAGGAGCCTCGTTTATCAGCAGTGAAAGATTTTTAACAGTCCTCAAGGGAGAAAAAGCTTGGCTTCGAGTAAGCGACTGGAGTCTCGTGAGGCCACTTTCAAGCATCTAGATTATGATTGTCACGCTAGGCATTTGCAGTTGAGAGAGAGGAGAATGGAATGGGAAGTTATAGTTGGTCAGCCATATTGGATCACTGTGGATTTAAGTATTATTTCATAATAGATCTCCTAAGCAATAGTGAAAAAATGTCGAAAAATCATGATTGTATTAATCATAACATGCTAAATCTAAAGACTAGAAGCTTCAATAAAGTTAGAAGACTGTCAGTTGTTTTTCCTCAATAATTCTTCAATAATTTAATTTAATTATAAAATTTGTACGGATATCGAATAATCTGAAAAGCTATGAGCATATAAAGAATTCATATGTCCTTGATGGCAGGTATTCAAATCTAATAAATCACATGGTATTAAGAAGTTCCCAAAAGAGAGACAAGGAACAAGTAAAAGTTTAATTAATTACTTTGGTAGCACATATCATAAACATCTTAAAATCTCTTTTTGTATCTGAGGAAAGTGTCGTAATTTAACAAATATATTTATTAGAATATAGTCATTATGCAATATTTTGTCAGTAAAGAACTCATTTTTCATTACTATGATATGGAATTGAAAACAAAGGAACATATTTTAAAGAAATTGAAAACTTTTAAATAATTTTTTCAGGATAATAGAATATTAATTGATGGGTTTTACCAATACTGCTGATGAAATTGTATAATAAAATTGGCAAATAACTGCAAGTGTATTTCAGGTTATTAAGACAAAAAGTGCAAAATAAATGCGACATTTTCCATCTCTAATAATCCTCGTTTATAAATAATCTGTTATTGCTTATGATACTTATTCTATATTTGATAATTCAAAACTAGGTGAAAGAATAATATGGTTTCACCTATTATCAGTTCTTGGAGATCCTTTAACAAATATGGAAATTTTATACGAATATGTTTATTGCTTTTGTTTTAAAAGATTAAATATTAACAGAAAAAAATTTCAAATGATTTAATCAAAGACTTGTAAAATGGCAAAGTTGTGTTCAAGCTAAATATAAATTGGAGCTCAAATTCTTTTCATGGTATAGTACGAAATATAGGAGATGAGTTACCATTAAATTCTGCGGCTGAATGATGATGGTTACGAGTTCATGGCCGGCATTGTTTCCGTCTAGTTGTAGTTTGAATTCTAATGCCATTAAAGACTGTCGTGTAGCGGGGTTGAGCACAGTAAAACTGTTGAGGCTTCAAGTATTCATTTTAAATATGGTGGGGATGTTTGAAGAGAGTGTGTTCTAGCTTAAGTATAATCCTCATCACATAATCGTGGTTGAAAATTCGTGGTTCGTCACCAAAAATACTCCCATGCCTTCAAAGTGCAACGTAAATAAATCAATCACTCAAATTCTTTCATTATCTATTCAAGATTCTAAATTACTAATTATGAGCTCTAAACTTTTCTTTTTCAGTATTAGAATAAAATTAATTCAAACCAATTGTATAAATTTCAATGGAATTCAAACCGCAATTATATTTATCTAATTCCCTATATACAAATTAAAAAGTATTGTTTGTATGGCAGTAACAGTTTTATTTGATATCCGATTTTCAAAACTCTTATTGTACCTAAAAGCTGCATGTATCTTTTATATAATACATCATCTACTTTTTCGCATCGTCTCTATTCCTTTCCCAAAGCTGGAATCCAACACGTCTCTAGTTTTGAAAACTGTCGCAGAATTGCCGTGTTTGTCATCGACATTAGATTACAATGGGTATTACGCCTCACTGTCGGAAGAAAAGATATATCCTTCAAAGTGCTTCTCCATCATTAGGAAATATCGGGTGCATCTTTGAAAGACGCGAAGTACAATGACGCCTTACCTCTTCAACTTCATATCCACAAAGATCATGATCTTCTTCGGTCCTCAACGCACCAATGATAACTACTTTACATTGTAAACGCATATATTTTCAAGGTACAATAAGAAAATTGAAAGTTTTGCATCAATTAAAACGATTATGACAATAGAGGTATCATTTTTCTATCAACCTTCGCATACTAATTATGAATAATCAACAAAGCGATTTTTTTAAAGTATAATTTATAATAGTAACCTTGTGATGAAATCTTATTTTTGGAGTTTCATTGTCTAATAACTTTTCTGGTGTAACATTGTGAAACCATTGTATTTGTCGCGTTTAAGATATGGATGAATGAAAGCTATTGTACTGAGATCTCGTCTTATTTTGTAAGTGATTACCTGAAAGTATTCTCCTGATATTTAGGAAGACAAACATGGTAGGAATCTCTAATCTTCTTTCTTGCCTGTTAAGCAGACAAAAGAACATTCACTTGAATCTTTAAGTACTTGCTTCTCTTCATGTATACTAAGAATAATAGATGTTCACCAAATCAGGGACTACTAATTCTGTGCTGGCCTCCTTCCCTTCAGTTTAAACTCAGTGAAAGCAATCTTCTCTAGATGAGGTGACGAAGGAGGCTCAATTAACAGTTTGGAAGTCAATTATCTGTTTGGTAAGTGGATAGTACCAAGATAAAAAGTTAGCGAAACGCGCTTCATAGGATTTCTAATGCTTCATTAACTAGAGTAAATGTTCTTGTATATCCATGGGATCAATGAAGGTACATTAATGGTAAAAAAAAACTATTTTTCTCACAGTTCTGCTATCTTGTTAATGAAATAAACATGTCTACTTAGCTTTATTAAAACTAAGACAATTGGGAATTGAATTAACGTGTGTAAGAAATAAATTCTATTGAGATGTTTAATAAATAAATCGTAATTTCCAATGGTCGATCTAATGAATTTCTGACTTTTGTGCAAAGATAAGACAAGAATTAACTTAAGAGTTTTATGAGTGGTCATCATTCGCAAAGTACACTACTTAAGAGCTTTTCTTGTTTTAATTTTGTTCGAATTTCTTAGTGTATGTCGTATGCAATCAGCCTTCTATAAGTGGATATCGAATTTGGAAATGCATTTTTTATGTAAATCATTTCTTCAGAATCTCTTGAAAGATAAATAAAGATGATCATAAATATTAGTAATGGAAAATAGCTGAAACATAGATACAATTAAAGAAAATAAATTGTTTAACTAAATATATATATTGAAACAACAGTTCTTCAAACACAAAGTAAAAAACACATTCCTGTCCACTCGTCTATTATGTATTTTTGTTTATCTATTTAAGCAAAAAAAAAAAAAAAAAAAATCAGTGCATGAGATTGCATCAGTGCATCAGTGCATTTTTTCATTTGAACATTAAATTGAGCATTAATAAACAAATTTTATGATTAAATTTGATTTTTCATGCGTCTACTTAAATGGACAAATCTGTAGAGACTTTTTAAAAAAAAATTAGTTTCGAATCGGAAATATTCACTTAGATAGACCCGATTGCATTAGCAAAATAACAACGATAATGCTTAACATTTCATCAAAAGATCCTTTAAAAGTCAATTTTTTACAAATTAGGTATTTGGAAAACAAAACTATAAATTTAAAATATATGTCTTGGAATTTTTAATATTTTCTGACTATGCACACTTCCTAATTTTTACATTCATTAATATATATAAATATTCATTAATATTAATATTAAAGTCAGTAGTGTTACTTGATGAACTTTTGGATACAAGCACGATGGTAGATGATTCACAAAGTAACACATAGAAGTCTGAGTTATTTTTCAGTGAGGTTACTCTTAAATGCCTTTCCTGGAATTCCCCAAACATTGAAAACAATATATGAATTGATTCTCTGGTGTTTCGTTATCATCGTCTACTTGTTTTTATTCTTCCATTTCAAACATATTTGGAACATATATAAAAACACTTTAACGAAATTTGCTTAAGTTTTTTTTTAAAATATTCTTTTTCGTATTTAAGATTTCATTCTTCATATTTTACATCGTTTTTTTTTTATCTAACGTTCATAATTCGGTCTTAAAATTGTCATATTTTGAACAATTGTTTCACATAGTTCATACGGATTCGGTTCGTACATCATAAATTCCCATAACTCATTCATTCTTCCTCAAAACAACTTTTTTTGGTGATTACTAATTTTAAAAGTCGCAAACTTTTGCGGTTGTTGAGAACGGAAAGTTTTGATCGCTTCAGGAACCATGGTTATTGCCACGAAACAGAGAATACGACATCATATAAAGATTTTCCTTTCACATAAATGTTCTTGTTACTCGTAAAAATATGTTTTTACTTCTCTGTTTCTCATCATAACGTTACCATGAAACGTAAAGATTACAAAGCAAGTGTTTATAGCCAATTCGCAAAGTCTCCAATGAATTAGGGACTTTTTTGAGTGGTCCGGGTAACCTGAAATAACAGTCTCTTGACAACATTGAGATTTGCTCTGTTAAAGAACACGCAGAATTCTATCATTTAGAATTTTATACGGACTCCAGGGTTATATCTCATTCACGAACATTAAAAATAACAAAATAACTTAAGTATTGGTATTTGTTTCATGTCACCCTTATATATTTTTAGTTCCTTGTAATAGAGAGTGTTGAGAATGATGTTAATTAAGAAATATAAAATGTTGATTCTTTAAATGAAATTTTTCTCTGTCCCTCTTTCTTTAAATTTTTTCATTACCTTAAGTTAAATATTCTTATAATTTTTAACATATATTAGCATAAAAATTGGATGCAAGAGCTTTTTTCAGAAATTTTGATACATTATCTTGCACCATGCGTTTTTTACACTTTTTTTGGAAAAAAAAGCTGCTTTTATTCTTACGAGATGAGATGAACGATATTGTGGCTGCGAAACAAAAACCTTTTCTGTTGTGACACAAAGCTGAAAATAATTACATATTTACCTCGCGAATGATTCACTTCTTGCACCTAAACACAAGTTATTTTAAGAAAATCTGCTTTGGGTAAACATTATTCTGTGTTACAAAATAAAAAATAATTTAAAGAAATTTATAACCGCGGGCTTACGAAGCAATAAAAAAGAAAAGTTCACAAACAACCTGTTTCTGACTACAGAAGGTATTTCTAAGGCAAGTTAGTGTTACTCTTGTGAGGCGTTATCTATTATATGGCTCCAAAATAAATTTGATACTCATTCATAGTTTTTTATTTATTTTCCAGTAATTTATAGTGAAATATAAATTTGATTTTTGCCGAGTTGACGTCATCAGTTTACGTCTAGCTGTCACCGTAGATGACACTTTGGTTGGCTCATCATTATGCAACAGAAACCAAGTGGAGATAAAAAAAAAAATAAGTTACTTTATGTGATTATGCTTTAAAGAAGGCGAAGAAGGTCTCAATGCCGGAAGGCCGGAATTGTTATGATAAAAAATGTTTTGGGATGTTAAAGGCATCGTATTCATGTACTTCTTGGGAAAAGAAAAACGAATCAATGCATATTACAAATGGGAATTACTTTATTCTCATTTCCGTTCATATTACTCAATATTTCATTTTTAGCTTGGGTACTTTTGAATCTACCCTCCCACTAACATTTCGAAATGTGTGGGAAAAGTGATATACTGTTTAGTCTTTAAATATTACCAAGTACTATAAATAAATTATAAATTTTTTCATAAATAATATAATCTGATGTATTCTTGACAAGTTTACATTTTTTAATGTGGAAGTCAATTATGTTTTTCTGCAAATCTTCAGAGATTCTTTTCTTAGAATATAATAGCTTAAAAATCTGCTGTTTTTATCAACATTTAATGATCCAATATTTATAAAAAAAGAAACACGCTAACAGAAAATAACAATTTAACATATTTGACATAAGTGTTTAAAGGGAACATAAAATCTTGTCACGTAAAACAACATTTCTCATTCTCAAAAAGAAAGTGTTCTTGAAAAGTGACAAACGCATCTGCACTAGTCTTCAGTATTAAACGTAAGGCGTAGAAAGTTGAAATGTAGTGTCCCAAGCTAGTCACAAAATTACAGTAAACTTGTTTCACTGCACTTGCGTGTGCGTAAATTATAAATGAAATCTTCTTTGAAATGGTTTTTTGAGGTACTGTCTTACAAAGAGCACTTTTAGGGGACATTTTTGATCACGGTGAAAGTTTTATTTTATTTACCTTAACTTTGAACGTTTTGTTCTTGTTTTACAACGTAGGTATTTTCTTAGAAAAAAATAGTATATTTCCACGACGTAAAATACTAACAAGTCACAAAATTTAAAATTAAATATTTTTACTTACAATTTATAAATTTGCTACAATATTTTCATTTCTCAGAGATTATGCAAGTTTTTAAAATCAATATTGGGCTTCCATATTTCAATAAAATCTTTGAAATTTTTTTCAAGAAAATCTCACACAAAGAGTGCAAACAATGCCAACATTTAAGGCATGTATAAGGGTTATTGAATATGAACTTTTAGTGAAAATTTACAATGATTCGATTTGGTATGGACAATAATGAGGAAGTAAATATAAATACGGATTAAGGTCATTATTACAATTTTGAAAGTTTACTCATATGATTGCATATTAATTCAAATAAACAAAATTGTACGGAATTTTCTATGAATGAAGTAAGAAAAATTTTACGTTTTATACAATTTGTAGATTTCCTTGAAATACTTTTAAAATATTATTTGGTTTTCTTCTGATTACATCAAAAAGTAGCAAAAAAATAATAACTACTGTATCATTTATGTTTACTTGTAAGAAATATGTGTTGATAATGTTTTAATATTTATCTAGCAACGGAGGGTATCAAATCATCTTATTATTTTCTCAGATTTTATTGTACGCAGATCGTGCGAGAGTTAAGACATATAAGAAAATTATTTCTAAAAATATTAAATTATTATTAACTATCACCCGTCAAATTTTCTTGGTGTCCATTTTTAGTGCTTTAAGAGGAGCATTAATTCTATCTGCGTTTACTTCCATATTCCCCTGTTATTGCTTACAAACTAATTGTAATGGATCCAAAAACCTTTGTTTGAAGAATTCAAATTTTAATTTAATAGTTGTATCTATTTTTCTACCTATATGAATTTTTTTTTCGAAACTCTAATTCCTGTCATCATTTTCGATAATATTTTATAACTGACAAGTAGTAAATCTAAAGGTATGTAAATGAATGTTTAGTAACTTTTCATATTAATCATTTTCGATTAACTGAACATCTTAGGAGAAATTGTAGATTGAAAGCAAAGTTTTCATACATAAATATATATGTTCCATATTTAAAAACTAGGAGCATCTATTAGTGGTCTGTTCTACAAATACCTACATTAGATTACGAAATACTTTTACAAGCATTTTTTAAATATTTTATTGAATATCTTTGTTTTATATTCAAAGTAATTATATATTTTCTTCATTTGTATATAAAAAATATATCCGATATTGGGAGAATTAAAACACCTTTGTAATTTGATTTATAAGGAAGAACTTTCGGCATCATGCGAAAACCAGCAAGATGTATATGCCTCAGAAAATAATTTTAAACCTCTTATTTTTACATGTTATATGAGATTCCTAAAACAATTTTCTGCATGTCTTTGAAATGGAGTAAGTGTAATGGACACGAGGCGAGATCCAAAACATGGTCCAGCAAGGTAGTTAAATGTTGCCTTCCCAAGGGAAATTTTAATTTGCCTCTTTAGAACATTGCAAAAGCTATGTCCTCAATCAATCTTTGTCAAAGTCTTCGGACGGCTTGTTAAACCCCCTCCCTGTTCTGAAAGCAGGGAATTTAAAGTGCCCGGTAACTTCTCTCGACTGCGTCATTTTCTGTTTCCCTGAAAGTACTTTAAAATGTGCACTCAGGCTTTTAAAAGGACGTGTAATCATTTCAGATAAGAGGAATGCTGTTCCTTTTCACATTACGATAAAGCGGGAATGGGGTCTCAATGATTAAACCTGCTGACTGGAAACCATTTGATTGTAATGTCATTCTACGATTGAATATGTCCTTAATTATAGAGGTTTAATTTTTGTAAATTGAAAGTTGTGCTTTGAAAATGAGTGTATGCTGACTGATATCAAAATTTGAGATTATAGATATGATCGAATTATAATTTAGAGAAATGCTTTGTAAGCTATAAGTCATGAACTTTAAAATTTAAGGAGGGCATGATAGCTGGTAAGTCACCAGTTTAGGACTTATTAACGTGATGCGTGTTATGGGGATTGAATCATTGCCTATAACGGCGCATTAAGAAATAACACAAGGTTTATTAGAGGCAGGCTTCATAATTTTGTACCTCTTTCAAATGATGAGGACAGCACTTGAGCTGATAACACCTGCAGATACGTTATCCGATCATCCACATCTTCCTATCATAAGGATGTTTAGATTCATCAGATTTCACAAGCATCATAACTGCTACACGATGGCTCCTGGAACACATGGAATAATAGTGTCCCCATAAAATTGAAATTAAATGATATCTCAAATTCGTCATGCATTATGGTATGAAAATTAAGGGAGAGAAGAACAAATCAAACTATCATCCTTTTCATTTTATTTATTCGGAAACTTATATGAAATCGCTCATCAATATTACGAAAATGTTTGAAATTCATCCTAGCTATGAATGGGAAATGGGTTATTAGGAAGGGTAACTCATCGCAGAATATATCTTTCCACTATCGCTTTTTTTCTTGTTAAGAATTGTATGAGTATGACGCCCTTCGTATCCAAAAAGATCGTCACCATATATTTTTCAACCGATAACCAATCTTTACCTTTTTTGGAACAATCCATTATTTTTATTGCTTCATGGATTCCAGTGAATAATAATAAATTAAGGTCTTATCTATGATGACAATGTGATGCAAACTAATGACAATTGACGCACCAGGAATCAAATTTTGATTTGCTAACGCAAATTGGTGATTTTAAGGTAATAGGTAATTTTTGAGCACATCCTTCCCTTGTAAATTATGTTACCTTATAAATGAGACGGTGAAACCATTACAGGCATTGAATATGTATAGTTAGCGAAAGCATATCTACCGATGACTATTAAAAAACAAAGCAATTTTTTTAAATAAAGCCATCCAAATAATAATATAAAGTAATGTTGCAAATGCTTTAGGAAAATGTATCAGTGATCATTTCAGCATTCAACAGTGGTTTTAAAAGAAAATGTATCTTACGTTGATAGCTTTCATTTTGACCTCGCACTTAAGGCTGACAATATTTCCTGATCATTCGTAAACTTAGAATTTATGAGATCAAACTATCTGTAGAATGGACTGTTAACTAATTGTTACTGAAGGATTTTGAGATCAGGAAAGGAAATGATGTTTATATATTATTATTTAAACTGTATTTTAGTCATTTCATATTCTTAATATCTTAATTCCTCTTGGGAGCTATCGATCTCAAAGGGCGTGTCCCCAAAACATTGAAAATGGAATATTCATTTCTGAAAGAGTTGCAGACCTTCCAATTTCCATTATGGATTAAATTCTAGGTGTTGGTTAAAGTGCCCGTTATTATGAATTTGGACAGCAAAACCAAATTAAAATGTCAAAATGAAGAGCAGTCAAAATGAATGCAGAACTGGGATCAAAAACATTGTAAGTTCAGCTAATTTAATCAAAGGAATTGTTTACAAAATGAAAAAGAGAGAAAGAACATGAATTGCTTTGTTTAAACAGTTTCCTCCCTTTTTACCATTTTCGATGAAAGTAAATTAATAATAATTCGACAGATTATTAATATTGTTCTATAAAAAATTATATTATGCTTTATATCAAATATGATGTTTATCTGAATGATTTATCTGTAAAAAGACTTTTGTAGTGTACATATAAAAATAAATGTGCACATAATTCATTGAAAATTCCTTTTGAATAAAAAAAAAGTTTGGATAATTAAATTTTTTTAAATTTTTTATATATTGTGTCATTAACAATTTCTCCAAGTACTTCAAAAGAAATCAGTGATAAATTTTTAATTGATAATTTTTAGCAGTCCTAGCCCCAAGACTAAGAAACGGAGATAGGCGCATCCTGAGAGGAATTCTTAGCCCCGGGAGACTTTAGTTAAAACTTAATTATATAATTAGTGTTTAGTTAAAAATAATTTTAAAAAATTAATTTTAATAGTTAAAAATAATTTAAAAGAAAGAATTTTTAGTGATTACTCTCAAAATGATTTTTCCACCTTTCTTGGCCAAAAATGATAATAGAATTTTAAGCTATGAAATTTGCTTAAAATATGCTTAAGTTTACTTATAGCTTAAAGTATACTAAAAGTGTTTTATATATTGCATTATTAATTTTCTTTGCGTTGTTTGAAATTAGTTTATAGTTCAATTATCATTGTATTAATATTTAGGTCATTATAAATATCAAACAACTTAAATTCTATATATATATATATGAAAAGAATGCCAACAACATTTGAAAGTAAACTTGATTATAAAAAAGTTCTAAAAGGAGTTGAAACAATTAAATGTATTAAATAAATATGCTAAGACTGAAAAAAAAATATTTATATTATTTTTTATACATTTACTATATTTCATTATCTAGTCACGGAAAAACACTGTAGCTTTGATCCATCAACTAACAAAACATCATCTTTCACTTTCCATTTAATCCTAGAAATTATTCAGCTATGCATTTTAGCTGTTTCATCTTTCACTATTTACTGTGTATAGTGAATTATACCTGAAGGGATCAAAGTTTAAAGCATTCGAATTTATGTTACGTAAGCACGAAGTCCTCATCAATAAACTTTACTTCAGGCGTTCGAATCGGAAGGTAAGATGTTGAATATATTTTCATGATCAAATGAAATGGAGCTGTGATTAAAAGTTTTAAATGAGTCCTGGAAATAAAGTAATAGATTTATTAACGAAAACTACAATTAAGGGACAGCAAGAAAAATGGTTTAAGTGCTATAGATTGAAGTAATCTTGTTTTTAATAATCATTCTTATGAATGTTTTCATCATAACTTTTAACTAATTTGTGTTTTTCATTAAAATTTTGTCAACGTGAGCTTAGTTATTATGCTTTTTTATTTGAGAATATCTGTATGGATAAAGAGATAAAATAAATAAATGAAATTATTTAAGAAATTTACTTATTCATTAACCCTTTGAAAGAATATTCTGTGATAAAGAACTGTTTCTTGAAATTGAGTAGATGAACTCTTAAAGCATTGATTCCTAAATATTATTTTAGTGTGTTCCTTGGTTATACCTTAAAAAATATTTTTGAAGCATATAAGTCCTTCACATACCTTAAGTATAATAGTATTCCAATTTGAGAACTTAAGAAGTAAAGTGATTGAAGAAATATTTTATTTTTATGCTGCGTTTATTAAATCTTTACGAAATAGAGTCAGAAAATAAAGAAAATAATAAACATTCTTAATCTTTAAGTAAATGAAACAAATGGGAGGTTTATAATAGAGGTTAAATTAATTATTGAGGAATATTTAAAATATGTTAATACTTTAATCACAAATAAATTTTTATTTTATCTTCATGATTATTTATAAAAAATTTAATTTTCTTTGCATTTTATCAAGAGTTAATACACATAAATTGCAAAAAATTATAGATCTTTTGTTCTCTAATATCATTCCCCCTTGAGCAGCCAAAAAATATAAGAAATTTGACATTTTGTCTTCAGAAAAATAATGTGATTAACGATTCCTATTTATAAATGTTAAAAGACTTCTAATCTTTTAATATGGCAGGAATAACTGCATCCTTCTCTTTGATTATTATAATTGGTTTATATGATATTATGAATGCTTAAATGTTAATACTAAAGGTTCTGTTAATGTCAGCATTTACCAAATCAGTAATAGGATTCGTTTTTTATCTATTTAAAGGAAAAGTATATTAATCGTTGTCTCTCTGGTTGTATTTCATATTTTCTCTTCATGTTTGCATAATATTAGGGTATAATTTGTATTGTGAAGATGCTCTTAAATATTACTTTGATAAATAGTGCTCAAAAGCCACCATTAGCTGAAAAAAACCAATTCAGAATGTCTTACCGAATCGAATTTTTAGCATTTAAAAATTTAAAAATAATATTCGTTTAAAACGTCAAATCTTCATATTGTTAAGAATTTTTTTGATAATAATTGTCATTAAAACTTTTGAGTATCATGCATATACTTAAATCCATTTTTAACAATACTTAATAAATGTTAACAAATGTAATTCTGTGAAATACGAACAGAAGAGTCTCTTTGCTTAAAAAAAGTATACCACTTTTATGCGAAATATACGTACGTTGAAAAATGAATACCGTAAATTTTAAATTTTATTTGGTATTTGTGGAGAGTAAAAGAAGAACAAAAGTGATCATATGTCTAAAATGTATTAAAAGCTTTTTTGATTTTTTTTTCATATTTACAAAAAACTAGATCATTTATTACAGCATAATTTGTGGATATAATTAAGAAAACATTAGATGTATTTCTATCAAACTTTTAAAAGTTAGAAGATGACCATAGTTCAGATTAACTTAAATTTATCTGTCGTATGTTAACAACAGACACACTTATGCATCTTTTAATATTTTCAATCGCCTATAAACATCAGAGTCATTATTAAAGTTAATATGATTCTTGAAAATATTTTCAATCTCTAAATATTTCTTTCAGATAAGTATTTGGATAAGAATTTGAATCATACTCAACAAAATATCGAGTCAGAAACGCAACTCTCCAATATATTCAAAGATATAAAAATAAGTACAATAAATAAATTCAATTACAACATACTTTATTCAGTCCCAATCCTTTCTATAACCATATTATTTAACATACCTAGTCACAATATTTCTTACTCTCTTTCCAGCAGTAATCCACTGATAAACCCGTAAAGTTGTTCTACACTCACTCTAACCCAAATACGACCGACAGCGAAATTGATTACCTTTTACTCCTGTTCATTTAAACCGAATTTATGATCCTGGTATAAATTCTGCGTATTAGTATTTACCCCGGTTTTGTGAACTCAGAAATGGAAAGTGATCGAGGCTTTCTGTAAAAGCGAAGGCGCGTTCTGTAAAGCGTGTTATTATCGCCAGAGATGGATCTCAGATGAATTTCTTTCCAGAAGTGGAAAGGAGAAGTCGAAATATGGTGGAATAAGAATTTAAAAAAGTGAACAATATAGAAAGAAATATATTGCTTCGTGTTGAAAGTGAAAGATTTATTTTTTATTTGATGTGCACCCGAACAAGTTTATTTGTAATATTCAGTTAATGTGTTTTGTTGTGTTTCAAGGATGTTTCTAGAAAAAAGACATTATATAGTGAGACTCAGCCTCAGTCTTAAATTGGGAATTTAAGGTCTTAAAAATAATATCAGTAAAGTTATTGAATATTTTAAGCCGTTCACTACCAGCGTATCACATATGATACGCTCGCGGTGGCTCTCCTGTGCCCAGCGTATCACAATAGATACTCTCCGGAATGCCTTATGCAGACCAGCGTATCAATAGTGATACGCTTAAAGAGAACGTTTTATTTGATTTTTTTTAATATTACTAGATGGTGTTACATTACCGCAAAATCAATATAGGTAGGTTATTTGGAATATTGACCTTGGTTATATGGGCTTGGATTTCACTTCTGGGTATCAGGAGGAGGGGGGAGGGGGTTATTGTTAAAAGCACATATTGCGGCGAAGCTCTTTAAATGTAATGACATGATTTAAAGGGTGTACTTGCTTTCGGTTTACTTTTTTCCATCTTGCTTGCTTCTTAGAAGTTTGAAGGATAATTTATGGCCCTTTATGGGGGTTAGGGCTTTTGATAGCAGATACTCTCAGCTGTTCGTTCGGTTCTTATTTGTAGCAACAGTCCCTGACGAAAAGAAAGTATTTATCTGATACTGATATTTGCTAAATAATGAATGAATCTGACAGTAATGTTAGCGAAAATAATCCAAATCTGTGCATAGACATTAAAGTAAAAAAAAAAAGATTAAGATGTGCTCTTTGCTCAAAATCTTGCGTTAAGCGTCAGAATATGTGTGTAAGACATATGACGTTGAACTATGCATTAATTTTTTTTATAAACATACCATACAGCAAAATAAGATTTATTTCTTATAGCTATATGTTCCATGTAATGGTACATCATTACACCTTGAAATTTATGTAACAAATGTAAATATATTTTGTATTTTCTTATAAGTAAGATATTTTATGTAATTTTATGTATAAATTTTCAATTTTCGATTAAATCCTTCTTTCTTTTGTATATATTAAGTTTAATGCATTTTAAATAAGATATTTAAATACCAAAATATTTTAATGAATAGCTGATTTTAGAGGAATTTTTTTCACGAAGTAGGTTTAGTATCTAAAATCGTCTGGGCACAGAGTGACGCTCCGTGGTAGGAAGCCGCGGACCCAGATAAGCACTTCTTTTTTCTCCCTCCGGTAGCGAAAGGGTTAAGATCAAAAGTTATTTGAATTATAAAATGGAAAAAGAGAAAGTCAATGTCTTAGTTTCATGAATTGAAACATGGAAATGCAAATGTATCAGATATTAAAGTCAAATCTGTATAAGAAGCTTTTCAATAAAACTTTTATAATGTTAAAGCTTTTTATGAATTTGTAAGGTTAACTAACTTGCGAAGAAATATGATATTTATTATACAATTCAGTTATATAAAAACAAAATATTTACTTAAATATATCAACAAAAATAAATTTTCCATTGCACAAATTATCCTTCTGATAAATTTTGTTATTTATACTAATTGGCTTTACGTCACTTGATTAAACTGATAAAACAATTAAAAATAACATGTATTTATTTTACAAAAGATTTTGAAATATGAACAATCATTGATAAACATCTTCTGCAATGAATGAGTTTTTATATTTCAGAGGACTCTTAACGCCATTGGTTGAAAACCTTTTAAAAATACAATGAAGTTTTTCAAAGTAAGCCCACCCCAAAACGAAGTATTTTAATATAAATTGACAATATAACATTTCAGTTAATTTCAATAATTTTCAAGAAATGTGAACATGATTTTTGAATCTATAATCCTAATTATTCGAAATTCACGATCTGAATTGTATATTAAAATTTCATTCTTAAATGTAAATTAATAATTGATATAATTTTTGGCAATATTTTAAGACAATGGGACTGTGTTAATTTTTCGAAACATTTTCTTTGATGAGAATTAAAATATATTAATTTTTGATAGGAATCATATTTTCAAAAAAAAAATGATTTAATGTATCCGGCACATGATCTTTAAAGTATGAATATATGACTATGTAAATTCAATATTTCTTTGTGTTTCATATTCAAATGCGATTGATTATTCATAATAAAATAAACCACATTAAAAAGCTTATGAAATTAAAGTACTACTTTGACATTTTTTTAATACAACAGAATATATCACTAACTTTGAAATGAATTCCATTTTAGTTAATCTCATAAATTAAGCGATTAGAAATTTTAATCAGTAAATCCTTTAATGTGGTTAAAGGATTTACTGATTAAAATTTCAAGAAGTCTAATATATCCCATTTTATTTTTGAAAAAGTATTAATTTGTATATATTTGTTATTAATGATAAGACAAGAATGATCTTCATTATAGTAACAGTTTTGTAGTCGAGCAATAGCTGAGTGTTGTGTGTGTGTCTTGATATTCAATCCCATCCGAGTTCATTGCATGGAAAAATAGATAAATTGAATAATCCATGCTTTAGGACTTCATAGCTCTAATATAGCTCCCATTAATATTAGTTAAGATGCTTCTTCTCTTTAGTCTACCATTCAAAATCTCAATTTTAAATCTTTATAATAGTATAATTCGTATTTATAGAGGAATGATGTTCTAAATATAAAATTGAATTGTGCTTGTGTTTGATTAATGACTATAAACGGGGATAACCCTTCAATATGCAAATAGCTTAGTTATCAGATCATTGCTATCTTACGATTGTATTCCATCTAAACCCATACCGAGTAGTAATGGAAGATATCGTGTATGACGCATTCTGTTGAAATTCGATGCTCTATTGTGACTATCTGTGATACTAATTATGGTAAATCTTCTCAATTGCCTACCATTCAAAATCTTAAGATCCACTTATGAATTGTCCAAAGCTTAGGTAAAATTTGATAATATTCTAATTAAGACTGAACTGCATTTGTATCAATGAAAATACTTCAATATACTTCAATACTTCAAGATCAATGGAATATACTTTAGAAAATATATGCACTAATGTAACGGACATTAGAAATTTAAGCAAAACAAGAGAAAGTTAAGTGAAAATAATTAAGTTATATTTGAACTGGAGCTGTTTCCTCCCTGAAATTTATAAATCTGATCATAGCAATTGCTTTACAAATTAGTATTTAAAATATTTTTTTGCACTTATTTCTTTTTTAGAGATGAACAGGAACACCAAAACGTGTTAGAATTTCATTATCATTTTTTAATCATAACTTCAAATATACAAGACAAATAAGATGATTTTAAGTTTTCAATCACGATTAAAATATGAACAGATTATAACATTTAAATTACATGGACAGTTTAAATTTGGTTTCTGGAAGATTTTTTGATTATAAGTTGTTAAGAATTTTATATTTATTTATTGAATATTTTTCGCTTACTTTTTCTAAGGTATTATGTATTTTACATGCTTTTAAAAAATTGGAACTGCTTTGAATTTGTTAAAATTTAGATTCCCTGAAAAAAATAATGTGAATAGAAATATGTTTATCTACGCCATAAACACTTTATCAATTATTACTGTTTTATGTACAACTATATAAAGTAAAAGTTTTTTAAAATTTTATTATTAAGTATTTATTAAATATAGTTGAAAAACTATTGAAATTATCTACCTCATATATAAGAAAAAGAATTGCTGACTTGTTACTACATTATTTATTACATAAATTAAATAGCGTAATTAAATATTCGAAACTTACATTACATTACATTCTCAATATCAACACTTTATACTATGAAACATAAAAGGAAACTTAATTTTCATTTCATTACAGTTCTATAACTCAATGGGAGTGAAATTATTTAAAATTGAGTTATTCATTTTATTCCCAAGAACAATAATAATAGGATCGATTTTTTGATTTCAGAACCATTGATTTTTAATACATACTACTGATAAATAATTTAAAATTTTTACTAACAAAAAACAAGTATCATTTTTTCCAACAAATGTCCATTAATAAAATACAAACAAAACTCCCTTTAAATATACATTTATTTTTTACAAGAAAAGGCTTAGAAGTATAAATGAAAACCATCACATACGGGTTGTGCAACAAAATGATACATATTTTGCATGATAGAGCACTTATTCGTACTTCTGAGACAAAAGATGCTATATTTTGAGCAGAAGTATAATTTTCCTTAATTTATTTTTTTATATAAATGTAAAAACAAAAGAAATATTTTTATTATTTCTTAAACTGTTTATCCTATTCGAGTAAAGAAATCATCTGAATAAAAAGGAAACACAATAAGAAAGTAATTTTGAGAAAGAAATTCAAATATCGAGAAAAGTAAAACGTTCCATATTTCAATATCAAAATACTCGTGAAATAAAGGAGCGTAACCAATTCCGTTAAGATCCTCATTTGGAGAATTTTTCGAAAAACAATGGTTCTTTAACTCGAACCCTTTTTTTTCTTATGGATTTTAATCGAGCTGAAATAAAACTCCCTCTACGATTTAAGCAGGAGGAAAAGAAATTTCTTTTGAAAATTGAGTTTTTTTTCTGGATCATATCTTGTTTTTCTTGATTGCTTCTGGCATTTATAACTCGGAAAAACATTCATTGCTAGAGAAAAATATCAGATGTAATCGAGCTTGATGAATGAACATCCATTAGAGAGCATGTTATTAGAAAGTCTATCAATGCTCTAAGAATACTCAATGTTTTATGTAAATGTATGTTTTTAAAGATAACAGTTTGTAACACAAAGCGATCTTCATTGTTTGATTAAACCCCACATTAAGGACAGCAATGGAAGGTATCATTAATCCCAATTCTTCTGTTCAAAATTTCGAAAAAAAAGTATACCTTCATTAAATCATCTTTTCTTGACATTTAAATTTCTGTTATTCAGATATTAGTTATGGCGGTCATTTATTGTTTCTTAATGTTAAATATGTTTTCAATGGTAGGGAAAGAAATAGTTTTTTTTTAGTTTTGATAAATGAACATTTTTTTTAATTACGCAGACTATTACTAGAAAAACGTATCTATGTTAGATAATACCCATTGTTTTAACATATAAGTGTGTGCGTGTGTTTCTGAAGATAAAAATTTAAGACATAAAACGATTTTTGTTGTTTTCAGAAATCCTACATTAGTATGGTAACGAAAGGTATCATTTGTTCTAATTCACATTGTAGAGATTTATGAGAGGTTTTTTTTTCATTCTTTCCTTTAAATCGCTTTTTCTGACATCTAAATTTGTCATTCATATATTACACTTATGAAAGTTCATTTAATGCTTCTTATGTTATTTTTTTTAGATGATTGAACGAAAAATAGGTTTTAGCACTCCAATATAGCATTTAAATTAGCATTTTCACGTGAAATGGAAGAAATAAAAGTACTTCAGTCAATGGGAAAAAGCAAAATTGGAAAAAAAATTGATAATTCAGTTGAATAATTCCATTACTTATATAATGGAATATTAGATAATGCAGCTATAAAACAAAAGTAATATCTTTTCAAGTTTCCCTATAGTCTTAACTGTTAGATTTTTACATTGCAAAACAAAGTGCTGAAAATATTCTCACTTCTTGTGTTTGTAACCATTGAAATAATTTCATTATCACATCATTATGATTGTATAGCTGCTGAACTGGTACATTTTTATATATAATGACCATGATAAACTACATTCTTAACTTTAATAATGATAACAATTTCCCTATGTTACATGAACTGCAGTTTATTTTATTGTGTTTTCTCTTGAAAAATTTACAAGAAACTCTTAAAGTGAGGTAGATTGCAAAGAATGCATAAAAGTGATACATTTTAGAAAAAAAAATAGAAACCATAACTAATTGAATTAAATATATCTGGTGCATTTAATTTTAAAGATAGAAATTAATAGTTTTTCTTTTGATATTTGCTTCAAAAAATATATCTTATTTCAACTATTTGAAAGCCTGAAAATTCGATTATTATATATCAAGCTTAGATATGTAATATTTTTACTAACAATTCTCGTTAATATTTAAATATTTTCCTTGAATCTGACAAAAATGTATTCATTTCCCAATGAAGACTTAGAGAAATATAAAATGTGGTTAGTAAATCGTTCCAAGGAGTTGGGTTAATGCCCTTAAACAGGCTCTGTTGAAATATTTCTACAATATAAATTCGGTAAAACGGATTAGTCATCCACTATGTTAAGTTTAAGTTTATTAATATTTTGGGCATATATTTCTGTAAATGTATAGATATTAAGGGTTCTATTAATGCAACTATCAGTAATTAAAGTCTTGTATAATCATTCCTTATTATTACCCATCATTATGTATTTCACTGAATTTTGTTCAGCAGAGTTTTTCAAATAAAAACTCCTAAATAATTCAAAATTTTATTCAATTGCAAGAAAAGAGTCTTAATTGATCACTAATAAGACATAAATCCCCTCATATTACGTAAATTAATAATAGAAGTAAGGGAAAGTAATTATTGCTTATAGTATCGAATTAAGTAAATGATTTAAAGTAATATGACTTTAAGTCTTAAAGTATATATTTTAGAATAGGATATTGGGAAGAAGTATATATATTGAACAGAAAGAAGCAAATTTATAGACATTTACTGTTTCACTAGCAATGTTCATCTATTTTTAATTACAACAACTCGCACATTTCAGTAGCATAGTTGACTGGCAGCAACCAGCACTCGCTGAGAAATGTTGGAAAGGTTGTTGTGATTTTATGCAACACGTATTTTCGGAGTAATTTTACATATGTGACGTACATCTTCGGATATTGTTTTCTTCCATGAAATGGCGAAAGAAGTTAATTCACTGTTGTCAATTTGGTATTCTGATACAACTTTGGTCACCTTTTTTGAATTTGAAAATGAATCATGAGTCAATTAAATATCTACTAAATAATTGAATAGAATAAATTTATGAATTATATATAGTTATATGCTTTTAGAATATTTATATGAAATAATGGAGGAGATACTTAAAATATTTTTGTATTTTACACATCTCTTTTATCATTTAATGACAAATGTTAAAAAATCTTGCATTTCCGTTTCCCTAAGAAAAGAAAAAAAATTACTTGGTTTTTATATAATGCTTTTTTCTATTATTATTTACGAATATAATGGCCCCATTCATTGTAAAAATCTATATAAACGTTTCTCACTGATGTATAAAATCACCAATGGATTTTCGACTTTTTGTAGGAAAGCATTTTATTGAACAGACTAATTTTTAAAATAGAAGGGCAGCTTATAAAAAGTATACCTGAGTTTGAATACAGATGATATTTTGAATACAGATGATATTTCTAATACAAGATGGATTTATCAACGCATGCTGTTACCTGTTAAACGGAACCAAAATAAATTTGAGACTGATTTGTAAGTTGATTTTGATTTGGCAGCAATTTGCTAAAAATTAATATTTGACAGCTGCCTCATTGAGTTGTCAAAGTCGATGAGGTCTGAATTCATAATTATATACCATAAACTAAGCAACAACTAAAACAACACAGGCTGCGCATGGTAAAATGCTCCAAAGAAGGCGAAGTCGGTCTCATTAGCTGAAAGAGTTATGGTGACTATTTCTGTGTTACGAAGAAAGTTATGCTTATGGACTTTTCAGGAAAGAAAAAACCGATAATGGACAATACTTCATTTACCTACCCCATTTTTTCTTTTTCATTCTTAATACCTCATTTCCTATTCTTAACACGGATATTATCTGAACCATTCGTGCAAAAAGTAATAATTTCGAAAAATGATTCTTACTTTAAAAGTGTCAAATTGTAGCTTCTTTAACACAGTTTTATAAAATTTCAAATCAACTAAGACGAAATTATAATATTAGAAATAATAAATCTCGGACATCTAGTTTTTAAAAAAATTTCTTATCCATGACTCTAGTGTAAAACAGCTGACAGAATTTTTTTTTAAATATTTATTAGCTAGAGGTAAAAAAAAAATTAATGCAAATATCTTACTTCAAATGTGCAGAAATATGATATATTTCGCGATTCAACTATTTTATCTTAAACCATAAACGAAAGATTAATGCTTTTCTTTATCGCAAGCGACTATATTAGAGAGCGTATGATGACTCTCTTCTAATATATGTGATGATGGGGAATATTTTCGGTTATAAGCAATTAAATCGTGTTTATAAATCTCTTTACCGTCTCAGATTTAGCGGTTGCCGGAAATGCAATTAAAAGTAAATTAACACAAATGAGGTTGGAGGCATTTATTGTTGCTTCTTGAGTAACCCGAAGCGTCGAAGAAAAGGAAAGAAAACTCCCTGAACCTCAATTTGATAACGAAGAAGTAATTTAATTATCTGATGTTGTTAGATGCGAAAATCTTAGAGAGTTGAGTTACTGGAGAGAGAAAAATAAAATGTATACGTCATCGTATTCTAGAGATTAGAACTAATTATCATTTATGTAACAGTCTATAAAGGTTATTAAAATTAAATGTTTTCTCAAAGTAATGCATTTCTTAGAATTATGCGGATAATGTGATTTTTTTTCTGTTAAACATTCTTTCATTTTATGCGAATGTTTCACAATTCAATTCCTTAAGCTTGAATTCTTAAAAAATGTTCGTTGAATCATATTAAATGTGCAAGTAAAGTAAATATGTTATTAAGTATATTTAATTTTAAGGAAAAATGATCATTCAACAATATTTCTAATACGCAATATTGGATACAAAATTAATATTTGTTGATATCATTGCCATGGTACTATTAAAAGAGTTTTTACTCTGACGACCAAGGTAGCCTCAGGCTTATTAAATTCTTCGCTGCGATGTTCAATTCAAGTTAAGGCTCGAGCACTGATTGCACTTGAACGGTGTAAGATAAAGAAATTACTGCACTTCAAAGTGGCATGGAAGTTAGGAGAGAGTGATTTACCTCCTAGGTGCTGTCTGCATCACTTAACCATATGTTCAAAAGTACATTTCGTCTACAATCCCGGGATTTTTGAGTCATGTTAATACATCTATATCAACTACTGATATTGTATGAATAGAAGAATAAATTATAACTGATTTTCTATTTGATTAACAAATTCATTAAGTAATGTCTGAATACTTTTGAATGAGGCAGCGGGTAGCCTAGTGGTTATGGTCTCGGATTCGTGGCCGGCGGTTTTCACTCAGTCTCGGGTTCGATCCTTCGCCGTTAAAGATCCGCCATGTAGCAGGGGCTGATGCACGTTAAATCTGTCGGGGCTCAAAGTCCTCCCGCTGATGTGGTGTGGAAGTTAGGAGAGGGGGGTGCCAGTTCAGGTGTCGTAATCGCGTCACTTGACCGAGATTCAAAATTACGAGGTCCATCGCCTATAGCCTTCGTGTTGCTTCTAGTGCGTCATTAATAAAAACTAAACTAAGAAATACTTTTGAATGTAGATTACAGAACACTTTGAAATGGCTATTCTTTTGCGTGAAGAGATTTTCGTTTATAAAGACAGATGGGCATTGACCTTCTGGAGAGAAAGTGTTCTGCGAAAAACAGCGCTCATTTTGACATATGTAACACGCTTATTGGAAAATCTTGTTTGCCTGTTTTGCATAAATATAAATATATGTAGATTCTAAAAAAAATACGGGTGTCTCTCTATTTTGAAGAAAAGGAAACTCTGAAACACTCTCACATTTCTATAAATAGACAAAGATGTGCTTAAACAAGAAAAAAGATATGTTATTCCTTATAAGAGAGATTGGCAAAATGGTTGACACTAGCTTACAGATGGTGTAAATAAAACAGAAAATTCTTAATTATAAAGAATTCCAGGAAAATGACTAATTCTTTAGAGATGTTGCCTACTACTATTGAAAACAATAAAATAAAAGAAGAAAATAGATGAAACTCAAAGAAGCGTTGGATAACGTCATTTAAAGAATACTAACTAGAATTATCAAGTATTTAATTAGTTCAGGGCAAAGAAAATAGAAATTAGTTATATAGAGTTCACAAGAATAGTAATGACGAAGAAGACAACAGTATAGCAGAGGAGGAAACATAAGCATCATGTCAATAAAAGCTAGGAAAAGGAGGAAGACCGAGAACAAAAATGAAAAAGGGTATTTGAAGCAATTAATTGATTATCTAGAAGAACAGAGAAATGCAACATATGCTTTAACTAGAGAAAAAAGAAAATATTGAGAAGTTATCTAGAATCGTAAGTGTCGGAACTATATTATTGGAGGAAAAGATGAAACATTGCTCACACTACAGGACCAATTTCGGAGTAAATTGACGAAAGTGTCTAGTTTATAGAATCCAGGAGAGAAGTTAAATCCAGTGAATTGAGAATACAGAAAGAATCGAAAAAAATGGAAGAAGTATTATTTAAGGAACAGCTTGAAACTAGAGGAAACTGGTTGATAAAATTCAAAATAAAATAAGGGAAACACGGAATGAAATGGCAGAAGCGAAACAGAAGAGTTGAAGTTAAAATATGAAATTAGTGAGCAAAATATGAATGATCGATTAGAAGTTTTGAGGAAATAGAGAGCAGATTCCAAGGGAAAAGAATGAAAAAAAATGAGCAACCAAAAAAATTAATGTACAGAACAAAAGAACAGAAAGAAACGTCACACGATCTTCAGACCGGGAGAGAAGGTTCCATTAGACGAAGTTTAGAAATTAATCTTCAATCAGAATCATTAACGAGCATCACATTAGCAAGATACCTGCATCGGTATCCAATGAAAAAACACGTGTATGGGAAAAAATTTCCAACACTAAATACAAGTTCACATCCTTACTGTAAGCTCCTAGCACTTGGAATCTCCGAGTGGGAAAAGAAGGAGGGGGAAAGAAGACTGATAAAACACGTGAAATGTCAACCTTACTCCACGGTTGAATGAAGGGTGATACGGCGATTGCCGGACAACACTCCTTCCAATTAAAGACCCAGTGAAGCCTTGACTGTGTCTGGGAAGGACATTTAACCTCTCTGTGCTGGACCAGGACAAATCCTAACAAAGAGAGGTAAAGCCCTCCTTCCATATCGATGACTGGAAGAATCCTGGAAGGTGAGGAGAAACGGTAAGGGATTATTACCCTTTATTACTATTTTTTTGTCCAAACAATATAACAAGATAATGATTTGAAAAGAGCTAAGAGACATTGAATAAGAGACTGATCTGAAAGGGAAAAAAATATAAACAATCTCCCTACATCATTATTTATTCGTTTGATTTTTTTTGTGGGAATTATTGCGAAATTTTTAAGGTGAATAAATTCAGTAATTAATTTATCAATTTTAAATGAAATTATTTTGAAGATCATTGATTGATTATTTTAAAATTACTAATAGATTATTTAAAGGATTACTGATTGAATATTTTTGTGCTTTAAGGAACAAGGGTGTTTTTTAAGATTATTAATTGAACAGTTTTCTAAAAATTATTGATTAAACACTTTTTGTATTATTGTGTGTGTGTGATTGAATATTTGTTAGTTTTATGAACTGAATATTTCTATGGATTATTTCATTGATTGAAAAGTTGGACAAAGAAGAAATTATTTTTGAAACAATTGTACCTAAAGTTTTCTTAAACATAACAACATGTTTCAACTATACTCTTTGAATAGTTTTTCATTATTGTGTTATGTTAAAAATATTTTTTTTTATATTTGTGCGTGATTCATTTTATAATCATAAAGTGTATGATTATAAAGAGTTGTCCGATGGAGACAAAAATTGTTAGATAGGAAAATTAAGTACAGAAAAGAAAATGGTTAAAATTTCAGAAAAATTGAATGATTTACTTCAGAGTTACATAGTTACAAAGTAATGAATTCATTAAAGTGCATACGGTGATAAGCTCCCTGATGGTCTCCTGCGGTACTTCTTGCCAAATTTGCTCCAATGTTCGCGCTAGGTCATCAACATTCCTTGGTAAATGCAGTCGCCTTCCCATCCTATCCCAGACATGCTCGTCTGGAGAGAAATCTGGCTGGCCAAGAAAGAGTTTGACAAGCTGCACTTGACTTTCATTGGGCACCAAATTTTAGTCATTTGCATGTTGGATTCAGATATCTTTGCATACAAAATTTCATTACAATCGGGCAACTCCTTCTCGCTTCCTTGTTTTTTTCTTTTTTTCTTATAGAGTGTATTTTAAAAAGAAAGCAGTAACAGAAGAAAATGAAATGATAAAACTTTTTGTGATCTTTAATAAACACATAATTAAATTTAGTGAAAATGTACCTAAATATCAGTCGTTTGGGTGCATCTTATTCTGGAATTACTAACAGATATGTTAGCCAGTTAATTATAAGCAACTCTTACCTTTCCCTTAAAGAAATTAGAGACATATAATAGCTTGGTAAAATGCCATTTGTATACAAATAATTTTTTAGTGTTTCCCCAAATTTACTTTAAATTTAAAACTTTACATACCTTATTTTTTTTTCGAATCTAGTTTATTATGTAAATGGAAAAAATATTAAACAGAAAGTTCAAATACCATTATATGAAAAAAATTATTGGTACTGTGGTACAAATCAATCAGCGAATAAAACAATTTTGATTATGTTAACAATTTACATGTAATTACTTAATCATAACATTTAATTATGCAGAAGGTAACTTTTATAATTTATCAAACACTTTGTAAGAAGTCTGTTTACACATTTTAGGAAAATTTTTATTAGCAAACATAACGATATACACAAGTGATAATTTTGAAGAGTATTTGAGATGTCCTTTATATAATTTACTTGTGAAAAATTTTCGTGAATTAAACTTAGTTATTTTCAACAACGAAAAAAGAAGTGGAATTTATGCCAATTTAAAATAATTTTTACTTTTTTATATTAAAAGCAACAGAAATTACTTTTTAACATTGCGATATCTGTATAGAAAATCATATTTACATACATTTATAAAGAAAATCACAATTGGTTACATGAAAATAAGCAATTAATATTTTTTTTTACATTTGTAAGTCATGTACTTACCTTTAAATACATCTCGATGAAGTATATTGCATTTATCATTTTGAATATCTGCAAACACAAGATTCTGTATGTAGAACATAATTATGATTTCTAAATTTTAATACAATAATACTTTTAAAATTTTTAAACTTGTGATTCAATTTTTTTATTTTTATCCAAATGTTATTTCATTTAAAAATCTGAAAAACATGAGTGCTGCAGTCGTTGTAGAGTTTGAAGAAAATGTAACAAAATCTTAAAAAATCGCTATTTTAGAAAAATGGGGAAAAAAATGTTTTCTCTGTAGTTTGGTATGTTTACTCCAATTTTAAAATTAAATTTATCTTATCGTTTTATTTATAAAACTCTCATATACAATTAATCTAAGATATTGGCATATAGCTTCGTCTATTTTTAACAGAAAAGCAAAGAAATGTGAAATCTGAAGCGTTATAACGTCGCACATTTCCCTTATGTAACTAAACACATGTGAAGTAAAAATGTTCCTTTATGTAAAAAAATAACCTGCTATCGTAGTTTTAAACACACAAAAAACACGAATAAGGTATTTAGATATCTTAAAAAACTCTAATCTCCTCATAACCAAGCACAAGATACGTTATAACGAAAGAACGCTTGTCGTAGCGAAATTTCTAGCATCTATCTTCTAAGCTTTCTTTTAGCACTTGAAGAAACGTTGCGCGAAACCTTTCACGGAGTCTCTACCATCAATCAAAGTGTTCCCTAGACAGTGACTTCAAGCAACTACTTTTTAAAAATATTAGCTGTAGTTGGAAAACTTAGAAATAATAGATGTTTCTCTCCGGATTAAATCATCTGAAGGCTTTTTTTTATATTTGAATTTTTGGTCCAGAGACTTGAATGGTCTTCTTGGATTCGGACTGGAAGATTAAGTGGTTGTAACCTTAGTTCTTGGGACGTAAGTCTTAAAGAACTGTCTGTTTTGTGTCTGTATTCGAAGGAAAATGTTTGGTGGTTGTAAGAAAAAACGTTTTCCGTAAAAGTTTTGTAAAAGTGTTTTGTAAAGTGCTTGAGTTTTGTTTTAAGTAGTTGGTTTAAGTTACCTTTTCGCAACGTTATGAAGAGTTATTCTTAAAGTAAAACATATTATGGTTAAAACATAATTCAAGTAAGCAAAATAAAAGTTTTATTTATGTGGAGATATTATATTCTGTTAGCCTCGTGATTTGTAGATTTTATCTCTTTTTCTGAGAAATGAAAATTTATAAAAGTGGTAGCGCATTTTAATTTAATATGCTATTAATTTGTTTCGGGTTGAAAATTGCTTGATATTTCTTCACATAAGTTATTAAAATTAAGTCTGCTATTTTCATAAAACAATTGCGTGATAGAGTTATTTGAAGTGTTGAAGTAAACTATTTTTTAATTTATATATTCGTTATTTTATCCCAATGTAACTGATGAAATATTTTATTTAGAGTATCATATATATGTATTTATATGCTTATAATGGTGTAATAATTATCAAATCAAATAGCAATTATATAAAATAGGACTTAAATAACTTTACGTTGATGGTTATTTGCACGTGAAACTATCCTAGTCCGAAATTTTGATTCTGTAAAACATTTTGTTTAGGTTTGAGTTTTAAAACAGTTAATGGGAATTTGCACTGATAACGAAACAATATTTCTTTAATTATGATAATGAAGAAGCATGAGGAGCTTGTCATGGATCAATCACTGTCATGTTTTCTTAATGTACGCAATATAAGCAATGTTTGATGATTCCCTTTTCAATCACATTTTTAATCCGTCTTTCTTGGTGTCTGAATTATTCCCTTTTTTTCATAAATTATTTTATTTGAAACGTAAAGCTGATTGCGTAATCTGAATTTTTTAAAAGTCTATTATACTATATATTGATATTACATCCTAAACATCAAGTTACTTAACATTGAGATTGTACTTTAAACTTAAGCTGCTCGACAATATAGAGAGTAGCAATCCTAAACAAGTGATCATAATTATCAAAGCTGTTTTCCTTTACTCAATATCAATTTTGGCTGAATGAGAGGTCAAGAATCTCAATATTTGAGGTGTGATTAATACATATTATAATGCATAATTTATATTAGATAATTCTTGAAGGATTATTAAGTGAAATGTTATTCAAGCAATCACTTTAAATTGTCTAAAAATATTTTTAATGGTCTATTACATTATGTCATTATTTCGCAATCACATCTCAAAAGCCTACGAGAAACTTATTCGAACTAAGCCCAACTGCTGCTAGTATAACTTAAGTATATCCAATTCGGTCATATTTCAGATACTAATCTTGATTAAAACATTTGCTTTCAGAAATAACCAGAGAGAATAATGTTTATCCAACACTATTACTAAGTATTCGGTAATAAATTATCCTAGATTTGATATGGTGATTTTGACAATAATATTAATTTTAAAGAAAACGTATTCTAATATCTTCATGCTTATTCTCTGAAATGCATAAATTAGAGTTTCTTAAAATGTGATAATCATACATAAACTGACCTAAGAGAAATACGCGAGTTGATTTTTAAAGCATACTTATCTAAAATACATTCTTTGAAAGACTATTTCAAAGTACTTAAGCAACATTTTTGTACAATGAAAATAACTCCCATTTCCTTGAATATACTCTCTGAGTTTAATTTTCTTCAGTATTTGAAACTAATACATGGCTTAAGTTTCTTACGAAGCGTTTCAGTATCGAAACATTGTTTTTAATATCAAACTTTTTCTGAGCGTAACCATACTTTTTAGTGAACTTCAATATAGCTCTGAATAATTTCTTAATGTAATCTCAGAAAATTATTTCCTGTTGATGCTGTTTGAACTCTTCTTATGTCATTGATTCTAGAGAAAGTCTTAAAAATAAGGAAACGAAAATCAAAATACCTGATTAAAACCTAGTTATAGTTTCAAATTAGTTAGGAAATTAGCTTTTTTCAACCCATAAACAAGCGACATAAGTTTTCAATATTTTTTTTAAAATTTAGATCGTATAAGACAACTTTTGAAAACTGAAATATAAGACGTAGTATTCAGGAGAACATGAAAGGTTTGCTTATGTTCAAGGAATCTTCATCTCCAAGGGATAGTCAAAATTCACGTAGAAGGTGCATGTTAAGGAAACGTTTTGAGAACAATTATTGTAACTCATTTTAAATTATAAAATATTTCTCACTTTTTAAAATTCAAATTTAGTAACGTATAGTTTAATGTTGAAGCATTAGGCTTCAATTCGCATTTATACGACACTTAACTATATTAAAATTTTTAAGATTATATTTGTGTTATTGTGTAATGTGAGGGTAGTCTTTGAAACATAAAAAGTCTTAAATTGCTAAAAATTTCATTTGGAGTTTGTTTCTCGATAAATTTGGGCTTAAAAAACGAAACAAGGAAATACAATATATTGCTATACTCTAAAAGTTTCAATAGATCCGTTCATTGGTCAGCTTTCATTTGATTTTGAAATTTAATTACAATTAATTATTTGTTGTAAAAGAACGAAGAAGAGAATAATTATAATAAAATTTTGTGTATGACCATTATTTTCATATGTTGTCAAAGTGTACATTAACTTTTGTTTTAATATAGAATATTATTTCCTTTATTTTTGTACAGAATTATAACAATATTATTGTATAAAAGGAATACTGATAATACTCCTTATTGTACAATAATGCAGAAAATATTAGAAGAGAAAAAAATCACCTTAATTAATTAGATGAAGCAATTAAGAATCAAACAGGTAGATAATATATAATTATTCGTAATAATCAAATCAAAAATCTGATGGTTATTCACAGAATTTCCTTGTATTTAGAAACCTATTCTGTGATCTCTTCAGAGCACTTAATTTTAATGTGCAAAACAAAACATCCTTAAAATAAATGGAGCTTAATCAATGTCGAAACAGCAAAAAAACTTCTATCAATAAAAAATAAATTCATAATGTTTTAAAAAAATATTGATTATTGTTTTTCTGTGACGAAAGAAGATTAAGTTTTCTATTTTCCGAAACCATTCAGGATCTCTGAGCACAAAAAATACCTTTATAATTAACAGCATTTATACAGTCTTCTGAAGTATAAAAATGCAAGTAATCAACCTTTCAAGCTTCATGCATCCCCAGAAAAAAGTGGAAGAAAAGAAAAGAGAATTTTTTTGCATGATGAAGAAGCTTTCGGATACATAAAAAGAGCCCAATCAATTACCACAATAAATAAGCGCTTTTCCTTAAGAGCCACTTTACATAGATGTTACACTTTTCCATAAATTCTTCTTTAGAAATATACTCTGGTGTTGGTCGTCATCTAAAGAAGAAAATCTCCGCCTTCAGAATCCTTCTATGATAAAATAGATTCGCACAAAAGAGATTGTTGGGCTTTATTGCTGTAATAAACATCCAATACTTCCGCCACAAATAAATTTATTGATTTTTTGTGTGGCATATCGCGTAGCAATACTGTTTTGACTAACAAAGACGGACTAAAGCAAAGAAAAACAAATTGAAAAACAAATAACTGCAGTAAAAAATGACGGGGAAGAGTAAATGATAAAATTTGTCTCAGACAGAGGTTACAAGCGAGGAAATGAATTGTGTTAAAAGGAGCCATTAAGTAAAAGCTGACTAAGAACTAAATTATCTGCAGTGTTAGCAAACATTCTTAAGTAAAATTCATATCTTTACTATTTAAGAGGGGTGTATTAAGTTTTACGATTCAAATTTGCTGAAACTGATGTTTTGATGTGAATTCAGTATTCTTGAAAGGAAAGAAAACGAAAAGAAAAACATGAAGAAATAAGAAAATGAAATTTGGGATCTCCTTAATTCTATTTTACTCACACAAACATATATGAAGAATTCATTACTGTGTGTTGCAAATCGATAATTCAGGGAAACTGAATATTATCTAAATAGCATCTGTAATTTTTAACAGTATTTTTAAAAAGATGATATATTCCTTTTAACTCATCTAGATGAAAAAAATATCGTAAAACTGCCAATAATTTTACAAATGTGATATCTTTTTTTTAAAATTTTCAGACCTTATTAGACAATAATGCTACATTGCAAGGGACGTTATGGCTGCATAAGGTATATAACTCTTAAAAAATATAGAAAGCATGAATCTCGTATTAGTTTAGTAGCTAAAACATAAACTAATACTTTACTTCCATTACCCATTTTATAAAGTTACCAAAATAAAGACACATTGCACAATTTAGTAATGAAAAAAATTACTATTAAAGAGTATTTATCTATATATTCATAGAGTAAAAATCTCGAAATTCTTATAAATTATTAAATTCCTTTAAATAATTATTACTAACTTAAGCTTTTTTATGCTCTCAGAAATCGTTAAATTGCAATGCAATGAAGTTATCAATTACTGAAGATCAAGATAATGAAGTTATTTGCCAATAACCTTCTTACAACTTTAATAGTGACGGAGACCAAACTGATACAGAAAAATAGAAAAAGTATTCTATAAGAATCTTAGTACTTCCCTTAATGAGATGTGATTGTTTATTAACATCACACTCAGAAGCAACACGAAGGCTTTTGGCGATGGGCCTCATAAATTTGAAACTCGGTCAAGGGACGAGGGCGACACTTGAGATAGCACTTTCCTTCTCAAACTTCCACACTATGATAATGAGATGACTTGTGACCTCAACCCTATTTAACGTGCATCAGCCCTGTACACGGAGAGGGCTTTAGTGACTTCAGATCTCGAACCCACTACTCGACAAAACACCGAACGTAAGTCGACGACCATGACAACTAGACTACCACAGCCACAATGTTTTCCCTAAAATTGCTAATTCATGTTATGTGCACAGTAGATGCATATTTATCAAAATAACATTCACGATGGTGTTTTAAAGAAACATTCATATTCTTCTCTCTTAAAATAATTAATACTCCAAGGCAAGCAAGTGAGACTTCCTGCTTATTAAAAGAAAGATATCGATTCTTATTTTTCCCCGCACAAACTTTAAAATTCATATGATCCCAATCAAATTTTGAAAGAAGAACGTGAATTGCGATTTCTTTTTGGTCAAAACTAATTGATTAATATCTGTACAAACACGTGAATCAATGCTACGTTCTCATTATTTTGAGGAAATGTATAGTTTAATTTATTGTTTCTGAGTTGCATCAATTAACTCAAAATGAGAACAAAAGTTTAGTTGTAAAGGAAACATAACCAAGTTAAGCCAACAAAAAAATATTAAGATCCAAGTTGTAACATGTTTGTTTAAATTCCTTAATTTTATTATGTTCATTGAATATTTCTTATCATTAAATGAAAAAAAAAAATTGAGAAGAAAACACTGTATCATTTATTATTCTGCTTTTCCAGTAGTTCTTTCACTCAACTTTGTCTTCTTAATTCTATTAAGTTCCATCGCTCAGGGAAAGGGCTAATCTAAATCGCTTAATGCAATCTAATTTATTTCTAAACTTGAAAGCTTTATCAAGTTTCAGCGTAACAAGAGCTAAGTGATTACTCATCTTTCCTTCACACTAACCTTATCTTTAGTGTTTATTTCATAATTAAACGTTGAAGTTAATTCAAGTAGACAATTCTGCACTTTATAAGTTTATATATAAAGGGAAATTATTTGTGAAACCCATTGCCATAGTAAAACTGTAATTATAAAAGTGTAGAAATCTTTTATCAAAAACAGATACTTTATAAATAAAGGTTTTTAATTTAGAATTAATAAGAATTCAAAATTTTGAAAATGAATTCACCATTTACTGTAAATAATGATAAAAAAGAGGTAAGCTAAAAAAAATGAATAAATAAATAGAAACAAGGCGAGAGAGGGAGAGAGAGAGAGCAGAATTTCAGAAATATGGAGATTGTAAAAAAATTTGAAATTAAAATCAACCTAGTAGCTTCAAAATAACTTTATTTGATTTAAAATATTATTATACAAAAAGTATTTTATCTACAGTAAAAAAATTACAATCAATTGTGAATATCTAAAAGTACTTTTATGTATTTAAATTTTAAAGTTCCCAAGAATTACAAAAGTTTATTTTAAATTTGTACTATAATAAAGAGAGATCATGAGAGTTAATATTTTTATATTTTTAACCAACTTAAGTACTCAGAGTTGCTCAGGACTTATACTGAGTGAAGAGGTTTCATTTCCGAATATGGTAGAAATTTTTTCGAAATGTAAAGTTGGCGGAGTTTTTCGTCTTATTTTAGTTCAGGATGAATAGTGTGAAATTTTACCAAACTTGAATAAAACTATAGCTTTATTCAGGTGGGGGAAAATATTACTTTAAGTCTACCGCTTAACACAATGAAGGTACATTATCACTTGCCCTAGAACTAAAATTTCTTACACACTTGTGTTGTAGATTAAACTCTCTTTCCTCCAAAATTTCACTTGTTCTTGACTTAGAAGCTCACAAAAGCATCTGCTTGTACGAAGCTTCCTTTATCCATGTGTTTTAGTTGTTCTTCCCTTGTTTTCGGAGGTATGGATTCTCAATAGATATGGATATTTCAATGAGTGGGACTTGATATATATAGCTTACCTAAGCTAGTATAGCTTATGTAAGCTTAATTACTGCCTCAAATTTTAATTCATCTACTTAAAGACAAGCGATGGATGTGTAGAGTAATGAGTGATACTAGACAAGCAACATAGGATCAAATAACAATAACAATCAATTGGGAAGTACAATAGATAGTGCAGTGAAATTTTGTGTTAATGAGATATAACAGCAGAAGACTAACTCGAGTGCCCTTATTTACAACAAGCCGGCGACTGTAACGTCCCGTCTAAGCTAGTGAACAAACCGGTTGGAGTAAAGAAGACTGAAACACCGTTTCTTGTCATAGATTCATGGTTCTATTTGATAAGAGCTTATCGTAAGTTTCAAGAGAAGTGGGGATTCCTAGAGGCCATGAATCTCGTGGTCTGCATATCCTGCCAGCAGCCATAAATGGAAAGCTATTAGAGATTCTTTAACATTTCGAACTCGGCTGATTCTAAGTCAAAAAATCCTTTCCACTCGGGGCTTTTAGGATTGAGGAAAAATTTTCTTTTCCCCACTGGGAAGTTCGAGTTCACTACATGTGGTATAGTCAGTTTTCTAGTTACAAAGGGGAGATAGTAAAGGCTGCAGATTTTTAGTCAGTAAGCATTGACGAGAAAGAAAGATCCTAATATTTGGAACCATATCATATCATAAATTTTTTTCCGAATTCCTGGTTCCCATTTTTAATTGAGTGACTTACAAATTTTCAAATGTATATTTATCATAACTTAGAGTGGTGCATAGCGTAAATTAACATTTTCAAACAAAACAAATAACAAAGAAAGCGACAGCTATACCATATTACTAAGATATTTTCTAAAAGCAAGTACGTTAAAGGAATACTAAATTATAGCTTCTGTAATCTCATGACTATACTCTTTGAGAATGCAACAGTTAAATCATAAACTCGTAATAATTTATTCGGTGCTTGCTTATATATATATATATATATAAGCAATAATAAGTGCTTGCTTGAAAATAATATAAGAAATAAAAGTACGATCTTCAAAGAGAAATAAAAATAAAATTAGCATGGTTGATGATATTACACCAAAACACAAAATGCTTACTTCAGTAAATTTACTATATGATCTATGTGTCCATACCTCAAATTAAAAATTTTGGGAAATTGCATTTAGTTCATGTTTGTTTTAGTTTATTAAGAATTTATAACGTAACAAGTTACTTATAAGTTTAACTGACATATATATATATATATATATATATATATACATTGGTGTGTAATCACATGACTTAGTGTGCAGACTTTATCTGTGGTCTTATTATTGCAACTTACATATTCAACTGCAACTTTGAACCCATGTAATAAAAATAATGCTTCATGTTTTCAAAATTATTTGACGAAATATAAAAGAAGGAAAACTTTGGGAACAATATGTTGAACATTATTACCAAACATTTTATTTTTTAAATTAATGCCCTTTTAATGCACACAAAAAATCAATGTATTCCAAATATTTAAAATTTGACATTTTAATAACATTGCATTTTGAAATAATAGGAAGTCTACTGTTGACGGACTTCATAAATTTTAATGACGCTCAAGCAATAAGGACAGCATCCACTCACCAAACTTCCACACCACACCAACATCAGGACTCAGAACCTAGACAGGCTTAACAGCCTATTTTCAATTGAACAGGACTCGAACTCACAACTCAATCCCGGCTACGAGTTTGCGAACTCACTAGTCGGCTACCGTGGCCCTTTTGTGATTAAATGTTATCAAAAGTGAGATTTAAAAAAAAATAATTTTTAACTTAATTGAAAACGTTTCAAAGCTGTAGTGTAAATCTTAAGTTCGTCAAATTAAAGCAAAACCTTCAGTTAATGCATGTATTCCAAATGAAAATAAAACGTAACACTTTTTTATATCAAATATTTCTATGAATCTTTAATCTTAAAGAAAATAAAGTATTAATTTGTTTTTTTAATATTTTTTTAATGAAATTTATATTTTAAATTGAAGAGTTCTTGTAGTAATGCTTTTGAAATGTCTGTCCTAAAAATGTAAAGAGAATTCTACTTTTTAAAATTTTTGGCTCTTAAAGGAGCTTTTTTTGTTTATTTTTTTATTTTCTTTTTATTAAAAATGTTTCCGTTTTAATCTTTTTCATTCTAGTCTTTTGTTTTCTTATTGGTTTATGTGTTAAAAGATTTTTAATTAAATTGTGTGTTATTCTTCGAAACAGTTCTGGTCAATAGAAAGAGCCGCATTGCATGCTTTACAGATAATAGTTGTTCTTTTTTTTTGTACATTCTTTTTCGCACAGTATGTGTGCTTTCTTCTTTTCTTTTCGTCAATTGACCAATTAGAAAATTTATTATCATGTGTCTTCATTTTTTTATTACTGAAGACTCTGCATTTTTATGATTTAATTATCATATCAGAGATGTTACTAAATTCATTCTAAATTCTTTTAAACTGAGTTTTTAACTTAGTTTGGCACGACTTAAATATCAGAAACACAACAATATCGATGAGGCCAAAGAATAATTTTTTGTCAATTTTCTAGTTCGTCTAGCAAAAGTGTAGGTGGATGCCCTGCGGTCTCCTAAATCAACATATCTCATGTTCTTGTGGTAATCTGCCACAATTTTTTGCTTGGAAGTGGTTAATTTTTCTTTTTCCTGTTCAGCAAAGTCACCATCAAATTTTTTTCGGGTGTCTATTAACACAATTTTCTTCATCTAAATCTTTCATCAAATTCTCAATCTCTATTTCTGTAAGAAATTTCAGATTCATTCTAAAAATTTGAAGAAAAAACTAGAGAAAAGAAAATTCCATCGATCACACACAGCGTAAAGTCATCAAATGGAGTATTTTTTCGAATTTGGTTGTTCCAAAAGGTCGCCAATAACAAGGAATTCGCACACAACTGATAACGTTGTCGAAAAATATTCCCACCCAATTACGGACAATAGAAGAAAGTCGTAAAAAGGACCAGGGAAAGTTGTAAAAGGGTCTGCTGAAAAAAAAGGGGGAAAGAACTGGTTCTAGATAGTTTGGTACAGACGTTGTACCGGAGCCGAAGCGAACGACCAAAAAATTTTGGTACAACATATGTACCGCCGATGTTTAAGGGTTAATTTTTCACATGGCATGGACTGTATCCTCTTGGTCAAACTGTACAAATCATTGGCTGGAAGTAGATATTTTCAACTAAATGAATACCTTTTACACACAGCTGTTTATAGACTTCATGTACTCAAAGAAAAGTGGAATCTTCCAGGACGACAATACTCCAACATGCACTTGCTTGGGGAAAATTCTAGATAGTTATAGCTAATAATTAGGCCACCCAGTTCACCAGACTCTATTACATATCTTATTTGACATAAGTGGAACAAGATTCAAAAGTCAGTTAGTCTGAAATCTCCTACACAGGCATTACGTTTGACATTACAGACAATAAATTGTATGGATACGCAATTCTCCAGAGGATTTTCGAGGTATTTTAAGTCAATTCCAGCCTCAAGTTGCTGCACTTAGTCAAGCAAAAGGAAGTACCAGATGATATAAAGGGATATATCTTAATTATTGACATTTCAATGTAAACATTTATTGTAACATTACTTTTAGAGGGCATTGAGATCAACTCATGAAATCAAAATTTAAATTTAAATATCTCAGACGATGTTTGCTATGATGAATAAACATAAGACATTGATAAAAGTAAGTAATTTAATAACATTTGTTGCCATAAGTTTATTCGCACATTCTATATATATCTTGTTGGAACACAGAGTCAGCCCTTTGAAAAAGGAATTTCTTGTTCCAATTAATAAGCCAAATATGTTGAAACATAATGTATTGAAAAACATCAATTAACAGTTTCTTAGCGACTCATATAGGTACAGCGATTTAAAATATCTTTTTATTATATTTCCTCATGATTTGAGAAATTTAAATATTTTAATTGGCTGACTGTTTCAAGATTGTTTAAATGTTTATGCTTCTTATTTACAAATTAAGGCATACAATAATAATTAAATATACAAATAGACATTTCTTGGCCTCAATAGTTGGATTTAAGAAATCAAATCATGTGAAGGTTGAGACTACAGACTCTCTTTTAGATTTAAAATTGGAATTTACACATTTTCTTCAGAATCGGAATGAAACTGTAGATTAGCTGGAATTACGTACAATTGGACAATTATATATATATATATATGTATAAATGCAATACTTTAAATTGTATTTATTACATGTAAAAGGGAGTGTCAAATCTCCTAAGAATTATATTTCCAGTTATATAACTTAAAATGTGTCAGTATTTATTTATTTATTTTAATAAGAGTTATAATTATTAAAATTCAAATATAAGATCGTTTGAGTTTATTCAATTTCGATTATTAATACAGCTATAAATAAAAAGTCTACTTCCAATGCTAGCTTCTAATTTGTTTGATTCAGCATTTCTTTCAACTTGCATAATTACAAACTCTTTACATTTTATCGAAATTGAATAAATATCAAAAGGTCTAAATTAAAACCTTCAACAAATGACTCTTCTGAGATAAATATGCTGTTAAAACCCGACGAACTTTTAAATTGAAATATTCCCTGAAAGTACTTCCCAAATCAACTTTGTTCCATACCATCTCTACCCCTCACGTCTCTCTTTTCTTCCTCAAATTGAGCCGTTTCCGAGCTTTTAGCATCGTTTTGCCTTTCAATTAGTGAGTCATTTTCTCAAAGCTATTCTGCCTAACAAAGCCACCTTTCTAATTATAGAAACCTTTTGATGGGTACCCACAATCGGAGAGATCGGAAGTCGTAGAAGCTCAGTTTCCAAGAAATTGCGGAAAGGTGTATATTCGATGCACTGAGGGGGCGGATTGCTTAAGAAGAAGAGTGAACTCGATTAAAGGGCAGCATAGCGAAAACTTTTGTTAAGTTTATTTAAAACTAATAATTATAATTTTATCTAACTGGAGATATAAGTAATTCGGTCTTTTTGAGTTCGTTTATGACAGTAATTGGAAAGTTTTGGTGGGAAGTTGTATAAATAGTTCTGATATATATATAATAATTACAAATGATTTAAGATAAAGGTCCAATGACCATTGGTGAAAGCCTATTTGTCTGTAAAGAAATATCTCATTTAATAGCTGTAAAATTATATTTACAGAAGGATTTCAATTATATTAAGTAAAATGATGACATTCAAATGATGATTATTTACTTAAATCACAAACTAGTAATAATTAATATCATTTTTAGTATATATTTGAATCCCCATTTTACTCTAAGTAATTATTATCTAGAAGGAGTCCTTTTCTTTTACGTATGTGAGGGGAATACATCAAATTTTGCTACGGCATACTATTTTTTTTTTTTTTTTTTTCAAAAGAAATTAATATATATTTAACATTTAAGTGAATTAACATTGAGTAAAATAATAGTGAAGAACTTTAACGTTTTAAAACCACATGCTGTAAATAAGTAATGGTATAATCATACACCAAATACCTTTTTTTTGGCAAATATGAAAGTAGGATGAAATACTTCAAGCTGTTTTATTAAAAAGAATGAGCATATAATAGAAACGAAAAAATAGTTTCAATATATATATATATATATAAGGGGAAGGCTAAAATTTCATACAAAAATTAGGAAATTGATTCAAATGAACTTCATATAAATTTTTAATTTAGTATATCGTCATAAAAATAAATAAAAAAACATATCAAACTTTTACTTAAAGATGGATTAAAAGATCTACAAAGAAAATTTTAACAGTAAAATAGTATATGTAGTTTACAAAAGCTTGAGGCACTTAATGAAGATATCTAAGTAAATAATGAGAAATTAAATCCGCTTATATATGAGTTTTGTACGCTGATATACGCTTATATATTAATTTGCTTATATATGAGTATTAACACCTCAAGCGTATATAAATTATACAAAATTTTACATTTGAAAATATTTATATATTTAAATCCATCTTTAAACAATAGCTTGATTAAATTTTTTTATGTATTTATTTATTTCTTTTTAATCTGAAAATTTAAAACTAAAAAGACATTCTTTGAGCTATAATTTGTACAAAATTTCACCTGAATTGAATACAAATTACAAGGCCTAGGTCCCAGCCTTTATCTCGTAAGGCTGATATTGCTTTAACCTATAACAGTATAGTATTGTCATCGGAGTTATACTTGTACGCAGGGTTTTAACGCGATTGGTTTTTAGAAAGAAGATCAAAATTCGAGTACGAAGTACCATTCCCCTCACTAAACCATAAACTGCTTGCACATACTATTGAATTGCACTGTAATTGCAGTATGCAAAATTTCATCTTGATCGGATTACAGACAGTGTGTTAAAATTTGAGTGTACATTTTGAACAGGAAAAAGATATATATACATATATATACATATATATATATATATATATATATATCAACATAACATGTTAAACAGATTCTTGTAAAAGTGAACTTGAACACTTAAAGATAGCATGTAAATTTAATTGGTAAGGATTTTTCTTTATTACAATTTTTATTTCTTAATATTGCTTCAAATCTTAACTTGTAATATTAAGAAAAGAAATATGACATCAATAGCAAATTAAAATAGATTTCTAAAAAATATAGATGATTTCAAATGTGATAAAAATATTATTTTTCTATCAGTTATTTGACAATATATACAGCTTCAGCAAAGATAAATTCGAAATATCTGAGATTGAATGAAATTATGTAGCTGATTCAATTCTTTTGATAGCTGATGTTATTTCCATTGATTCGTAAGGTTTCGAGTCGATTCCACAAACTCCGCACTGCCGCGACACTGATGCACATTAAACCAATTGAGACTTAATGCCCATTCATTAGGATGGTGTGGAAGTTCGGATGCTAGGAGTGCTAGCTTATGTGTCTGCCTTGTACCTTGACCGAGACTCAAAATTACGAGGTCTAGCACCATCAATCTGCAAGTTCCTTCTAATTGCGATAATAATAAAACAATAACGTTTAGAAAATCACACACCCAGACTATTGCTGCAAAAAAGCCAATAAATATGTCAGATTTATGTTTATTATAACCACTACTTAGTGTAATAACAAGCAAAGACTAATACTACTTAGTATAATAAAGCAATAACAAAGAGTTCCCTCAGCATAAGCATCTATGCCTAAGAGTATATATATATATATATATATATATATATGAATATCATGTGTTATCCGTAGTTATATCTAAAGTTAGTCTATTTGAATTTTATTTAAAAAATGTCGAATATAACATTACAATATCAGTTAAAACTTTCGTTCTATGTTACGCATTTTAGAAGTGAACTGTATAATCATAATTTGATGAATTTTTCATCCAATCGCTTCACTAACAAATAAAAATAATTGCTTTTATAGAAATGTTCTAAATCTTCAAAATTCACATTGTCATAGTTGACATTTAGTTTCAATGTTACAGAATTTGAAACGGATACACGTAACTACTACAAAACTAAAAATCAACTTTCGTCGATTTTACTTTACTATGAATAGCATACCATAAGATGAAATCCCTTTTTAGAAGCTCTTCTTGATGTGACTAGGATAGTTTTCTTTAAAGGGCAACACTTTCATAGGATGTTGATAGTTTCTTTTGAAATAGTTGAAGAAATTCTCATTTATTTGAAGTGTAAGATTGGATTGGGGTTAGTTGAACGCTGCACGATAACTATTATATGGACTATTTCGGAGTCTGAAAAAGTACGAAACTAAATGTTATACTATTCGATGCGTTTTTATTCTTTAAACAAGTTGTCTGATAATTTTTTTATTTGATATAGTTATTGAACATTTGTTCGTTTGTATTTTGCTCCGTTTTTATAGAAAATTTAACGTTGTTCTATATTCATTGAAGAAAATGAGTGTTAAGTTGTATTGAATATTTATAAGCTTCTGAAGAAAAACCATTTTCGTGTAAAAATACTGAAAACTATTCACGAATTTCAGAGGAATAGCTTCTTTTAAATGTTATAATATTCTTAAAATGCCTTTTTAAAAAACTTTATTATGATTTCCATTCTTTTTCGAAATGCTGAACTGATATTATCGGAAGTTTTGAGATGATTATAATTTTTCTTCTAATGTATTTATTGTTTTAAAAATGTTTTGTTAATTTTTGTGCAAATGCCAGATTCAATGATGTTAAATATTTGCTTTGTTTATAATCGCTTAATTTTTTCAAGTGTCATAGATATTTTATTGTAATTCCATATATCTGCCTTTTATAAAATTTGATTCCAAACAAACAAAAAAATTATTCAAATGTAAATAAAAACATGATTTTTTTTAAAAAAAATTCATTTTATGAAAATCAATTTAATATTTCAATATTTTTTTCCAAAAATATATTCCCAGAAAAAATATCTTCTTTAAAATAAATTGATCAAAAACAAGCGTCTTTTAGAGCTTTTGAAAGTAGAAAATTTTTATTTCGTCGAAACAAGTCACCCTTTTAATTTCAGACTTTAGTATATGTACGGATAAATTTTGAATTAACAATCTGCAAATAAATTATGAAACCAGTAAATAACATAGTTTTATAGATGGATGGTAATTTCAATAGAAGAATTTTGTTCTTGTAAGTTTTTGCTAAATGAAAAGCAATAACTTATCTTCTCTTCAAAATGAAAAAAAGTGAATGTTTTTATTTTATACCCTTTGTTTTTAATATTTATAAGAATAAAAATTGAATTGATAAGTTTGCTTTCAGTTATTTTCATTTGTTGGATGGAAAATTGTATGTTCTTTAATTAAAGAAGGTCAACATAATTATTTTTAAGAATAGTTTTTTTTTGTTGGAATATCAAAATTTAGGACATATAACTGCGTATTCATAACTGTACTTTAAGATACCATTCCTAAAATGCTCAAAATTTGTGACAAAGAGGGAAAAAGTACTTATTATTCAAAAATAAAAAAAAGAAAAAAATGAATATCTTTAATAATAATTTCCATGTGTAATGTTCTATTTTCCATTAAGAATACAAAAATTTTACAAGTAAGTCAAAATAATGAGATTTTTTTAGAAAAAATTCTTTTAAATATGTTTTATTGTTTTTACTCTGTTATAACTATAAGACTAATCTACTTTTCCGTAATTAATAGTAAACATAAGCAATACTTTAATTTTCTTGAATTGATAGTAAAGTTAATGTAATTCATCGGATCCTTTTAATTATCTTACTAAGAAACAATGTAACAACTAATTAAATGTCCTAGTTGAAATTCGATTTGACTAAATTCCGCACAATGTAGTTTCAAGTACTTTAAACAAACTACATGGTTGTGTTTGTACCTCATTAATTGGCTTTACAGAGCATTCCTTACAATAGCAAAGAGAAAGAAATATAAAAGGAAAATGAATACAGAAAGAGAAAACAAGAAGCTTAATTTGCTTAGTTCAAATTAGAATACTATCTTGACACGAAGGAAAGGATTCATTAAGTATATTTTTACTTTTACAAAACAAAAGTAGATTTTCTCTTTCAAATTATTTTACAGACAATTAGTTTTACTCAAGAAGTACTATAGTTTATAAACATTAATAACAGTGATTATGCTACATACATGTTGCATCTATCTGTAAAGTGATTTTTCTGTAAGTTGTTAATTTCTGTTTTTTTTTATTACAATAATCCTTAAATGTATACAGGGTGCTTCGAAACTCCTGGGAAAAATTCAAGGGGTGTTAGAAAAAATCTAAACAAGCAGGATCTATGTACGTCACCATGCCTCCTGAAATCTACGGAAGAAATGACAATGTGTGAGACAATTCGTGTTTCATGTTTTCCATTACAGCGCCGTCTAATCCATTACTGCTTGTTCTCTGCATCTGCATAATAGGGTGAAATTTACTTGTTTAAATGTTTTCTATCACCCCTTAAATTTTGACACGCAAGTTTTGAAATACATTGTATATCTTTAGATAATAATATGCATTGTTATAATGATTTTATTTGAAATACAGCAATCATTATTTCCAGTATGAGAAGAAAAGTACCCAAAAACAGTAACGCACATATATTTATCATATCGCAATTTTGTTACTAAGCAATTACAATTTTTTTCACTGCTATTATATTGCATTTCAGTTTTGCAATCAATCTGTTAAAGAACACTTTTCACGCGCAATACTAAATTCATATTATGGAAATAGTCATATGTATGTTTAGAACAAAATAATAGTACCATTCCTACAACAATAGTTCACGAACTAAATATAGGTTTTTTGAACAACAACTGAAATATATAAACACACTCTTTATGGTTATAATCGTATGAGACAGCTTAATGATTTGTTAATTCAAAAATCAGTTAACTAAATCTGAATATAGGAAGTAAAAGTTTGTGTGTCTTTAATTTCTTTTTATATATTCTTCTATAAACAGTTTTAATCAATATAGTTATTAGATAAAATTCTGAATTGTAGAACTTCATGAAATTTCTCTATAAATTTGCAACATATTTGATTACACCGTATGTTAAGGAAACTCTGATTTTTTTGCCTTATAATTTGAGAAGGGCTTTCTAATATATTATGTATTTTAAGATACATTTAACATATTTTTTATTCACCGCAGAAACTATTAAATTCCTTATACTATGAACTGATGCGTAATCATTGAGTGTTAACTAGAGATTATGAAGCTATGAATATTTGAATTTCGAGGAATTAAGTGATTTGTAAATATCTCTAATATTATCAATGTATAAGAACACCTTGTATTTTTGCAACCCAATTTTTAGCAAAAAGAGATTTCTTGAACTTGCTAAAATATTGTATGTTATATTTTTTCTGATTATAATTATTTCAATACATCATTAGAATTTAGAAATGATCGCTTAAATTTGTGCGACTCAAATATGTTTTGAAAATATCTACTTATTCTTTTACTTATATCATATAGAACTATTAATTATTAAAAGATAAAATACACATATTATTGTTTCTTAATGAGCATTGAGCTTTATTTCATTTTTCAAATTTTTAAGTTACTACAATTCGAAAAACTAAAGAAATCTAAATAAATATTTTCTAATTCAAATAAAATTACTCTCGCAGGATATAATAGTAATTTTACTATGGTCACCGAATTTCCAAATCAATTAGAAAAAGTAAGCAAATACTGCAAAATTCTAATCAAATATACATGAAAGAAATAATAGAATTTCTAAGATAACCACATTAATATATTAATGTTCAAATTTCTTATAGTTTGATGCAAAACATATTTAAATTTTTGGGAGAAACCATGCTTTTAGGGAATTGAGAGCATAAATTGTGAGATGAATAGTATAAAAAAGTTATTTATTTACCAGAGTATAGTAATGATGCATATTTTATGTTTATGGGCGTGTTTTTTATGTATAGTAGATAAAACATACATAAATAAGTAGCTGATTTGATGGTAAAAGGAGATTGTGTGTGTGTGTGACAGATTATTTAAACGGATAGCAAACTAAGCGAATCATAGGAAAACGTAATTTTTACACAAATAAAAGTGATAAGTTGTGCTCTATATCTTTTTGGTGTTTTGCATTCTGACATTTCTTTGGAGTGAATTGTCCATGATTATTCGTAACTGTGTTTAGGAACTATTAAAATCCTACCTCCATGATGAATGAATTTAATAAATGGATAAGTGAACGTTTCGCTTCATTCGAGTATAATAATCCCAGCAATTTCATTTTTTATTTGTATATATATAACCAATCAATAACTCCCGAGACTAACATTGAAAACAACATTTTTTTTTGCAAATTTTTTTTTTTATTCATCAACATAACACCTTTTGTTAATCACCCTTTAGGGTGATACAATCGTTCCAACGCTTTTCCAAATCTTTTTTTTTCCCCCAATTTTTTTTTTCTTTTCTCTTTTTTTTTTTTTTCCGCAAGAAATCTTTTTTGTTGCGAGTAAATAGCGATAAACAGCTTTCTGAATCATCGACTTGTTGCTGTTTTTGTTCCATCGAAAGCAATCGCGGCACCCACTTGAAAAAAAACTTTTTCACTTCACTTCAAAAAACCTTTTTCAGTAAATACACTTCCATATGATATCTGTGTCATCTCAGCAATCTCACGGAGCTTCACTTTACGATCTTTCATTATAATTTTTGTCACTTCACTCACATTTTCCGGTATAACGGCTTCCACAGGTCTACCCGAGCGTTCCGCGTCATTTGTGTCGGTACGACCACGTTTAAACTCGGCAAACCACCGACAAATCGTTGCTTTTGATGGACAAGAGTCCGGGTAACATTTTTCAATCCATTGTTTCGCTTGCACGGTGTTTTTACCCATTAAAAAACAATGTTTTATCAGAACACGAAACTCGGTTTTTTCCATTTTTTAAACAAACTACAAAACGACTTTACTCCAACCTCGATAACTCAGCTGTTTCTGGTCCGATCGACTTAAAATTTTGACACGTTTCAAGCAAAAGTTAGTACTCTAGAAAGACCTGGTTACTGGTTTACTACGAGCGCCATCTCTGGGTTAGTCTCGAGAGTTATTGATTGATGTGTTATATATATATATATATATATATATATATATAATGGACAAACTTTGCTCGGTGAAGCCTAATATTGAAGCATGGCCTTGCATTGCGAAGAGCGTATATCAAGGTGACTTGTCTTCGAATTCGACATGTATGCTTTGGATATACACATAAATACCATTTGTTAGATGAAACTGTTCCCGAGACGCTTCCTTGCCATATCCCATATTAATCACATTTTAATTATATGTCCGGTGTTTTAACCTGATCTTTGAATTTCTTTAAAATCATCTGTTCTACAATTGTCTGACTTGGTGGGGGAAAGCTTTCACCCAAATTGCGTTTTTACACAAAATTAGGTTTTTTATATTATATTTAAGAGTTAAACTCTTTTACATTTTTCAATGATCAAACTAATCTTTTTTTCCTACCTACTTTTAATTACCAAATATTTTTACCAGTCATTTACCAATTTTTTCTTATCTAATTTTGTTATAGATTTTGAAATAAAAACTTTAGTGTAATCAATGAATGTTTGGAGCAGATTTACCAGATTTGGCTCCTGCTCCATAAACACACAATCAATCAATCTAATTTGTTCATTACAAGGACATATAATTACTTAAATAACACATCGGCTGATAAACTCCCGGTCTGACTCACAGATGACGTCCCAAATGCAAAATTAGTTTTTTTTTGTAAGTACAGACCTTTAAAAGGTAGCTGCAAAAATGTTATGATGATCTGATGTTTGGTTCAAAAATTAAAGTGGTTTTAGTAAAAGAACTTTTTTTATTTTCAAAATAATGGGAAAAAAATTCGTGTATTGATAAAGCTTCGTTTTTTGATGGGAAAAAAACACCGTGGAAAAGAAAGCATTTTTGGTTAGTGTTTTCCAGATTCTTCACAAGGAAAACCAACCATTATTGATTGGTTTGCTGAATTTAAACGAAGTCATACGAACACTGATGTTGCCCCACACTCTGTTCGCTCAAAAGAGGTGGTTATACCGGAAACCATCAAAAATGTGTGATCACAAAATTGTTTTCAATCCAAAAATCTTCAAATTGCAGGAAATAGCAGACACTCTAAATATATCAAGGGAATGTGTAGGCTTTATTCTGCGTGAACGTTTGTCTATGAAAAAGCTATTTTCGATGAGGGTGCCGAGTGTGCTAACAGTAGACCAGAAACAATAACGAGTCGATGATTCTGAATGCTGTTTGAAGCTGTTTCGGCGAAATAAAAAAGACTTTTTTAAGTTGATATGCATCGATGGACAAAACTTAGAACTACCTATATACGCCTAAGTCAAATCAGCAGTCAGCTGAGTGAACAGTAGTCGGTAAACCTTGTCCAAAGATGCCGAAAGCGAAACAGAGTGGTGGCAAATTTATGGTGTCCATATTTTCGGATGTGTACGGTATTTTGATTATCGATTACCTTGAAATAGGCAAGACAGTTGATAGCAATTGCTACATAGCCCAACTGGATCGTTTGAACGAGGAATTTTTGAAGAAACGGATCCATTTGCAAAGAAAGAAAGTGCTCTTTCACCAAAACAATGCTACGTGTCACAAGTCTTTGGCTACGATGGTACAATTGCACGAATTGTAGTTCAAATTGTGTCCGTACCCATCCTATTCTCCAGATTTGGCTCCCAGCGACTATTACAGGTTCACAGACCAAAAACAAATGCTCGTCAGAAAAAGATTTTCTCGCATGAGGAGGTGATCGCCGAAACAAATGCCTATTCTGAGGCCAAAGATAAATCGTTCATCAAGAAAGTTATCGAAATATTAGAGAAGCACTGAAATTATTTCATCGTTCTTGAGGAAGACTATGTTGATGAATAAGATTGAATTTGACAGACAAAGTTGTGTTTTCTTCATTAGACTGGAAACATAAATTGTTTGTTAAAATACACTTAAATACTGCTTAGCATTCAAAATCGAATATGAATATATATCTGTTCGATCTTTTTAAAATTGTTTAATTTGTATGATCACTACTGAAAAGAATTCATGTAACACCAATAATCTGAATATTTTAACTCAATATTTACGTAACTTAATTAATTTTTCCAACATAATTAAATTTTTGTAGATTCCTATGCAAAAACAAAGATAAAAATTCACAAATTGAAATTGAAGTGAAAAATACATTTTATACACATTTAAGTCGCATTTTTCTGATGGCCATGGTCTTAATATTCGTCACCAGCGTAATTTAAATTCAAACAAAAAATTATCACTTGGGAGGTAGGAATGAGGCAGGTTATTGCAAATTAAAAAATTTCAACCCGAAATTCCTCACATGGGGTAACTGGAAGTTTGGAGACTAAGATACGATCTTAGATATCATTCTTATCACTTGACCTGATTAAAAGTGTATGAAGTCTGATACTAGCGGATCAGCAACGTTAATTCAAACCTATGAAGTTCAATGGTCAATTGTCTTCTTGATTCTTAATTTTAGATATAACATTAAACTTTTAAAGTTCTTTACAATCAAAATAATTTCAATTTATGTCAACAACAATTACAGGCTCAGTAAATAATATAATAATTATAAAAGCAGTTCATAACGCCGTCTTTAATTCTTATCTGAAGCAAAATATGATACGCTCCGACGGCTATTCATTATTCAAATAGATAAAAAATTTTAGAGAAGAAAGAATGCAGACAATTGATACTTTCGTAAGTGTTTGTTGGTAACCTTACGAAGAATGTTATTCAGCTTTTCGATTAATATTTACGTAAATATGACTTCTGAAGTCTTAGTTTAGTTACGATGATATGTCCGCTCGAAGAAAATGTTTTTTAAAAATTTGGCTCTGATCTGATTTTTACTTTCGGAAAGTTTAAAACCATCAGAAATAATCTCTCGTGTAAACAAAGAATACGGCAGAAGTTGCATAAACAGCACGCATTTTACGCGTGGCTGGGAAAGTTTAAAAGTTATCGCAAAAGCGTCATCGACTAACCGAGAGCCTATAGTCCGATTGTCTGTGATTATTTAGATAGACAACGCAATATTGACAGCCTATACTACTCAGATAGGATTGAGAAGAAAGGTACGTGCTCGTTGCTTGAGATGACAAAAGAAAGATGTGCTTATTTTGCAAAACAATCGCACGACCTCATATGACCCGCTGGAAAAGATTTGCAACATGAGCTGGGAACTTCTTCCTCATCCTCTTTACAGCCCTGGCATTTTCTCTTCGGATGATAATGAAAGGATAAGAAAACATTTTATTGGAGGCTTCAAGATCAAGGTAAAAAATTGCTTTAGGATTTAAAAAAAGGAGTCCCAAAATGAGGGGTGAAACACAGAGAAGTTGGCGAGGATTAAGTATATATAGAAAGTGAATTAAAAATTACATTTATTTAATAGCTCATTTTTTCTGTAAAGCTATTTTCTGTTTAAATATTAAATGGCTTTTGTATTAAATATCTTATTTAACACTCTATCTTTATATATAATCTATAATTTAAAAATGAAAATGCGCAACATGCAGAATCATGTTGATATGTTTTTCATTCAACTTTTATTTTATCACGACACAGTTATTATGTTGTTTTAATAAGTAAATTTAAGCGTTTATGAAACAGAAAAATGTCGATTTTCTGAGCAATATATAACCCCAATACATCAAGGTGAATTCATATTTAATCACACTGCGCAGCTATAAGTCTTTTCTTTCTTGGACAGAAAACTAAAAAAAACTTGACATCACCGGATTTCACATGGAAGTTAGCTTTTTGTGATATATGGGTGAACACACGTTAGACGTAGTTATATCCATTATTACGAGAGAGAAGTTTATAAGCTATAAAGCAAATACTTAAGCAAGAAACAAGAGCGGTTTTCTAGTTAGAAATTGCACTTCACTACATGAAGAAAATATTACTAGAGATGAATTGGAATTGCCTCAGGGATTTTAGGACATGACACATATTTTACGATCACCCCACTATAGGTGTTTTAGTATTAGTTCAGATAATGTTGAACAATGTACAATGTATATTTTCATCGATTTCTTTTAGAAGTGAGTGATATTTTATGCCATGCAAATTTATGGATAATGGTTGGTGGAACGCATTTGTAATATATCAATGGTATTTATTATTTAAATTCGCTTGAAAAATGAGTTTAAAATATATCGTTGCTACAAAATAAAGGAAACTAAAATATATGGAGAATTATTTTGTTTGGAGAACGCAAAGATTTCTTTTTATAAGAATATTGCATAAGCATGTATTAGTACAGATTGAGAGTTAGCATTTATCTGATTTAACAAATACTTGTAAAGATATATTTTCCATGAATAATATTTTTCATGCTTTTTTACTTAAGTTAATAAATAAAGCAAATAAATATTTTAAACATGTTAATGCTAATTTTTATTGTTTAAATTACTCAGATAAGAGAAGGGGGGGATGTGATTTTATTGTATCTACAACTTTCGTATTTTTCTTTCTTTTTTTTGTTTTTTTTGTTTAGAACGAAAAAAATTAAGCAGGAATGTAGAATAGCTTCTAAATATTACAAATATTAGTGGTGATTCAAGATTTGAGCAAACTTTATCAGTATAAATGTTATAAATTTAAAAAAATAATATTACATAGTGAAGAGTGTATCACTATGCAATATTTATTAAAAGGTTATTTTAACTTCTGATGTGGGAAGATATCAATTTATTTCATTTAAATTTCCTCTGTCTTCCTGCTTAAAATTTATTGATATTATGAATTATTATATTAATTTAATTTTTTAAGCTCATTAAAGCTTTTAATGATATTAGGAACTATCGCTGGAGAAAAGTCTGAAAATGGGTTTGAATAACATAAAAGAAAAATCAAACGAAACAATTAATTGAGCCTTTAATGTAACTTGAATATATATTGATTTCTGAAATTATTGAAAAACGTTTTAGTTAAAAAGTACTTGAACAATTTTTCATTCACTTTGCAAAATGATTAAATAATAGTTCTTCCTATACAGTGAGATATAAAATATGTATTTATGAAATATTTCCCCATATTATGCAAAATCATTGTACAGATATTTTAATAAAAAATTATTTTGTTTTTAGTTATGCTAAAAATGTATATAATGTTAAAAATGAAATCTTCTTTTTATTCTTTAATATGATAAAATATATTCTACTCTTAAATGTAAATATGCCAGAAATGGAAATACATAGAACAACCGTTTTATTAATAGAAAAGGTTCAAATGTATCCTCTTTCAGAGTAAACCGTACCCTCATAACGTTTCTACATGAAAAATATATTTCATTAACTATAATGAGTTCATTTATTCTACATAACTCATTAGCATTAATGTGATAGCGAAATATGTTAAGACTATTCTTAAAGGATTTCTATGTAAATAACTTATAAAAAGAAATCAGTTAAAAATACTACTTTATTCTACTGTGGTTTAAAAAAGTACTTTTCTTTAAGAATTCTATAATCAATTTTAATAAATTCATCTTGATGTGTATATATTCGTGATGAAAATAGAATAATTAGAAAAGTTATGTATTATAAATATAACAGGTATTGAGATATTTATACCATATATTGCAGGTCTCGGAACTTGATTTATATAATGTGTTATTGTAATTAGAAGCGTCGGAACTCTGATGATATTTAATTGTACTATTATAGGTAAATGTCATCGAAATTCGACATATCACATATATATGACTCTCACATAAATTCCGATGAATGATTTTAGAATAATGAAATTCGGCTCCTTTATAATTTTTTTTTTCATTTTATGCTATTTTTTAAAAATTTTTTTTATTAATTTTTAGAAAATTATTTAACTTTTAAGATTTTTTGGTTTGTTTTTTAATAACTTTCAAACTTTTGAATAAATAGTTAAGAATCATAAGGATAACAATTACTAGTTACGAGTATTAGTTTTTATTCTTTTTAGCATTTATCTACATTCTAGAATACTTATGAAAATAATTTGATTTAACATGTGAAGTTACAAAAATTCTTTACTGTTATTTTGGTTAGTTTGTTTGGCTCGTTCAATTTTCTAGTAATTCTTAAATTTCCTCCAACTAATTTAATAAAATGGATACATTTTAAAAATATATGCTTATTAGTTCATATTGATAAAATTTAAAACCAAAAATTTATATCCTAACGCGCTATTTCTTTTTCCCATGAATTTATTTTCTAAATTCTTAAACAGTAATTTTTGAAAATAAATAACTATGGTGGTTAAATACAAATATGGTTAGAATAAACTACTTCACAAGAAGTAATAATTATGCTTGTTTTCGAAAATCAATTATTCATAATATATTAAGTAAATGTAAAAGAATTAAATATATATAAAACATTTCTAGTTTTAATTCAACGATAAAATAAATTATAATAAAAATTATATAAAAATAATAATATAGAAAAAAATTATAATAACGATAAAAAAATTATAATATACATTGTCTTTATACGTTAACTTAGATGTACCAAAAATAACTCTTTCAAAATTAATTTAATTTAAATATGTTAAAAACACATGCATTTGTGAAAGTTAAAGGTGCTTATAAACCCACCATCTCACCGATACGCTGCATCATTAGTAAAAAAAAATTATAAACGTCTATTGGAATATAAACTGATTAATTGAAATAAATAATTGAATTTATGAATTATTTTAATTATTAAGATTTAGTTAAATGATATTATTAATTCCCTTATATTCTGTTTCCTTACAATTTTGTGCCTAATCAGTAGAAGAGAATCCCGTTGTAGGTATGTACGAAAAGTATTGCATTACTTCTCAGCATAGGGTTTAAAATTCAGAAAAAACCGAGGTAGATAGCTCCTACTTAACCCGTTTGATCCCAGCGTATCACATGGGATACGGTCGCGTTTGCTCTTCTGTGCCCAGCGTATCACATTTGATACGCTCCGTGAGTGTCTTCTACTGCTCAACGTATCAATAGAGATACGCTCGATGAGAGCGTTTTATTTGATTTTTTTAATGTTACTATATGGTGTTAACTTACAATACTCCGAAATCTATATAGATAGGTTATTTGGAGTGTTGACCTTAGTGATATGGGATTGGATTTCATTTCTGGCAACCAGGAGGGGGTAATTGTTAAAAGCACGTGTTGCGGCGCAGCTCTTTAAATGTAATGACATGATTTAAAGGGTGCACTTGCTTTCGGTTCGCTTTTTTTTTTCTTCTTGCTTGCTTCTTAGAAGTTGGAAGGGGAATTTGTCGCTCTTTTTGGGAGGTTAGGGCTTTTGGTAGCAGATACTCTCAGCTGTTCCTTCGGTTCTTATTTGTAGCGACAGTTCCTGACGAAAAGAAAGTATTTATCTGATACTGAGATTTGCGAACTAATGAATGAATCTGATAGTGATGTTAGCGAAAATAATCGAAATCTGTGTATAGACATTAAAGTAAAAAAAAAAAAAAAAGGACGAAGATGTGCCCTTTGCTCAAAATCTTGAAGCGTTAAAATAAGTCTGTAAGACATGTAACGTTGAACTATGCATTGATTTTTTTTTCTATAAATATACCACACATCAAAATAAGATTTATTTTTATAGCTATATGTTCAATATAATGGTACATCATTACACCTTGAAATTTATGTAACAAATGTAAATATATTTTGCATTTTCTTAAAATATCTGATTTTTATGTAATTATTTTATGTAAAAAACATAGAATTTTCTATTAAATCTTTTTTTTCTTTCGTATATATTAAGTTTAATGCATTTTAAATAATATATGTAAATACCAAAATATTTTAATGAATAGCCGATTTTAGAGGAATTTTTTCGCGAATTAGCTTAATATCTAAAATCGTCTGGGCACAGCGTGACACTCCGCGGTCAGAAGCCGCGGGCCCAGAGAAGCACTTCTTTTTTCTCCCTCTGGTAGCGAAAGGGTTAAAGAGCGTTTGAATAATTCGTATATAATTCGATTTATTGGCCAGATTTGAAGTCCCATTACGTAAGGCTTTAATACAAATGTTCATTCTTGCAATACATTACACATTAGTAGAAATTTAAATCATTGATAATGAACTGTAATATAAGACTTGTTTCCTGATGCTTAGGCTAAAATTGAGGTTGTAATTAGATCTAAGTTTTTTCTAATTAAGGCATGGTCAGATAGTCTGATAGAAACATATAATATGGTTAATGTATCTATGCTAAAATAGTTTCATAGATAGTATTATTATAGGGATTTTATCATGCCAATAAATGATATATATCATTAATGAATGGCTATAGAAATAAAATTATATTCTCATATTTTAGGTTCAGAAAAGTAACGCAATCTGAAAATAAAGTTTAAAGGGCTTAAAATATTGCTTGTGAAATAAAAATTAACATTATTTATTTGTCATCAGCATTTAAAAAAAAAACCTACTGTTCGGAAATATCAAGTATTTCTTTATCAAGTAAAATGGAGTAAAGGAAATTTTATAATTTGTTTCTTTTAGAGATATAGAATGAAATATGAAAAGAACTAAAAACTTTAAATGGAAAATATTATTTACTATTTCTTAAATCATCAGATCTTTTTAAGAAATCGTACTCCAAAAATATCTCTTACAAAGTTAAATAAAACAATTTTTCATTGAGGAAAATATCCTTATCTCTTACTCTCTCCCCTCCTACGAGAATAAACAATTAAACTCTAAAAAAAGTCAACTAAACCTTATTCGCTTAAACATTTAACTGATGGCACTTGAATCTCTGAATAGTATTTTTTAAATAATTTTAAACATTTTCATTTAATTTACTTTGGTTACCCTGTTCCACTGAAAAAAATAAAAGCAGGAACCACTAGAAAAGATTATTAAAGCTCGAAAAATAATTCTTTCTTTTCTTCTCGACGCGACGATAGCTGACAATTGAAATGTCTCGCTTGACAATCCAAGCTGAGCTATTAAAAAGTAAAGAACAATGTAGAACGGAGTTTTCTGATTGGTTGAGCGTGGAATACCAATCAGCGTTGATTTGTGAAATCTCACCATGGTTTCTCTTTCTTTCTTAACTTCATTTTCGCTGGTAGAAAAGATATTGGATTTCCATTTTCATCATGTGGCGAGGAATTTTTAAAACAAATTCTTTCTTCTTTATAATATTTGATTTAGTTTAGGGGAGAAAAATAGTCATAGAAGTTTTATTTTTCCAAAACCGTTATGTATTTAAATAATATTAAAAGTAAAGATATATATAGATTAATACATGGTATAATTTGAAATTGTTTTCGATTGTTTATACAGCACTAAATATCCAATGCACACTATTTTATTATATTGCTCAATACAGAGCTAATACAACGATGTATTAAAAATAACTTATTTGTAAATTGCTTTTTTGTAATTTCGTTTTAACATTTGTAATACAATTAATTTAAAGAAATTATTTTAAAAAACTATAACTTTAAATAGTTTTGCGTACATAAATTAATTAAAAATATTTATGTATAGAAAATAATACAATTATTAAAGAAATTAAATTTCAGTAATATTTTTGTATTTAATGAACTAATTTGCTTTTCTTTCTTTTATTTTAAAAATCATTCATATATTTCCATAACTTCTGTACTTTTTTTAAAAAAAAACATACATATTGTTACTAGCCTGATACAAAGTGTGTTTCGAGATATTTTTAATTATTATTATTATGTTATTATTGCGCCGGTATGATACATGTGTTATTATTGAGTTCAAGAATTTTAATTGAAATACGTAACTAGGTTGAATAAGATCAAGCAAGAATTTTTATATATGGAGTGAATTAATTTTCGTTAATATCAGAGGTAAAAATAATACGTGCTTTTAAATTTTGTTTTGAAACCGTTGTTATAATTCCTTTCTCATTTTACTGATCCATTTTAGTAAGTTTGAATCTAAGTTTTATCAAAACTTTTAATAGCATAATCAGGGATATTGCTTTTTAGTTCATTTAAAGTAAATAGTCTATTAAGCAGGCAGTGATTTGGTAGAGAAATAACAGAAATAAAAAAAAAAACACAAGCTAAATTTAATCACATGTAACTTAATGTGGGTCAAATTTGTACAAAATTACATTTGGATGCAAATTATTTATGTAGCAATATTTAAAAATTCATTATTAATAATAAATATAAATTTTGGTTTAATTGTTGATTTAAATGGTATTATCTTTGATTACAAATTGAACATTTTAGTGTTATATCATATTTATTACAAAACTTCAATAACTTTTGTAGATTTTTCAGTTCCCTATCACAATGGATTAAAGGAAATATTGTTAGAAATTGTAAGATTCATATATATATATATATATATATATATATATATAACACATAAATCTTTTTTCTTCTAATTTTAAATTAGTAAACATTACGTTTAACAGTTATGTTACTAAACATACTGTCTTTTTAAATTTAATTTTAACGCATAATTTATTATAAAAACTTTCGTAAAATTACTGAACGCCTTATTTAATAATTCCCAGAGTTACTTAAGGTTTTTTTTAATGAAAACGCTTGGATGGCCTTAAAAAAGAAATCTTAAATTCCCAGTAATTGAAAAACCTTAAATAAGTAATTAAAATCAGTAAAAGAAGCCTGAAAACTATGAATATTAAGCAAATTAAATAACACAAATATTTTACAAGTAACGAAATTAACCGTACTCGTAAAAATTACTGAAGAAAATAATTGCAAAGAGCTATTTTCCATTGGGGAAATTATAGTTCTTGAAAATTAATAGGAACCAAAAGGTTAATTTATGTAGTTTGGCACATGTATTTGGAGAAAAAATACATTAAGCCGAATGGAACATGTCAGCATAAAAATCAGTTGACGCTTTCTTCTTTATTATTCTTTAGCACTTTCTTAGTGAAATGAAAATAATTCTTTCGTGCAAATTTCTGTCTCAACTTACTTGAATTTTAATTACAATATCTGTTCTTTTCATTTTATGCAAATATAATAAAGAAACTGTTTTCTTTGAAGTAAAAGAAATTTCATACAATAAATTAAAGATTGAAAGATTAAAATTTTACTCTGTAATTGCCAATGTTTACTTCAAAAAGAAACAATGTACAAATTATATAAAATGTAAAAATATATGTTTTTACATAAATTACAGCAACTAAGTAAGCGTTCATCTAAAGCCATCAAATATTAGTTTTCTTAAGTGAACTTGATATATTAGCCATAAATATATTTATATATGAAGTACAATTCTATTTTTTCTTTGTTAGAATTTAGGCACTTTTAGGCTCTACTGGAATTTACTACCGATAATGCACTAGTTAAAATAATATATAACAATTATTCCTTTGACTTTTTAATTACATTTCTAAATTTTTATTTCAAAAGTAGATAAGATATGATATTCTATTTAAAGCATTTTATACTATTTAAATAAAAATTTATATTAAATAAATGTTGATTATAAATAAAAATCTTCTATAAGTCTTATGGAAAATGAATCAAAATTTCCATACATTATTACCTAAAAATTAAATGTTAAATTATTTTGAATGAATAATTTCCATTAAATCTTATAAACGTTTGCATCTAAATATAGGTATATTTGCAATTAATAACTATATTTGAGAGCAAACATATTTGATGATTTTCATTTCAAAATTATTAATAAATACAATTATTATATATTAGATTAAAAAAATTTATAAGAGTACTAATTATACAAAAAATATAGCAATATATCCTAAATTAAATCATTATGTATTTTATTTTATTGGTTACTTTACACTTTCTTACCTTAATTTTTGTATAACATATCCTCACTATGTTTCTTGATTACGTACACAAATGATTATTTTAGGGTGTTTTACACATCTGCTACAATATTTTTAATACCCTATTTAATGCACTTTGAATTTTTAATCAAGAGGTAACCAAAAATAATTAAGAAATATCATGAATTTGTGATTGAATTGTATCAAATAAACTTTAATAATATTGAGATTATTATAAATTAAAAGAAAAGGAAAATAATATGAATGCTTGAGAATTTCTGTGCACAATCAGTTTTATATCATTTTACTGTTACGCAATGATTTAAAATTATGATTTAGTAAATTAATATCTATTGTTAATATCTTGTAAGATTCTGTACTTCAATTACGGAATAACGGTTCATTGTAATATTAATAACTTGCCTCATAATTTTATATATTTTGAAATTATTATGTTAATGTGATTTTGTATTTACTTTCCTTAATTCCATAGTAAGCTATATATGAACCATAAAACTCAAGTAAACTGAACAAATTGTAGATTCAGTTATTCAATGAGGTGTTTATAAGTGAAATTGACCTTCAATATTTCGATTTAAAGGCTGCCAGATAGTTGTACTAGAAACCCGTGCTATTCTAGAATTTTTGACGGTTCCCCTAACGGAAAATAAATGTTAGGCATTAGACAAAGGAATTTCTAGACGAAGCATATATCATTGAAATAAATCCTACTGCTTTCCTTTTGTGTCTTACTTATCTCTCATAATACAAATTACAGGAATTCAATATCTTCATTCATAAAATTTCAACATTTGTTAGAAGTTGTACAACCAAATTTATTTCTAGTGTCTTTGAACCTCTATGCCATTTGCTTTGTATTTTTCACCTGTCATAAGACAACCACGATTACTTTGTTCTGGTAGCATTGTAAAAGTTTGATTTTTAAGATATCTAAAATAAATTAAAATTTATTTGCATATGGTGAATTTATCATTAATATTTTCATTTATATAAACTACCTTAATCAATTCAAAGAATAAAAGAATTATATAACTTTTACGCACACACGTGAGTATGTGAAAAACTGAAATAGAAATGAAGAAGTTAGAGAACAATAAATCTTGAAAATATGCTGTTTAATACACAAATTTATATATTATTCCTTCAGTGCGTTGATTTAAAATATCAAGACAAATATGGATGGATTTGTTTGAAATATAAAACTGATTGTGCACATATTAAATTAGTATATGCAGGTGTAGGATAGAAAAGTAGAGTTGCACAGCTTTATGATTCCAGCTTCCACATTTAGAATAGCAAGATTAGACCCAATGCATTTCTTGTAACTTACACCTTCTTTTATATTATGAAACATCAGGAAATTCTAAATATTTTGAAAAAATTAAAATTGAAAAGCTGGTTGCTTCGATTTAAGATTCAATATAAAAAGTTCTAATATTTAATAATGCTTGAATATTAAATGTTAAGAAATAATAAGTTTTTTGAATGATCAAAAATTACGAATAAAAAATCAGCGTATTCCATTAAACCATTCAAAATTTTAATTCCATACCATCATTTAATTTGGCCAGCTATGATGTTGATGAAGAAACTTATACAACTAAAATGAAGGGATCTATAATGAACTATATTTATCTGTATAAAAGATAGTGATGCGGACTGATATATGAGGGAGTACAAAAAGTACCTGCTTTTGACGATAGATGGCTTTGATAAAGCAAGTTTGTGCCAAGGCGAGATATAATTTTCCAGAAATTATTATAATATAAATCATCATAAAGTAATATGTTGAAAGAATTTGTATTGAAATGTTGTGTAATATATATATATATATATATATATATATATATATATATATATAATGAAGATCAAAATTATATTTCATGAAAATAATTGAACGAAATGTAAAAATACTGTTTCGAAACAAAGATTCAAATCTTGTTCGTCGAATAAGTAAGCGTATACGTGTAGGTGGGCGAAATTAGTTGAAAAACAGGATTTATAAGCGCGTGCTGAAATCCGCATTTCGTTCGTTAGTACATTTCGCCGAATTTCTTGTTTTTTTTTTTTTTTGCAGCAATCACTTAAATTAAAATTCAAGCGATAAAAGTGAGTAACGAGCAACTTGTAGATGATGGAATGAGGTGGCAAATTGTGGGAGTTGTAGGTAGGCTAGAAGCAGGCCAATCTCAAATCCAGATTTGCAGATAATTCGATTTAACGCTCAGCTTCGTGTCAAACTTATGGAAACATTTTAAGGATACCGGATCCGTCAAGATGAAGCTTGAGCAAGGTCGTCCAAGAGCTTTGACGGCCAGAGAAGACACTTTTTATCAATTACAGCGAGGTGTAACAGGGACGCTACAGCTTCTCAAGTATCTCATGAATTAATTATATGGGACCACTGGAACCAAAGTTTCAAGAGTGACTGTTTCTAGAAGATTTCATGAAAGAGGGCTGTTTTCACCAAACCCTGTTTTTTGCCTCCAGCGAAAAGAAGAGTCCGCTTAAAATGGTGCAGAGATCACAGAGATTGTTGCATGGATCAATGGGTGACCGTTCTTTTCACTGATGAGTCCCTTTTCAGCCTAACGGGTGATTCTTGCCTTACTTTCATATGGAGAGAACCAGGGACACACTACCTGTCCTCCAATGTCAAAGAGATTGACCATACGGCAGCGGAGGCTTAGTGATCTGGGCAGTCATCATTTTGGGTGATCTCACTCCTTCATGTCTTTGAAAGAGGCACTGCGACTTGAGAGGTATAAGGAAGAGGTCTTGGAGCCCTATGTTTGCTTTTTCAGGGGTCAAATTGGTCCTGATTTCATTTAAATGGACGACAACGCGAGGTCACATAGAGCTCAACTGGTCGACGAATTTCTTGAGTGAGGTTATTCCATGGATCTATTGGCCAGACAGATCTCCCTACTGCAATTCTATAGAACATGCCTGGGACGCTTTGGAAATTGCAATTACTATTCGCAAGCCTCTTTCTAGAACCGTCCAAACCTGAACACTGCGTTGCTGAAGGAGTGGGATCAATTATCACAGGAACTCTTGAATTCCCTTTTTTCCAGCATAAAATCACGTTGCGAGGTGTATATATCCGTAAGAGGGGACCATAGCCCCTATTAATCTATTTCTTTTCTTCCTTTCTGCAAATGATCTTTCATACCTTGAGACTCTGATGAGTGTTACGAACGATAATGAGAGTGTATTATAACTGTTGTGCGGTTATTTTTTTTTGAATAATATCAACCCTATGTACACATTAAATTTCATTAAAATCTGTTCAGTAATTCTAGAGATAATCGACCAAATCGGAAAATTCTCTCTTAATTTTGAACACCAGTATATATATATATATATATATATATATATATATATATATATATGAATTTAAATTATTTCTCGACATGTCATTAAAATAGTAAATCAATTAAAAATAATAAAGGTGCAAATATTTTAAAGTGTTATAAAATAATTAATAGTTACATAAAGAAACCAAACTGAAATTTTCTTTTACAAGGTAGAAATAAAATTAATAATAAAAAGGATCAATCAAAGTAACCAATCAAATCAAATTAATAAGAAGGAAACAATCTAAGTTTTTGTATGTCTACAAACGAGTATATACAAGAGAAAAAAAGTAAAACATTACAAAACTTATAAATTAATATATCAATAACGATACAAAAAAAAGAAGAAATAATAATTAAATACCCATGAAAATACAGAGATATATAAATGATATACTTCATGAACAAAAATGACACAAATATAAATTATTATTCAGCAGGTTGAAAAAAATGAAATGAAAATAATTTTGGTTCTAAATTATTTTATATAACATTTTTCAAGCGTCGAAATAAAAAGATAATACTTATACATCGCTAAAAAATCACCAATAAAGACGGAAATTAAATATATATATATATATATATATATATATATACAATATATAGCGTACTTTATAATTAAAATATCATAAATTATTCCAAATAATATTCAAAGTGTAATGAGCTTATTGACAAAGCTTACGAAAATTATTAAAGCTAGTGTAAATTTCATTTTTATTAATCCCGGATATAATTTTACAAAATATATTATTGTAATTAATATTTCTGAAAATTTTATCATTATTTTCCAAAGAATTTTATATACTCTGTATAAAAAGAAAAAACGTGCGCCACATTATTATTATTATTATTTTTAAAGACTGTAATATCTTCAATATATATAAATGTATTAAAACCATTATTGTTAATATTATGTTCAAAATAATATAAATAAATATTAGCAAAGCAATAACTTACAGGTCTACCTTTGGGTGAATCTTTAATGTGCTTATATATTTTACTATTAAAAACATTATAATTTCCTTTTAATACTAACTTATCTAATTGATTAATTTTTTCATATGCTACAACATCATTATTATAACGTTTTTTACAAATCTTTTTGATAACTAATAAGAATTTACAAAATCTTTAAATTCAAAGCCAAAAACAGCACATATCTGTTTATTGTTAACAAATTTAATTATATCAGAACTATTTTTTTAATTATAGTAGTTCTATTTATTAATAATATTTTGCACAATTTGCAAGAACCTTAAAGCAGAATTATATAAATATTCAATAATTTAGTAATTGTTCTAAATTTAAAAGTATTTTTTTTTTGAAAATTTTCGTATTAAAAATATGAGGAAATTAAACAAATTTTATATGAACATAATTTTTCTTATATAATCCTATAAATCTGTTAGAAATTTTAATCTTTCTATTGATCTTTTCTCTAAAGGAATTATTAATTTCAACATGCTTTTTACTGAACCATTATAACTGTTTTGCAAATAATAGCATAACTATTAGCAGTAGAATTACACACTCACATACACACACACACACACACACACACACACACACACACACACACACACACACACACATATATATATATATATATATTAAGCAATAATCTTGTGGATATGCATACTTCCAGTGACTTTATTACATGAAAGTACATCTAAAGCTATTTTAGATGTTTGAAATGCCTGTAGTAATCCTTTTTCATGAATCCAATAAATATATTTCTTTTATATTCTCTATCAAATTATTCCTTCTCTTTTCTATTTAAGTATCAAATAGAACGGCTCATTAATTATCAGACGAAAGATATATTATCCAGCTGAAAAGTTTAAGTCTCTTGATTGATCAATGGAACTACTATCAGATGTTTGAATTCTTTGCAGACGTGATAGCTAATCACTTATCAGTTAAGTGGTGGGAACTTATAGTTTAAGCAGAAATAATCTTCAATAGGATTAGTCCAGTTCGGAAAGTAGTTTGATATATTTCTAACATTTGTTTAGTTAGAAAGTCCTAGTTCATTATGTTAGTGTACTTGTTTTTACGCAGAATCACAACCGTTATCATAGTGATTTCATGAATTTATAACGCCTAAAGTTTTATTTTTCGATTGTTTGCATACTGTACCTTGCTATGTACAAGAAATTACGATACATTAAATATATAAAATAGTATTTTTACCCTCAGTAATATCAGCGTCCTTAAACAACCTTATTTTTATAGTGATTGTAATTTTAATTTATAAAAATAATTTATCTCATTTTTATTGATTCACAATATTTTTGTACATTAAAATATTTCTCAAAATTCTGAAGTTCCAAAATATTTCAAGCGATTAGGAATTTTAATTAAAACACTATCCAGTGATTTTGTTTATAATTGCGAAAATAGTTACGTTTAAATTTGTATATTAAAATAAATTTTTATTAGAAATATAAATATACAACAAACAATTTGATATTGTTAAATTCAGATATAAGAACAACCCGGAAAGCATATTTTAAGAGACATTTTGAAAGATTTTTTCAATGAAATAATCTATGTATCCAGTGATTACATTTATTACCATTTATTGACGTAACAACTCCTAGATGGCGCCGCGAGACTTGTACAGTTTCCCTCCGGGGTAGGAAATGATACAGACGTGTGACTGGATTCAGCTGCTGGAGATCTGAAGTCACCATCACGCGTTAGCCTCTTCCTATGCTGTTTTCTTGAATATTTGCGATAACACATGAAGTTGTAAATAATGTTAGTTATTGGAAGTGTTCTTACGTGCAGGAAATAAATCATACTGGGCCCAGAAATGGATTATTTCTGCTTATTCAATAATTTTCGATTCATCACAGCGGACTGTATAATGGCGTGGGGCGTAAATCTAGCCGCCTTGAAGAAATTGCAGAACAGGTGCTGTAAACCTAACAACGCAGGAGAGGAATAGCTGGTACATCTTGCTATAATATTTGCCTTTAGATGTTCCTGTTTAAAGCCTTCGGAAAGTATAAGGCAAAGTGAATCATCCGGGTATCTGTTGTGTGACGATTGGAAACGCGCAAACCAGTTATTTCCTGTCAAGAGTTTTCAGAATTTTTTTGTGTGTAGATGTGTCAAGAAATTTCGGTAGCAATCCTGCAACAGTGTGTCATTTCGATAATGACATAATGTTTCGATAATGTTGTGAGAGTTTTACCAAAATCTCGTAGTAGCAATCCCACTGAAGTGTTATTGACTGTGTCAGAACATCTGACACATATCAATACTAAATTTATCATTTCTCCCTGATATTGATTTTAATTATTATTTTGCTTCATATCTTATAGATAAATTTCATATTGAATTTATGTAGCCTTACAAATTGATAATTGTTTTGCATGGTATTTGTATGGTAAAATTTTTGTTTTAAATTTTATTACATTGAATTTTTTGTATCGCTGCACACTGATAATTTTTAATCTTTCTTTATATTATTTTATTGTTTAAATTAATGTTTCTTGTTTGGTATTTTGAGCATGTTATTAGTATATTTACCAAGTTATTAGTTTATTTTTTGAGTACGTTATTAGTTTTGAAAGATATCTTTGAAGGCATAGTATCAAATAAAATAAATGAAGATAAAGAAAAAAAAAAAAGAGGAAGCAATGCGGGAAATTCAGCTGCAGAAAATACGACTGCAAAATGAGACCCGGGGAGTTCCAAGTCCCCAAAACCTACCTCAAACAAGGATTGAGTTAAAAAAAAACTGTTATCAACATTCAAATTAGAAGTTGATAACATGGGATTGTTCTTAACTCTATTTCAGCGTCAAATGAAGCTTCTGGACCTTGATGAAGAGCTGTGGGTTCCCTACCCTCATTGACCGTTAGCCTAAGGAGAAATGCAAGGATTACTCACACGTTCAAGGAATTCTTCTCCAACGGTTTAAGTTAACAGCAGAAACATTTCGGGAACTATTCTCACGACACAGAAAAATACCAAATGGGATCTGGAAGGTTGACTATTTTGAAATTCGTTTGAAGGTTGGCTCAGTGAGGTTTGCAGAATTTGATAATTGCTGATCAAATGAAGAAGAGATTCTGGACAGAATATAAGGAACATTACCTGGATATCTGGGAAGAACTAACCTTGCCAGTAATGTTAGCAAACAAGCTGGAGGCTTTTGACAACATCTGGCGTTCCCTACCCAGCGGACCATGGAGACATGTGAAGGCAGGTGAAACCTTAAGTGATGGAAATCAGGTAACATACAGGAAACCTGAACATCTTCCAAAAAGGGAACATTAACATGTTGTTCCAAATGAAAGATTCCCTTTCATATGTTATGGATTTGGGAGACCAGAGTTTTTAAAATCTACGTGCTCTACCTGCAACACCAACTCCTCACAAAAAACAAACGTAGCAACAAATTATGTCAATGCTTATGCAGCTGAGATTGGAAGCTCTCGATTAACCCTAATCGACATTACTTTCTGTGGGGAAAAAGGACGTGTATGTTTAGACACAGGATCTTCACATTCAATAGCTTAGGAAAAGTGTACCAGTATTCAAGGATAAGAGATTCATCTTCCAGGAAACCACGTTAACAATGAGCTTAGCCGATGGTCAACAGATCACAGTTAAGGTCTTCACAACCCAAGTGATGATAGAGATTCAGGGAAGATCAGTCATGTCCAGGTTCACCATTCTCCCAAAGGCAAAAAGAAATCTAACTTTTCTATGAACAGACTTCCTTAGTTCTGCTGATCTGATTCTGGATATGAAGAATGTTATGCTTGTTGGTACTTCTGGAACAACCCTACCTTCAAATATCCATGTGGTGAATAATTGGACACTCCGTCCATAGGTGAGAAGATGTCTAGCAACACCTGTAAATTAAGAGAGGGGGAAGTGAAAGTTTAATCTCTATCCAAAAGGAGAACGTAACCTCTTATTAGAATCCCACTAAAATACCTTTGAACTCAGGGAGAAGTAATATTTGTTGAAAAGCAGTAGGATAACATAAAGTTTTACGCGGAATAAAAGGGAAAATCTGCCCCAAAATATCAGCCCTAAGAAAATGTCTTTGTGGCATGACATCCACTGAGCAACGCTTCACGAGGAAGAAATGTAAATCTAACGCCACGCAGAGATGGCCCCTACGTGATTTTAACACAAAGGTCAGTTTCATCGTATGAGATTACTAGTATTGATTATCCGGGAGTACCTCTTGGAGTTTATCCCACACCCGCTTTAAGTCCTTGTAACAATGACAAGGTAATATAATGTTATATCTTTGGTAAGTACTGAAATGATTCATAACCCGCATAAGAGTCAAGCATTGTGCATTTTACGAACCTTAGATGTATTCTTATGAATGAAGATCTTATAAAAAGGCAATTAAGATTGAGATGTTTAGAATTGTTGGAACTAAAACAGAGTGTGGAACTGCACTGAATTTATAACATTAAATAAAATCTCAAAAATGATTAAAAATATCAAAAGATAAGAAGAAAAATAAGAAATTTTCTCAATGTAAACTAAATAAAATCTATATCACATTTAAAGACTGTCTGAAGATTTGTTAGATGCATATGTAGTATGTAGCTCAAGTTATTATAATTAGCTTATTGTTGGTATCGGAAATATTAATTCAAGTTAAGAACATTAATAATCAGTCCTTTTCATATAATCTATAATGTGTTTTTTGAGTATAGTATCAATCCATGATAAATATTCTACATTACCGTGTGAATGAATGTTTAAAAAATATTGATATAGCACTATGTATTTTAAAATTAATAAATAACATTTTAAGATCAATAACTTTATATTAGATTTAACGCTTGAACTCGCTGAGACTGTCACGCCTTTCCACCTAATGATGGGCATGACTATCTACCAGCACACATCCGCTATATCACTTTGACTCCTGATGAGATCGGTCTTTGTGTCGGATATCTAATATGAATGGCGATCACTTGCAGAACTATCCTGAACTCGGTAATATTTCTGATGACAGATGTTCTCACTACTGGGAATCTCGGCGTCGAATGGATGAAGCCAAATTTGGATATAGGCTAAATGAAAATGAAATGAATGAAATCTTAGACATAATGCATAGCATAATGATGGTATTAGTTAGAAAATTTACATTTCTATTTTTTTCGAGGCATCTGATTATAAAGGAATTCTCACCGATCTGACAGAGGTGGGTGATGCATACATCCACCCACGGTCGGAAGCGTAAATTAAGGAGAATGTAGAACTAAAAGTATAGCATTCCGTAGAATCCTTATGACTTCACGAATAAGATGAGGAACTCAGTATTATCGTAAAGGAGAGAGAATGAGGGAAGAATTAGAAGAAGATCTATGTAACTTTGGCAGGCTTGCATTTTAAACGTAAGGTTAAGAACCGTGCAAAATTCCAATAAGGCACAAGAAAGCAGGGTTACTAACAGTTCAATGCATGAATTCTCAAAGAATTAAGTTGCCATTGAGGAGGAATTAAGACATCAAGAACATAAAATTAGGATAGGAGAAGAAATTACGAATGTACGAAAAAGGGCTGTATGATTGGTATCAATGCACAGTAATGTAGTCAAAAGTCGAAAGCAGTTGATTTTTTCCATGGTATTCAGTTTGCGAGTTCTGTATAACGTTTTTACGTAGCAAGGAGACTAAAGATTTAATATAGTTATTCATCTTACATTTAAGAATGTAACATGAGGAATACTGAAAATAGAATGCGTCACTATATCGTATGAAGAATGCATGGGGTAAATTAAATATTATATGTCCCTTGAATCTAGAAATAAGGTCATACTAACCAAAATCTTTCGGAAAATCTATAAAAAAAATCATTATTGTTTTCTGAAGACTTTGTTCGAAAGAATAAATTGTTTCACTTCAGCTATTAAAAATTAGATTAACGAAAAATGAAAGATTGAAAATTTGTTATGTGTGTGGATATTTCTATTCGGTTTCGAGAAAAATATAGTATGTCTTTTTTATACCTACGTGCTTGTATCAAAAATATAATGGTAAATAATTTACAATAGTTGTTTAGTTTTAAAAACCAGTTTATTATTGTGGATTTAATGTCAAAGTAAAAATAAAAGGGAAATCATGCGTGATAGAGGTACTTATTTAAAATCGCAGATATTTTGCTACATTTTTCCTTTTGCCTTTTTGCTTCCTCAAGAAAATAGATAAAAATACAGGCTTGCATACGCAGTCTTGAGTTTCGAAGCGTAAACCGAGAATTTTTCTTCTTTTGTACCTTTCTTCAATAGTCAGTAAAAGAAGTATTCTCTCTTTTAAATTTTAAAAAAGTCAGTGAGTTTTCAAAACTACTTGAATTTTTTTCTATTACAAAAAATATAGGTTTTTCCAACGTAGACTCTTTGGAAAGAATACATGTTTGCGAAAAATTTGTTATAGAAGTTTTTAAAAAAAATTCTTATAAAAACAAAAGTAAAACTTTCCATATGTGACAGATATTCAAAAAAGACTTCATAACAAAAAAAGTAAATATTTCGTAAAGGAAATATAGGAAGTATATTATAAAAATCTGTAGCTATTTATCCATTTATAAAATCAAAAATAAAGAAATACTTTGAAAAACATCATATTAGAAGATTAGCTTAGGACAATTGATATTTAATTTGGAAATTGGTAAATTAATACAAATATAGTAGTATTTGAAAACAAAAAGTGCAATATAAGATTTTAAAAATTTTGGAATAAAATTTTGAAATTGGTTCATGTATTTGATATTTCATTTTTTGGAGATACTTATGGCAAAATGTTAGGTATTTTAGAATCACTAAATGCTATCTAAGAGTGATACAAACAATTACCTAAATGTATACTTGTATAAAGTTCTTGGCATATTAGATAGATTTTTATTAAAAGACAACCTTTTTCAGCAATTTCTAATTTGATACGAGATTTACAAAATGCTTAAGTTAAATAACATAGAACTTGACTGCTTATCATATCTTTATTGTTGTGATAAAAATTCATGCGATTAAATATTAAAGTAAAACTACTTAATGCAACACATTTTTGTAGTTTCTAGTCGCATGGAAAAGAAAAACCAATTTACATTATGATGTTATTTTAAGTTTTTTCATTGCAAATATTCATTTATTTTTGTATCAAATACTAATATTATTTTTATCTGTGTGAATATCTCGGTTGCAAGTATGACAATTATATATATATATATATATATATATATATATATATATATATATATATATATATATATATATATAAACATGAAAGCTGGAAATTTAATATGACATCATACATTTTCAAACATTAGCCACATGTAAAGTTCACTAGAAAAACCAACATCTTCATGATTGGAAAACTTTTAATAAAAAAAGTAAATGAAATCCTTTTTTTTTATTTTCAAAAAAAAAAGTGTTTTAATTTAATCATATTCTATTAAACCATATGCACAAAAGAACATGCATTTTATCGAATACATACAACATTTCCCGAGTACAACAAAGTTTCCAGAACTTATAAAAATGTAATATTTCCTCTGGCACTTAAATAATCAGAAAGTCCAATTTGCTATAACAAGAAACGTTTATATAAGAACTGCTGAATCGAAAGATGTTATTTGCGTGAATATCCACTTTTCTAAATGAACGAAAACGGTTCTAGCTTAATTAGTGTAAGTGCATCAAAGCATTTCCTTCAACTGAATTGTCAAAAATAAAGTTCATTCTCTTAAAATACCACGAATTGGAAATACTTGTTTAAGAATATGTTTATGCTTTAATAGAGTTGCATTTTTCGTATTCTATATAATAATCTCTTCGGTTTTGTGTCTTTATTTAAATTGATATGTATTTGCAACAAACATGAATGAATAAATATATAAAATCCTTGAACAAAGTAGTTAACTGCATAGTATAAATTTATTTTAATCATATGATAGTTTATACGGATTAATAAGTTTAAATGTGAGAATTTTTCCATTATTCATAAGTGTAAATAAGGATATTAATGAAAGAAGGGATATATTGTAATCCCTACTTTAGTAGATAAAAGCGGATTTTTGTTGATTTAAGAATGGCTTCGATTGAGAGAGAAAATTTGAAACCTTTTTTTGTATTTTAGGACTTTTTCCACTGAATAAGTTAACCTATTGAAAAAAGCTGCTTGCCGCCTAATTCCGATTTTCATTCAATCATATTTCAATGAAAATTTTCATTCCTCACTGAAGTTTATGAAATAGAAATATTTTTTTACAATAGACTAATAATCATATTATAGATTTTCTGAGAAAGGCCGTAACAAATTTTCATCATATTTCAAAATTGAACCAAAGGTCTACGTTAAACGCTAGACTTTTTATTAGTGAATTTCTATTAAATTTTATTTTTATTATTAACATGTTTAAGTAATAATTTTGTATTTTTGTTCTTTTTATTATATTTTGTTATAAATGTATACGTACACTGCACTTGAGACTTGTGTAGATTATGTAACCGTATTAAAAACTAAGTTAAATTGAATTAAAATTCGTGTACTCAGTACTCTATAACTACAGTTTGCCTCTCTACAATATATGATGAAATGGAATGGTACCCTTATTGTTCTCATGTATGTCCACACTTGATATAGAAATTTAAAGACAAAAAATTAGATTAACTGTTTTTTTTAAACATGAGATCATTTTAATAATTCATTTCTAAGTTTTTGCAGATTATTTATCTAATACTGATATACATACTAATATTATACACACGTGGAGCCATATACTGTACACCTTTTCTGATAGAAAAAATTTAACACAGTGATAACGGTATAATTTATTACTTATTTTTTATAAACAACAGAATTGCTTACAACTATTCATTTCTGCTTAAAGCAGTATTCTTATGCATAAAATGATTTCCATATTTCCTGACCTATATAGTTATTTACGAGAATAAAAAAATATGTATGGTTGTGTATGCGAGTAAAATGAGTCTTTATTTCAAAAACGTAGAAAAATAAATTGATATTGTATGTGTATAATCACGTGAATTATGATAAATATTAGAATTAATGTTTTTTTTTCAGGTTATAAAGAAGTCCCTAACATGGATTTTTAATTTAATCTTAGATACGTTAAATAATTAATTTATAACACATATTTTCATCAAGGAGGATCCATAATGTTTATTATGCAGTATTTCATAACATAAACTCTACTTTTATTTTTGAAAGAAACTAGTTAGATAGAAAACTTATCAGTTTAAATCCCTCAATTTTTTTCAAAATACATCCTATTATTGTTAAATATATACGAGGATGAAGTAAAAATCTTCCAACCTAGCAAAGATACAAGACACTTTTTCCGAAAATTTATTTTTACTTACCTATATAATCTCCTTGTAAGTCTACTAACTTTTCCCCGCAATTATCCCAACATTTAACCTGTTCAAATAGTACTCGGCGTCTTTCTCTGAAAAAATATTGTTTATGAAGGTGATGGCTTCGTCATTTGATGAAAATCTCTGTCCACCGATCGGAATTCTTAGTTTACAGAAAAAAAGACGTATCTTGGATTAGACCAGGTGAGCAAAGAGGGTGGTTAAGGAATTCAAACCATAATTCATAGATTTTCACACGGCAACCACTGAGGTGCGATATGTGACATTGTCTTGATGAAACTGATTTTTTTTTTCTACAAATGTGTGTGTGGCTGTTTTTCAGTAATTTCTGCCTTCAGCTCGGCATATATTGAAACGTAGTATACTTCTTCAGTGTTTTTTCCTGTTTGAAGATAATCGATTAAGATAACTAACTCCATGACTATCACAAAAAAAGAAAGAAAAAAACAGTCGGCATTATTTACCTAGCCAAAAAAACAATTTTTGCTTCTTTTGGAACTGATTTCCCTTTCGCAGTCTACTGTTTTGACTCTATTTTTTTTTTTTTTTTTTGTTTCTTGCTTGCAATGGTGTTTCAAAGTTTCATCTACAGTAATTAATCGGCACCCAAAGTCTGATTTATTGTACCTAACTGATCCAACAGAGCAATAAAAATATTCTTTAGAAACAGCAAACAGCGAAAAAGTATTTTTCTTATTGATGAAAGCTTTTGAAAATTGGTTCCTTGTAATTTTCAAAATTTTAAAGAAATTTCGTTGTTTGAAATTCTATCTTGTAGCCCTAAGATGACAATTTGCAGTTTCAAGGCAAAGTAATCACGCATAAAAAGAATATGCTAAACAAATTAACAAACATTGGTACAGGGTAAGATAGATACATACTTGATAATTATTCATATTATGCGGCTTTTTCCACGTTCTGTTCAATATATACAGAATTTGAAAAATTAGGAATCTGTTTTTCAAAGATAAATTTGATTACAAAATTTATAAAAAGGGTACTTTAATGCAGTTTTAACGAGTTATAATATGAAAATTAATCTAAGCTGTATTCATATAGTGTTTACCTATTCAACTTAATGTTGACGTATACCATTCCCTTAAGTGTCTATAAGCCGTACCAAATGTGTCTACAAATGCATTTTAAATACAGTCCTTCCTGTTAATATTTCATTTTATTTTCTTTGAGACAATCTTTTATTTTCTTTGAGACAATCTTTTATTTTCTTTGAGACAAAGCACAATCTTAGTTGGTTTGTGAAAACATTATGTATTTAAGTAACTTAGAAAAATTAATCCACCCAATTTTGTAAAAAACTGCTTTTCTCAGAGTAATGAAAGAAATATATAGCTGAAATTTTACCAAGCGGAAACGCTAATTTATTGCTTCATTATAATAGATTAAACTGATACGAATGACAAAACCTTAAGATTCTCTTCTAGTGGTCATTTTGATTTTGGGAACGTAATGGTAATCCTATAGAATATTTATTACCGTTATCAAATATATTATACTTTGTCTATTTGAATACAAAAAAAAAATGCATCTGGAAATGCAAAATATTTTGAAGGTTTCTGCAAAATTATATTTGCTTTCCGAATTTTGAAAATATTTTAAATTGTTTAAAATTTCGGAAAACTCACAAACAAATCATTAAAATAAGCGCAAAACAAATAAGGGAAACCTTCTTTATTTTTACTTATTTCGGATGCATCTTTTTTGCATTCAAGTAGATAAAATATTAAAGATTTGAAGACGGTAGTAGATATTCCATAATATTAACATTATGTTAAAGAAAGCAAACAGGTCATTAGACGGAAGCCTAAAATTAAATATATTAATTTATACTATAGCGGAAGAAAATAATTTTTGCTCTTTCAAGTTTTCTAGTTTTCTTAGATAATCTTCAAACATAAAATCATCAGAACTAAGACATTCACAAAATTCTTATAAATTATGTCATACAATATTCTATGATTTTTTTTATTGAAAATAAAAGTCTAAGCACTTAACTATGCTGGAATCGCAAAACTATATTACAATTTGGTGACATTCATTATAAGAAGTTTTTCGTTAATATTCCTATGATTATTCTGATTTTTTTATCAAATTGAGAAAATAGATTACATTATTACTTTGTATATTATTCTAACTGTGTATACTATTGTAAAAATTTATGTAAGGCAGCTATAAATCATGACATAATTCCATAGTAAGACATTTTAATTTATATTTCAATTAATTTTAACAAAAATTCGCTTAAAGGGGTCTCTAATGAGTTTAAACATCAACACATACACGAATTTGTAAAAATGCAAAATTAGATTCTTCTCAGTTAAATGTATATATAATAACTATTCTGAGCCATACTCCATCACAGACAGTTCAGCAAAACAAATTTCCTAAACATGTTTATCCGGAAAACAAATGAATCAGTCAAGCAAAAATTGAAATGTCTTACAAAGAATTAAGAAGAAAAAAAAAAGATACGGCGCTTTCGCTTTAAAACACAGAAACAAACATGGGATAGATAAGTTGTATTAAGTTTATTCTCTTTAAATATATAGTAAGAAATAAGCTAATAGAATCTAAAAATCGAAATTCAGCCAAAAAAGACTGATGCGATTATTTAATATTACGCGTTATATAAACATAATTTTCTTCTTTTTTGACGTTTGATAATCTTTAGATACTTATCTTTAATAACACTAATATTACCTAAAATGTATAGAAAAATTTAAATTAATAATAATCTAACTCAATTAACGTTTTATTGATAAATACAATTAAGTAAAATAATTTTCTTTTCTATAATAAATTGAAGATTAAATTGACTTAATCAATGTGTAATCTGAGAAATCTGATGAGCCATATTATAAATTATTTATACTATAACATTTATACTATTTATACTTCATACTATGATTGATAGACTTAAAATTTGTAAGACAGAAAAAGTTGTCTGAAAACTTTGACTTCAAAAACATGATTAATTAATCGGATGCTTAAATAGGGTATTTTAATTTGCTTCAAACAAATATAATTTTCGGGTTAAAAAGTTATTAAGATAAACATTTTTGTCTACATATACAAACGAAACTTACGATTTCTCAATTTGAATTAATATAGCACTAGAATTTGCTCAAAAGTTTGAGGCGTCGGAATCTGTAGTTGTGATTCCAGATCAATGAGGATATATTACTCCTAATTTCTATACTAGGGGACTTTGAGGTGCTGTTCAATTTAATGTGCAGCAAGTCAATTTATGTTATGTGTCGAGTCTTTAGAGAAATCACGATTCTAAAATCAATATAATTGTTTTTGTTAGAAAGCAAACGAATATTGGAAGCTGCTAACTGTAACTTTTATTCAGCTTCATAAGCGGCGTAGTGTGGAAATTAAAAAATTATAAAGATGAATTTATTTAACTAAAGCACTTTGGAAAAGTTATATTCCTATACACCTCTTGTGTCATAGCTGAACTAAATGTACTAACACTAAAGAGCCAATAAGTCATTCAAAGAGACGTAAGATAGATCTTACACACTGTATTTATTTCACAATTTAGTACTTTAACGACAATTGAACACCAACTCTCCCAAAATATCTCCCTAGATATATTCGCCAGTCCCACCAATGCCAAATTAACAGAGTATTACGAACAGGGCGAAGTTGAGGCTGTCTCGATTTCTAAGCTCCACTATGCCGTCGATAATTTGTAGCAATTCTCGACCCCATTTTCGACTATAGGACAACTGTTAAACGCTACAGTCTCTCGGTCTCTATCGTGTGTCTCAAGCTCAGCTTATATATTTCCTATCTACCTCACTTCACTTTATTCCTACCTGCCTCTAATTTAAATTCTCACGTTTCATTTTTGGTTAGGAAGAAGTTGTTTATTTATTGCAATCAATCTTAATTATAAACCCCCAAGGTTAATGAAGAGAAAACTGCGAATAGCCCAACGTCACAGCACGAGTTAATATCCTCACTTATATAGTCAGAAAAGCGTTCAAAACCAAAAGAATAAAAATTTGTGAATGCAATAAGGTATACAATTCAGAAATAATATATATTTTTTTATTTATTAAATGATTCTTTGATTTTTTTCCTTCAAAAGAATATACAATTGTAGAAAAAAAGAAACTCTTTATAGCTTCCTTAATTCTCTTCGCATTAGGATAAAAGTGATATCATTGTAAGTTATTTAATATAGTAAATTAAGTTTCAAAAAGAAGTTTTCTTGATCTTGATATGAACAATTGTAACAAAACTAATTTATCATAATGAAATAAACTCAAATTTCCAATTTAGTGAAACATAATTTAAGAGTTTTAAGTTACATTGTCTTAAAAAATCCTCCATTTTCAATTGTGTGGATCAGGCATTTATCGATATAAAACCTTTTAACAAACATATTTCACAGATATATACATCAACCGATAGATAATCAGCTTCCAATTATAAAAATGTAAAAATAACTTAAACGTATTGCACAAACATTACTTTTGACCACTGAATTATTATTAAACAGAGTTCTGGAAAAAAATAAGTAACATGCATCGATTTTTTTAGATGTTTGAATTTCCGAATTTCCTATATTTTTAAATCACTAAATAGTACAAAATATTCAAAAATGAAATCCTGATTATGCAGACATAATATACTCTCTCTCTCTCTGTATATATATATATATATATATATATATATATATATATATATAACATCCTTAACTTTCCGTCCATATATCACTAAGTGTACGAAAGTAGAAAAACATCATGGATAGTCCTTTTTATTTATCTGAATACATTAATTAAAATATTTTATGCTAAAAATAAAAGTTTTAATGAAAAACTGATTATGTAATATTTTGTTAAAAGATTAAAAATAAATAAGAGACTGATAGTTTTTCAAAGTAATTTGATATCTAGCAAATTGTTTTGCTAATAGATTTATCCAAACATATCTAAAATTAATAACTGAAATCGAATGAAATTTGGAATATTGGCTATTAATACATATCTACTTAAGCATTCAAAATAATTTGTTCTAGTATTAAGGAAAAATTATTAAGGAATTAAATATGTAAAATAAGTAAATTAATCAATCCATTCTACCGTTAACGTCATAATTTGGTTGGCTGTGAATTATTAACAGTTATATATGTTTTATCCAGCTGCGGTAAGAATTACGAATCCATTAAAAATGTCTGTCAATCTATCAAAATTGGATTGGTTTATGAATTCTGTATGAAAAATAATTTTGTTGTCCTGATATACAGTCTGAAAAATAAATACGTGATATATAATCTGAAAATTAAATGCTTTATTGAAGTTCTTACGAGTAACACTATGTGATCTGTGTTCACTATGACAAGTAATTATATTCTCTTTAAGATGTTGTAATATCTACTTATTGTTATTGCACACCTGTTGGAGATGGTATCCACCAAGCCCAAAAATAGGGAGAGCAGTTAGTTTAATCACACATTTATTCACAGTTTCTACGCACCAATCACATATAAACAAATATTTATACCATTTACAAAACTATACAAGCTTCCAAACAGCCCATATTTCAATTTAACCCGCCCTTGTGGTCAGGAGAAATTACATTAAAATAACCCGCCTTACGCGGTCAAGATCCAAGAGCATTCTGAAAATATTACCCATGAACCCGTGAGCTCTCACTTACACGAGACAAGGCGCCTCCTGGCGGGATCCGAGTTATTTATTTTCAACAACACCTTGCGCAACTGGCTTTTGATTGAAGTAAGGGTAATAAAAGATATCTCGAACTTTACATAAGCAAAGGGTAATATAATTATTATTTAATGTAAGATTGTTTGATTATTTATAAACCTGTTAAATTAGCAATAAACGTTTTTATTGATCTGAAATTAATTTTAGAATCGTTTTCATTTCTAAGCGTTGAAATTCGGGTATTTGAGATGAGAAATTTAGGAGAGGGTAATTTTTGTTACCTTATCATTTTTTCTGGATAACAAGGGCATAGTCGAAATTCTTTAAGAACTACTAAAACAGTAATAATTCAAAAATCAACCAAGTCTGCAAGGGCTATTCAAAATGTATCCAAGTTAAGAATGAAGTAGTTGACTTTTGTGTGTTTATCATTTTTCTGTTTTCTGGGAAGTCTATCTGTAGGACGCCCTTCGCATCTTAAAAATTTAGTCATTAGGAATTTTCTGACCGATGATACCGCTTACGTCTTCTTTGGAGCAGATACACTGGAAGGAGCTCATTGTTTATGATCTTACTTGATTTCAGATGTATAATGATGAATTCAGGTTTCATCGGTGATGACAACTCGATGCTACATTACAACATACGCAACGCTGGCAAGTTACAATATTTATTGTACACTAGATTAACGTCAAACTTGAAAACATTGAAAATTCTGAATATCAATAACATAAATTTGTAAGATACAAAATAAAATTTTAAATTAATGCATTTACAAAATATCCATTGAGTACTTACTTGTATAATTGGTTTTCATTTAATGTCGTGTTTTAATATCATACGAGAAATATTGACAACGTACTAATTTATATTTTAAAATAAATGTAGTATTTAATATGACCGAAAAGTAAAACTCTGAATTGACTAATTGCTTCACGTCTCATTTAAAAACAATGTGAGAGATTTTGGTGATCAACCCCATAAATTTAGCTTCAGTTAAACTCAAAATTATGAGATAGGTGAAGAAGATGACATCAGAGATGGCAACCTACCTCCAAACTCCCATAGTTGTCCAAAGCGAGTATTTGGAGCATAGACAAATTTAACATGAATCAAGCCCTTTATTTGAGTAGTCTTTAGTAGTATCTGGAATTAAACCTCCGATTCGACGGATCAATGCCTGCCAGTAGCTCGCGATGATGACTTCTCATATACCAGAATCGCAAAATTCTGAAAGAACTTAAAAGTAAGCCATGATTATTAAATACATTTAAGTTACAAGTATTGTATAATTTGAGTCTCTTGAATGCATATGCAACATAATGCACTTATATGTATCACACACACCTATAAAACAATGTTTCATTTATACAAAGTGAAACATAAATAAGATGTGAAACTGTTATAATTTTCAGTAATAATTAAGAATATTAAAAGTATGACTGATGATGAAGAATAATTGTTTAGTAATGATATCTCACAAAATGAACATTTTCTCAATGATAGTGAAAAATAAAAGCATTTCCTTCCTATACTTTTCATTTTATTATTTAACCGTATTAAAGTTTTTGCTCCTTTTAAATACTATGTCTACGCAGCTTTGCAGTCCTAATATGTATGTGGTGCCAAAACTTTAAAATAAAGCCGGAAGCAAATCGACACAGATCAATATTTCATTTATCTTTATTTCGAAGGCGTCTTCGTTCCCCATCTTCAGATTTGGTTTCAATCTATTCCTCGACGCCTTCGGGAAATTTACAACCCACCTAGGCATTTTGATTTTTAAAATGGCTTTTCTAAGAGTATCTTCCATCACTCCCTGGTGAAACGTAAATGTTACATTTTTTCCCCTGAAAACGTTTAACTTTCCCTATGTAATCTTTATGAATATGTTGAATTAAATTACAGTTATTGGGTGAAGCGCTTTCGCTATGTAGATCACAGGGATAGTGTCTAGACAGAGTAAAGAGAAATTTTTTCCCCATTTCAAAGTAAAATTTTAAATTTGCTTCATAAAATTGGCCTGGGATTTTATATAAACCATATTTTAAAGTTATTGCGGGAATTAAAAAAAGAAAATGGAGATGGCAATCATTTTCTTAACGATACAAAATTAAACGTTAATACTTTTTATTACGTACAAAAACTTTAACAATCGTTTTGAATTATACAAATGTTTTGGATAAATTTAAATATTACAGATCTCTTATTGATTTTTTTTGAGTCAATAATCCTACTTAATCTAATCTTATGGAATATGGAAAAATGTGTCAAATTAGAAAATCCATTTTTTTACTGTTCGATTCGAAACGCTCAGCCAATTTTGTAAGTATGTTAATCTTATTTGATTTTCAATCTATTGATATTGGTTGTAAGATTTGCGAAAAAAAAATTGTGCACTGATTAATGCTCTTTTGGGCTGTCCATTTGCGTTATTCGCAACATATCTTAATTTTGAATTTATATGAAAAAAGTATGATACCACCATCTCTCCACACACACACAATATAGTTTTATATAAGAGAAAGAGTATATATATATAGTATATATATATATACAAGAATTAACCAAAGGTATCCAGTGCTTTTCTATGTGATCAGCGGCCGAATCGTGACTAAAATCTACAAATATCTGGCCATTAAATATTTATAGTAATGCCATAATAAAATCTAAGATAGAACAAATACTATCAAATATATCAAATTTTTGTAGGTAAATAAACTGAGATAAATGAGTAAATTTCTTAAAAAATGATTAAACAAAATGCTTCTCAATATTTCAGTAAGAAAGTATTTTAAACCTCTTCCCGAGACAAATACATTTAAATAAAAGATTTATAAGAAACTAACACTCTCTCTAAAGATTTATAAGAAACTAACACTCAATCCTACAAGCTAGAAAATTTATCTATTCAGATAAATTATCTAGCTTGGATTAGAAACAAGTATTTGTAATCTAAGAATTAAGGAAGTCCATGATAATGTTTCAATTTAATGATTAAAATGGTAACTCTCTAACTTCAGTCTTCGTATTTCTTAGAAACCAAAACTGATAAAATAACTGAAATTTTTTCAAAAAATGAATATTTAAATGCACAGTTCTGACTTTTAATTTAAGAAAAATTGCAATTAATTATGTCAGTAATATCATTGCACATAATATAAAATTCGATTTTATTTATTAGAAGTATCTATGTAAAATATCACAATTATTTTCATTTTATCATCAGGATTCTGAAGTATTTTAAGAAAGTGAGTGTGAAATAACACAAAGATTAATTCCAGAGATAAATACTTATTAATGCGATTATTATTATACTCCATTTTTATACTTATGTAGTTAAAATACTGAAACACAACAAAAGCCCCAATAGAAAGAATTTCTAAGCCATGAAGAAATTTTTAATAAGAAATTTTTCCTGTAGGAAAGTTAGAAACATTTTGCGCCATTCACCATGTGACGGGTAATGAAAACAAATAAATAAAGTTATCCTATGCTTTTTAATCTAGGCATGAATCGAGTCTATCAAGTGGAAATACAAATGTCTTTAAGCAGAAAATTACCAAGTTTTCACTTGAAAACACATACAATGACAAACATATAAAATAAAAAATTATTTAAATTTAAAGAAAGAAAATGGGAGAATCTAAATATAAAGAAGTTCAAAGCTCAACAAAAAAAATCTTTAATGCAACCCTTATTTTTTGTGTTTAAACCTCTCTCTCATCTCTACCTCATATGAGGCTTCTACAATAATTCAACGAAACAGTGATTTAAAATCATTTTTCTCAAAAAATTTTTTCGTTTGAGTGATACCTCTTATCAATTTAAGCCTAAAATAGGCTCCCAAAATGTTTTAGTATATCGTAACTGATGGCGACACTAATCTTGAAACATTGAAATCTGATTTTGTAAAAGAAATGAATGCAAAAATAAATCATTTGATTTTGTTACTGTAATATACGTCCAAATGAGGTAATTAAAAAAATTTCTTGTTATGAGACATACATGTGTCATATGATTCCATTAAAATTGTTTACTTTTAAAAAATAAACTTCATATCTGTTGGAAACCGCAGTGCGTCATATGAGGGTTAAAGTAACACGTAATTATAAATAGTAAATTCATTAAAAAAAATCAAACTAAACAAGTTTTAGTAAAATTTCTTAATAAACTGTTTTATATTATCATGTTTAACATAAAATGAATAAATAGGAAAAGATAATGATCTTGTAAACAATATATCCCTATTTTTGGGAAATCAGGAATCCCATGTATCTGGAAATAGGCCTATTGATTATTTCTTTAAAATGCAGCCAGATTCTTTTTAAGAAGAAAATAATGCATGAATCAAAAATGTATGCCACATTAAAAGGGAAAGAACATTTTGCCCTTATTCTTTATGAACTGAAGGTATTTTTAAGAATAACTTTTGCTTTGACATACCTTCAGTATTCCAGATTGAAACTTTACTGGACACCAAAACGAGACTAAGCATTACTGGTGATTATAAGACTCAAAATCGCTTCTTGAAAAAGAAAATACCATCATTTTGTTCCAAGTATTGTTACTCACGACAGTAAGAATAAGCTATATAAAATCAGACCAGTATTAGACCACGTTCCAAGAATGTTTGCTGACAGCTACGACCCGGAAGAATATTTGTCAGTTTATGAAATGATGATTCCGTTCAAAATAAGGTAAAACATCAAACCATACATAAGATGTCCATGGAGAATAAAATCCTGGCTGTTAGCTGAAGTTTCTAGCTATGTTTTTACATTTAATGGAAAAAATTTCGACGGGAACTAAACGAACAAATAGGTTGAAAAGACGTTAGAAATAAATTGAAACCTTTCAATGAAGTGAAACGTGATCCAAGATGAACATTTTCCATTACCATAAAGTGAGGAAAACATAACAATAACAAGGTGATTCGACAACTCAGCTGTCCATGTAACCTCAACATTTCTTAGAGCAAGTTCTGTAGGATCAGTGAAACGTTGAAGCAGTCAATAAAAACATGTTACTGAAATTTCAAGACCTGCTTCCATTGAAATGTATAGTAAAAATATGAGTGGAGTAAATCTCATGGATTCATTATTAAAACTTTTACTTTTATTCATAAGTTACAACATGAACAGGTGGACTTCCGAATTTTTCAGCATATGCTAAATGTTTTCCTCGTAAATTGTTGGATCTTCAGGAAATTATATCCTGATAATGAATCCATAATTTGAATTTAAGTCATCTATAGCGAGTTCTCAAATTAATAAAGGTAGTTCGACTCAGACCAAGTACATCGAGAGATCCACCGACAAATAAACACTTAAAAGTGCAAGCTCCAGCTGAATTGAATGGTGGTTAGCATTATCCAGCTAAACACTGAGCAGAAATATGCTACCAAGTGCTACTTATCCAGCTGTCCCAGGAAAGCTAGATACACATGTGCTCGATGCAAAGAAGCACTATGTACTGAGTGCTTCCAGGTTTTTCACAGAAAATAAATTTTCTAATATATCCGTCCACAACTTCATTGTATTAAGTAACAATTGCTAAAATATCCCTTATAGAACATTAAAATAAATATTAAAATTAGCTCAAATTTGTTATCAATTTATTTCCTCTCATTTTTCCGAACAGTCATGTTCTTCTACAGAATTTAAATTAAGAATTTCAGTACATTAATTGATTTTTTCTTCGGTTTTTTTCATTATTCGTAAGTGAGCAAGGTAACTAAAGTAAAACTTTCTTTCTTGAAAAATTGGATACCTATTGAGAGTTATTTAAGTGTTAATACAATATAATAACACAAAATACGTTGAGCAAAGATAATAAAGAATCAGGCATAAGATAACATAGAACATAGTAACCTAACAGGCAATCTAAATAAATATTATTGCTAAAGTTAATGAATATAATTAATTTTCTTAAGTGACGTCTGAATCACGCCTAGCTTTACACTTTTGGTAAGAGGTCTAACGGGACAATATTTGAATCTAACTATGTATTATTAAGAAATCTATTACGAACATTTCAAATTTATATACATTATATATTATTTTTTCCTTCCTGTATTGAATAAAATCAGATTCTTTATGTGAAAAAAAAACCAAATTTCTTACATTATTACATACATATTAAAATTTCAATGCCTTACTAAGGCTGGGAAAATATTTAAAATATTTCTATGTAGAATTTGTGGTGGTACCTCTTGCAACCCTCACATCTTACCTTGAGGCAGCAGGTTGATTAATTGTTTTTTCAACATAGAAATATATAAATTTCGTATATTCTGCTTACGCACTTGTAATTCTCATATTGTTACTGGTACAGTTCTTAGTATAGTTAGAGAGGTGAAAGAATCTTTGTGTTATTAAACTACACTGTCTGCAGGCAACTACCATTTATCTCATTCTGAATCTCCTCCTGGACATATAGGATCTTCTTCTAGTTGTCGACAGCCAGGATCAATTGTATTCTGCCAAGAAAGCTTAAAGATATCAAGAACTTGTGCCTACATTGTCCTGAGGTGCTTTTATACAGACATCTCTATAGCATTTTGATGGCCCTTCGAACTCTTACATATATTAATGCGAACGCTGTAAATTGACAAGTTGGCGTTTATCACCAAGTGGTAACTTTAAAGTAAACACTACCAAATAGTATTAAATCGATCTACTGGATTCATCCTGGATGCTTTGAAAATATCCTGAACTCATTTGCCACGCAGCGTAACAATACAGACCTTTCCGTCATTACCTTTTCCTGGACACTCGAATCTTACACATATCAATGTTAACTCAGTAAAGTGATGAATTGCTGTTTATCATCAAGTGTTATCACTAGGATAGCGTTCGATCGCATCAGTTATTACTTTTTTCAAATGTTTAAACATACTTTTGGGCAGTTTTTATATGTATGGATGGGTGATGATGTTCAATATTTGAAAAATCTTATATTTATACGATAAATAAATGTTCATTGATAAAATATTGAATTATCCTCAGTTATTTGTAATTAATGATCTGAATCATTTGAAGCGAGTTGTATGCTTGTGCATTACACAGTCTCTGCAAATTAGAATTTTTTTTATAAAAAAGATATTTTATTCTAACAATTAATTTATTGCTTCACAGGAAACATTAAAAATTGGAAAAAAAAATGTTTTAAATTAAGTGAAAATAAACAATAAGTATCTTTAAAAAATAATTTAAAACAAAATCATACAGAAACAAAAAAAAATGTAAGCACATTGATTGGAAATTAACTATACGGAGATAAATTACCCTACACTGAGTTAGAAGTACATAATTAAACCTACATATGGGTCCTGGTTTTATATAATATTCGGTATAATAATGGTAGCTAGAGCTACGACTCAAAGCCTTCACACGATATGGCGTACTTTGAAAGTTCAAGAATGCAGAACCATCCGAGATGACTTCTTTATTTTAATTGGTAATGGTTAATAACTGCGAAGTCATTTGCTAATAGTCCATATGTGATTCAAGTGGCCATTGTAGCACATTGGTCAGCGGTTTTCGTCGAGTCATTATTTAAGCAACTATTTCCCGTTGTGTAGCCGAAGCTAATACACGTTAAATCTAAGGAGGATCAAAGTCCTCCCATTCGCTTAGGGTGGAAATTTGGTAACGGAGGTACCTGATCAGTACTTGTTCTCATCACTTGATCGAGATTAAAAATTACAATCGAATGTTCCATGACCAATTAAGAAGTGAATAATAAATCCTGAATTGGAATAAAAATTTAAATTTGGTCTTTGAATATAGGACTGAACCCACATACTGGTATTACAAGTTAATCACCAGGACTTCCGGTCAGCAAATAGTTAATTTGTTTTAAAATCTTAACTATATGAGACCAAGGGGCAGGGACATTAATTCTCTCACCTTCAGTCACATCTAGTTTTTCAAATGAATCTGCAGTTTCATTTTAATATTTTTTAAGAGGGCCCGAACCCAGTATAAATAGTAAAAATCTGAAAAGATTGCAAATTTTTCTTTGATAATATATATAAAAGTCAATTTATTTTTAGTACTCTGCAGTAGGGATATTGATGATAAGCTATCGGAATGAATAGCAACTTTGAATTTATGAGAGACAGCCCTCAAAACGACGAGCCCAATTGCCGAAAGCTCAGCCTAGAAAACTGAATTATAAGAACATGTACATCCTATTTAGGACACTCCGATGGAAGACGCACACGGCGAATCCATTTTTGTACCCAATCCTTGATCCGTCGGTGTAAATCTCCCACGGTCCCGAAAATTTGTTAAGTAAAGGAATTTATTTTTCAGAATGAACAGCTCAGAGTGAAGTATTTGAATCGAATGGGATATTATTAACCAGGTGAAAAAAATTGGAATTATGCTGCTTCCAGATTTGATATTTAAGAAAAGGAAATTTTGGTATAAGATAAATAAGGGGAATCCTAGCAATTACTTGCAGAGCAGCAGTAGGAAGCATCCTATAAGCCTTGGTAATTTTCAATAGGTAAATTTTCAGAATGTAGTTTTACTTGGTAATTTGAAAGTATTTTAAATAACATTACAAACCCCCACGCACCATATACTAAATACTGTTCTATAACATATAGGTACCATAATTTATAATTTTTAGAAATGAAACAACCGCAGAAAATCCTATTAAAATTAATGAGAAATTAAAAATTTTTTTCTTTAAGATAGTTAAGGTGGGAGCTCCAATAGAGACAGCAATCAAAGATATGTAAGCAATACACACAAATATTCGAAAAGAGAATTGTCTCAGAATTTACATACATTTCACATTGAAATTTATCTATTGTAATGCGTTTCAATGCATATTGTGTTTATGACAGGAATTTACATCAAATATAACGTATTTGAATAATCAAATAATATAAAATGCTTGATATAAATAAAAATAAAATATTTCTTATATTACGGTCCATATATGTTGTGATTATTGAGACTATGACTACTGAAACAATGTTTCTCAGAGATATCTCTATTTATATACTCATACATATTATTCGAAGAAAAAGTAGCTTTGAAACCAACAGGTCACACAATGCCGGAAATATATATATACATTCATGGACAAAAGAATTAGCGCACCAAGAAATAATTGCGGAATCGTAACGAAACTTGGTATGAAGGTACATGTCGGGGAGATATGCAAACGATTAGAAATGCAACGTGATAACGCATTACGTATAGCAGGTAGAGGGCGCTTAACGTCGTTCTCCGTGGAGTATAAAACAGGTAATCAAAGCTTGTTTGAGTGTGCTGAATCGTTTACAAAGGAAAAGCTGAGGTAGAGGCTATGCCGTTTTCGAAAACAATATGAGCAGCTGTCGCAGTTTGAGAGGAGGAGAATCATCGGCATGATGGAAGCTGGGTGGTCAGCTAGGCGAGTAGCTCATCAATTAGGCCACTCTGATTGTGGTGTGAGGAGGTGTTGGGACCAGTGGATACGAGAGATGTCATTTACACTAAAACCAGACTCAGGACCCCTCTACAGACCAGTCGTCGAGAAGATAGCCACAACCTACGCGTACATTTCATGAAAACATTTCTTCTCCTTTTTCAACAACTGCTTCATCGGCCACCATCCAGACACAGGTAGCACCTTCACCAGGGCCCCCTGTGTCTTCTCGAACCATTCGAAGGCGCCTGGCTGAAGGACATTTGCGATCGCGGCGCCCATTACGTGTGCTGCCTTTGACGCCCACCCATCGATGCCTCCGTTTGGAGTGGTGCCGCGCGCGAGGAAACTGGACTGCAGCGGAATTGAACTAGGTCATCTTTAGCGACGTATCCAGATTCAATCTCAGCAGTGATGACAATCGTGTTCGTGTGTGGAGACCCCGTGGTGAACGCCTCAATCCTTCCTTTCCTTTACAGCGACACACCGCTCCCACAGCTGGTGTGATGGTATAGGGTTCCATTGCCTACAATACACGGTCACCTCTAGTATTGATCAGTGGCACCATGACAGCCCAGTGGTATGTCCATGACATCCTGCAACCACATGTGTTGCCACTCATTCAACGGCTCCCAGGAGCCATTTTTGAACAAGACAATGCTCGGCCGGTCACAAGACTGTCTGCGCACTGTTACCACCCTTCCTTGGCCTGCCAGATTCCCAGATTTGTCTGCAATGGAGCATATCTGGGATCATTTGGGATGGCGAGTTGGGCATCCCAGGAGTTTGAAAGAACTAGAGGCAAGGTTATAGAAAATATGGAACGAAATGCCTCAAGACATCAAACAGAACTTGTATGGCTCAATGCCAGATCGTATCGCATCGTGCATTCGTGCTACAGGGGGTTCAACATCTCCGTTCTTTTTTTCTGAAATAAAGGATCCTTTTTCTTCGATTTTCTTATCATTTACTTATATCAAAGTAGTCATTACGTATGTAAAATTTCGTTTCATTTTGACGATTCCTTCTTGGTACGCTAATTGTTTTTGCCATGAGTATATATATAT